>VZTJ01001839.1:1004765-1019565 GCA_013397795.1 Orthonyx spaldingii
CTTCCCGAGCCGAGCCGAACCCGAACCGTGTGCGCCTTCCCGAGCCGAACCGAACCGAGCCGTGTGCGCCTTCCCCAGCCGAACCGAACCCGAACCGTGTGCACCTTCCCGAGCCAAACCGAACAGAACCGTGTGCGCCTCCCCAAGCCAAGCCAAACCGAACAGAACAGAACAGAACAGAACCGTGTGTCCCTTCCCGCCCGCACCTGCCGAAACTGCTATAAATTGTAGTTAGCCCGCCACGCGGAGGTGTCACAGGTTGGTTTTTCCGTGAGCATCGCTCGCAGCTGCTGGGCGTCCGACCCGTTCCGGCAGCAAACCAAAGGTTGAGCGCACAGATCGCAGCTAAGTGGGAAATGTAACAACTGTTTCACGTTTTTTAACTTAAGGATTAATGACATTAAAAGATCACACCCTTTGCGACATCTTAATAAATGCCGTCTTGCCCTGCTTCTTCCACTGAACCCACCTGATGCTGCAGCCGACACCTGAGCTGGTAATGAAGAACAGACGCTGTCAGTAATCGAGTAGCAAGACACTCACAGTATTTAACACCTTATCAAACATATTTACAGGCAGTATTGTTCCTGCATTGACAATCAGTAGCAGCATTTCCACTGCTTGTGCCTCCTGCTGGCACAGCACTCCCAGACACGGCCGCCGAAGCTGCCGGGCTATTCCTGCAGCATGAGGTGTCGGTGACAGCGATTCTCCCCATCAAGACTTGTCACAGCAACCCTCAGTGCTTGGGCTGACACATCTGGTACCCTCATCACACCAAACCACTCCATTGGGCAGTGCTACTGAAATATCAGTCAGTAGTTGTGAGCCTCTACAGTGCCACTCCAAGAAGTGCTCCCTTGTCAGGGCATTAAGCTGGGCAAGGAGCGTGAGCCCTCTTTTAAAGCAGGTTGCTCTCTGCTGTGTTCTTCAGAACATTTAATAAGAATTTAATCAATAAGAACCCCTTTCAGACTATCAGGAAATTCACATAAACAGTACATTGCCCAGGTGGTTATAACAGGAACAAGACAATATGAAACCTGTAACTTTTTATTTAAAAAAAAAAAATTAACAGCTTCAGAATAGATCAAATGTAATAACTTCTCCAAAAATACCAAAAGGTACAGTGTAAAGCATCTTCTCATTAAATACAAACTAGCATTTTTGATGCACTGCATCAATGTTTTGCATCTAGGTTGATGCAAAAGAATTTTTTTTGTTGCATCCTGGCACATGGAAAACATATACACTGAAACAGGATGACTGACTACACTTTATCTACTTAAATTCTAACAGTGGGACATTTATTTTAAAAAAAATTCTTACTAGTAATTGAGAAAGAAACCTTAATACCATTACATTTAGTTTGCTTCTGCTACGGTATATTTTTCAACATTAAAAATAAGGGTTTAAGTCCTACTTAGCATCAGAGTGTACTCTGACTTCAAAACTATACAAAAAAAAAAGCCCTTCTCCTGTCAAGTGCTCTTCAAGGCTGAAGTTGCCAGTATATGCTAGTTAACTTGGAATTTGAGATAGAAATGCAAGGAAACCAACTCTGTCAAATGTAAATTCTTCAAGAAGGTGAAAAGGGATTAAAACTGCTTCAAACCCCATAAACATTCCTGGATGCAGCAAGCCAGCCACTCTTCTACCTGACTGTACCTAACCCTCCCTGCCAAAGAGCAGTGCCAAGATCATCAGTTCCTGCTCTGGAAGCAATTCTGAAGAGGTGCTTCAGTTTCAGGATTATATAAATTCAGATTGAGGATGCTCCAGTTGTTACTGTCCTACAGATTCTGATGAACAGAGCTATGCTTAAAGCAGGTGGCTCCATGTTCCTGCCTAATGCCTCATGCTGGCAAACGGAGGGCTTTCCTCCAGCAATGTTCCTCAGTTTCAGGCAATTTCCAGATGTCTGACCACTTGGGATCAGCTTCACATCTTAACCTCTCTTTGGTATAAACAAACAAGTACCATGAGTTTGCTCACCTCCAGCTATTTGTAAGAGTTAGAGAAAACCCTCTGGGGCAAGGCATGCAGGATGAGAATCCTGTGTCTGGGAGGGTAAGAAACTCTACCATACTGCTGACTTCCTTCTGAACTGCTGTATTTTTTTTTAATCAAATTATTCAAAAACATGAAGTTATTGCATTAAGTTTGTGAAAAACCTCTCAAAGAGAAATAAAAAGCAAAAGTTTAAGAAGAAAAGGAGACAGATAAACTCCATTTACAGAGGAGGATGATGAACTTGAGCTATTTGGAATATAAAGGACTCTGACACTGCCTCTGCAGTATTCCTCCAATATAGTATTTGATCTGGACCACTTGTAAGGATAAGAGTAGAATAGTCTCCATCCCAGCTACAAATTTTGGGTCTCAGCTAACAGCTTTATTTGCGAAAGTGAGGATGCAAAACAGTTTTCAAGAAAGGAAAAGAATGGAACTTTAAAAGCACGAAGAAGTACAGAACCAATGTTCCCTTGAAAAATGCCGCTACATCGCTACCAAAGCATCCATGGACTGAGGCTCTGTGCTAAACTGGAGTCTGAAAGAGAGCTCACAGGCAGTCCCTAAAAAACCCTAAAATGGGGTTTGTAATTAAACACTTAAACAATCAAACAACAGAGGGGTCAAAGAACTCAGCTGAGCAACAGAATCTTTTTCAACCAGGTGATGGTGCCACTATGGCAGATCAGATTCTCTCCACTTTTCCTCCCTCAGGGCATCAAGTCTTTTACCATTCCAAGTAAAAGTAATAAAGAGAGATAGCTCTGCCACCATCTTAGCAAGATGTCTGGAGAATTCTAGTGACATATGCTGTATTCTTCTGCCCACTTTTATCTCAGGTTCTTAGGTAGGTGGGCTCAGTGCCCAAGTCCATCCGCCAGGTTAGCCCACTGTCACGAAACGGCTTCCTTTGTTCTGAGACAGTGCTGTCCTCTGCTCCTTCAGGATCCCAAATCGTTCGTTCAGTGTCATCCCTGTCTGAAAAATAAAGTCATTTAACAAAAACCTTTAAAGGTGTTGGGTTAATTTAATCAAAGTAATGGAGACAAGAATACTTTTTTCTTCAGTCTATATCATCACTTGACTCCTTAGTTGCCTCACTTGGATTTTTTGTCACTTCCCACACCATTTAAAAATCAGATTGGACTACACATCAAGAGCTTGCATTCTCAGAATTCATTAAGAACACATGGTATATAATGTCAATACTCAAAGCCTACTCAAACTATTGTAAGTTAAACTGAGGACAGAGAGACTGAAAAGCAGAACTTTCAGTACACATTTCCCCACACAGATTCTCTGCAATGTCAACAAATGCAACCTTTTCACTGTTTTAATGCAGGTTGCTTTCCAGTTCGCTCAGCTGAATTCAAAAGTTCAATTAATTTTACAGCACAGTAGTAGACTATTTTTGTCATACTTCTTATTCCTGGATGGAATAAATGCAGATCAATGCCTTGACTCCATGCAGTTTTCTACAGCTAGCACTAAGGAGCTGATTACAAGAACAGGATCTAACTCTGCCACCCTGTAAGAATTTCTTCAATGACAGCATTAGGACTGCTGCATCAAATCGCCTGTCTTCATGAAACTTGTGAAAAATTGCTCATCTTTCAAGTCTTTACATCATCACATTTAATTTTTTTTTCCTAGAGGGACAGCAGAAGCTGCCTTATAAATTCGGCTGCTAGGGTTCCATGTAGGTTACATAGCTGAAAGCAGCTCATCCCTGAATTATTCACAGTTGCTGATGCAAGCACAGCAGGAACACCAGAAGCCTTTTAGAAATATTCAACATTTTAAATCCCATTTAAATCACGTGGGCATGCAAAGCAGGAACTAGAAGAACAGGAACAGTGAGTTTAGCTACTTGCTTGAAGTTACACAGCAAGTTAGCGGAAAGACTGGAAGTGGAAACAAGAAGTAGTCACCAGTTCCCTCTTTCTGTCACTAGCAAGTCTAGGAGGAAAGTGCCTCACTGGCTTTTATTGGTCTTGAAACTACTTCCACAGTTATGAAAAGAAAACTGCATTTACCTGTTTTCCAACACTGTTTATATCAAACTGCAATGGAACCCCTTTTGGAATCTTCTTCTCTTCAGATTGGTCCCTCTTCATCAGAAACGGTGGCACAGGACTGCGAGTTAATCGTAATTTCTGGGAACTGTCAAAGAAGAATGTTACAAAGGACATGATGAACATGTGTTTTACGCAAGAAAGCCTTAGTGTAGATAGAGGTATGAATTTTTCAGCAAACCATTTGACCAGGCTGGCTGAAGAGCTGCAAGGCACAAATTCAAGAAGGTAAGTCAGGCAGAACTGAACAAGGGACCATATGTTATTGTTATCAGACAGGAGGAGTCCCAGCAAGAAACCATCTTATTTTTTGTCTGCAATTCTGCTGACAAACATGTAATTTGCGGTTAATTAATCCCATAAATACAAAAACTAAAATTTGGTACAGTCTTCCTTACTGATAAAATGCCACCAGGGAAATACTACTCAAGACATTTTTAAAATATACCACCTACAAACAACAGTACCATCAACTTCCCCAAGACAAATACAACAATGTTCTCTTTAAGCGTAAGTCCAGCAGTATTTTTATGAATCAGGGAGCAACTGTTACCATCACTCATCAAGTAGGTACTCATTCATTTCCACTCAGATAGAGGCAGAAAACATCTGTGACACAGCCTGATCTGGAAGGGACAGACAAGGTGAAAAATCTACCAGTCCACCACTCTTCCACTCTATACACCACATCAAGCTCCTGACTGGGAGATGATGTGTGAGATCCAGCTGTGATATTATTCAAACAGCTCAGAAACAGTCAGAATGGGGCCAGACTTAAAAGCCTTCACAAGAAGCTGTGACTTTGGTGTCACCTGCAACACTAGCTGCATGGAACTGGCTAAATGGTTCAAAGCAGCAATTTACTTTATGTTCAGAACATTTCAGAACTTATTTGAAAACTCACATTGGGCTTATGATTGCTCCTGGGTTGTCAATAGACACAGTCAGGATCCCTCCACTTGTGGTAGAAGTTCGCCATCTAGTTTGAAAACACAAAAATCACTTACAAAAATTGTGCAAAGATTTCAGTCAGGGTATCTTTAAAGTTACATCCAAAATACTGGCCAGCAAAGAACGTGCAAGCTTTCAGAATGCTGGCCAGTTCAAAGACCACATGCAGCTGCAAGACACTTGGCTATTGATTCTTGTACCTTTTACATTACCTACACCTATTCAGGGGAGCACTAAATCACACGCTGTCAAGGTGATACACCAGAAATACAGCACTGGCCCAAGAGTCCACTTTTCTAAAACATTCTGTTTCCTCACCACAGATGGGGCCAAAACGGCCCTCACAGCATATCCAAGAGGTGACAGACTGCACTCTGTGGCACCTGCTGCTCTCTCGGCCTGTTGTGTTCCCAAGAAACATCCCGCAAAGAGCCTGGCAGGCACAAAATGATATGGGAAGAGTATGTGGGGGAAGAGCTGAGTGGCCTCATTGGGCTCTGCCTTTTTTCATTTCTAAACTGCTTCACAGGCTTATATGCATATTAAATAAAAGGAAAATTACAAGAGCTTTGGAGAACACTGATATTTGAATTTTTCTTCCAGTCTATGCAGTATTCATGAGTGCTAGAGATTAGTCTGATCCTCTTACCACCTTCCCCCTCTTTCCTGCAAATGTCTTATGCAAACCAACTCCTCCTGGTTAAATTAGAAGATAATTTAGGAAATAACTGAGAATAGGGGGAGGATCACTGTCACTCTAGTTGATGTGCCTAAAGGGGAAAAAAATCCACCCCCCTTCTATTATCATAGCCATGAAGTCTGAGAATCTTATGTGTTACAAAACTGAAGTTTTCCAAATTAGACACTTACTGACGAGTTCTCTTTACTGGCTGATTATCAAGATCAACTGTTGACTGCACTTGGGCCTGCACCTGAAAAAACATCAATTTTTCAGACACAAGATTTGAATACTGTTTCAATTCCTATTGTAGCAGCTGGAAATACAGAAGTTCAAAAATAGAAATTCAAAGCTGTTTGTACACTCTGCACAAAAAGGGTTGTACTTTCAGAGGGCCTTCAAAGATAAGAGTCCTATTACCTTCGTAAGACATTGAAAAGAAACTACTTTAAGAACACAAAATGATTTAAACAAAACTGCCAATAGAGCAATGGCAACATTTTGGAGAACTATGTCAGCCCAAGCTACATCAAAATGTTACCACACTAGCAAGAAAAGTCTGTCTAGTTCCTGATCCTGTCTGTAATTTTGCAATCCATCTAGAAGGAAGACAGCAGCTACTTACAGTCACAATGATGGCATATGTAGAATGAGGGTACAAATAAAAACCAAAACCACCACTTTTCATTCACTGTGCACCGTCTAATCTCTCAATCCTACTAAAAATAACTAAAAAATCCTTAAGTAACTAAAATAACTGAAATAAATAATGCCAAAATAACTAAAAAAGCAAACCAAACAATAATCAGATTCTAAAATGCATTTCTGCTCTATTTTTCACCCAAAGGCAACTTCTGAAAGCTGGATAGTGCTTTCTAACATTAACTTTTAAAAGGAAAAATTAATACCTTGCAACTACCCTCAAATACTGACAAGTTCCATGCCCCCGAGAATAGCTCAATTGCACTGGAATGTGAAGCAAAACTCAATGGATTACAGTCACTAAAGTGAACAAGTGCACTTCCCTGGAAGAACCTGTGGCTATTTCCCAGCCCACCTGAAGTTTCTACTCAGATCTGATATTTGAAGTTGATTCATTAATACCAGTGTTACAGGTTAGCTTAGACCTGTGGCACAATTGTCTTGTTCTTTCAAAATCTGTATTACCTTCAGGCCCCTTCTAAACAGGAAAGTTGCTTGACGAGTATCTTTCTGCTGATTTAGTTTGTTTCCAATTCTCACAAAAGTGGATGACATGTTATTCCTGCAATATTTATTAAAAAATACAGTTATAAAAGGCTCCACAGAGAACACCTTAGAGACACTACCATGGAAGTCCACAAAGTGCCCAAAATATCCATAACAACATCTGTAGTGCTGCCTCTTTGAGGGTGAACACTTCAGTTGGGCTAAGCTCCTCATCTACTAGGAACGAAACACATTACTCAAAAATGGAGCAATCACTGTTGGTACATAAAAGCCCAATGTTCCTACATCACAAGACAACATGGTCATTAATTCTGCTTTTCACTTTGCTCAGTATCCTCCAGCATTTTAAACACTGTTGATAATACAAAAAAAAAATTAGAATTGATACTTATAAAGAAAGTTTGTTTACAGATTTCACGATATGGTAACATAGTGAAACCTTTTATCAATGGAGACCACTTCAGTTGCAGTTTATAACATGTGTTAATTCCAGCAGAAATAAAACATGCAATGGCTTCCCCAAAGCTGCAGATGGCACCAGCTTCCACAAAGGCATTTAGAAAGTTCACTAAACCACAGCTGACACTTCTGAGCTATCAAAATCCATTTCCATATAGAATCATAAAACACAGAATGGTTTAGGTTGGAAGGGACCTTAAAGACCCCCTAGATTCAACCCCCCTGCCATGGGCAGGGACACCTTCCACAAGATCAGGTTGCTCAAATATAGGCTGCTTATGATTTAACTGAAGGCAGAATACCAGGTGCTCACAAGTAAGAAGTACTTTCTGAGTGCTCTGCATCATAACAAACATCTGGCTTTGTATCGAGACAATGTTTGTCCCATTCTTGACTTCCAGATTTGTAGAACTCCACACACAAGGTGAGCTTGACCACATTGCTACTGCCAGTACCTACTGTCTTCTCTTAGCCTCAGTCCTGTCAAACAAGATTCACTATGTAAAGCTGCCAAGGAGAGTTCAGAAAGCAGGCTTGGTATTTTACCTCCTGTTTAGCAGGGCAGGCCTCCTGAGGGCAGGAGCTTGTTTTCTCTGCATTTCAGACTGTCTCTGCAGGTTTGTTTTCCTTTTCAAGACTGGGTAATTACGCTGTGCATTCTTAAAAAACAATAAACATATACAGCATAATGTATACTGTACACAGACAAATATTTTTCTTTCAGTTTTCATTTACAAACTGTGATTAGAATACACTCAGCTTTGCCTACTTTTCACAGTCTAATGTAATTTGAAAACACCTTCTACAATTTCATCAATTCTATATTCTCCACATCCCTGGGAGGAAAAAAAAAGCAGCAGACCGTAGCATTTATTTTTTTATTACCGTATCTCCCTAAACTGACAAAAATCTATGGTCTACATGTCTTAAAATGAGTCTTCATAAATTTGAAGGCAATCCCCATTCTACAGTACTGAATGAGATGAAGCAGGCAACAATGCACTGCAGCAGTGCAGAGAAGGGAGCCCACTGATGGAGTTTAGTAGTCTGCAAAAACTTTCATTTTTGGAACAGCACATGCTTAGCACCTGCAGGTTGGCTGAATCATTGGTCTGTAAGAAAATCAATTTTCCTTGTAAATATACAGTAACTCCGTCCACACTCACACAGAATATACTTCTGTACTTCAACTCTCATGACTTCCAACCCAATTAAGTGTCAGAAGCTACTTTCACACCCAGTCATTATCCAGCCCACTCAAAACGAACACAAACTCAGCTAACACACTCCCAATTTGATAAAAGCTTGTACCATATGTCTCCATTTCATATTTCAGTAACACTGTTCTGAAGCACTCCTGTTCCATTTTTTCAACCTGTTCTGACACGAATCACCAGGGGTGCATTAATTACCTTCTCACTCAGTGGCTGTCTGTTCAGAGGGCTGATTCCTTTGTGTGAACCCACAGCTTTCTTAGCTGCCAGGCCAGTTATGACTCCATACGAACGCTTCTTCCCTGCTATCTTCTTTCTGCGTCCCAAACGATTCTTACCATAACCTGCAACAAGCACAGAAAGTTCAACAATTCTTCCTGAAACAAAAAGATTAATGTTTTTAGGCAGCACAAGTTATTTGGCTGCACACGTCAAGCCTTAGAGCAAAGGCCACCACTACACATGAAGACAATTTGGTCACTCAGTTGTTTTAGCATGTCTGGCCCAAGCCCCAGCACAGCAATGATCAGCTTCTCATACACAGCACAGTTTTGCTCTAGTTCATTGCATTAATTTCTGTTGAAAATTTCTTATTTGACAGGTCTACAGGGAGAACGTAAGAGTCCTCTAGCACAGAAAACTACCAAAATACTCTGAAATGGAACTTCATCAAGTACTGAATAATATAAAACCAAACCAAACAAAAAGTCCCTCAGCTTCCTATCCATTCAGCACACTTTAAATTACAGTTTAATTTAAAGGGGAAAAAACCCAAAACAGCTTCAAAGATTATTTATTTAAATCAGTGGTTCCCAAGACACAACTTAAGATGAAAGAACACAGCAATTGGCCCAGAAAATCACATTAAACAACACATGAATTATATCACATTTGAAGTGTTTTCAATTAGAAGTCTGCATGGCAGTGCAGCCAAACTGAGGACTGAAAGCAGCTTTTGAATACAAAAGGCTTGTAAGTCTGAGATCCGTAATATCTCCACTTACCAGCATTTGATTAACCCTGTCTGGAGTTATTCAGCTTTATGCTATGAATACACACCATGCTCCAATTTTGTCCCCAAGCACCCTCCCCTCTAGAACAAGAATAAGGAGTCAGCTCTCCAGCAACAGACAGATCTAGTTTTAACACATCTGACTTAACAGCATTGATAATAAATCTGTGCTTCCTCATGAGACAGGAGGAAAGCCACTGATCAGAATCCAGTTTAGATCAATTTGCCATGGAGAACTGCTGTGTACACACATCTTGTGGCTGGTTAGCAAACGCTCTTCTTTTCCAAGAGAAAAGCTGAGAAACAGGGTTGCTTAGGCTGAAAGGGACCTCACAAGCTCTACAGACCAACCCCTGCTCAAATAATTGAAAACCTCCAAGATAGCTCAGGCTGCACAGGGCTTTGTGCAGTTGCATTCTGTGTATCACCAAGGACAACTATTATTTAAATGAACAATGCTCCTCTCTCTGTTTTTACTCCCAAAAGCTGAATGGAATCCCAGCTCAAGTTCCTCACTTCTTTCCGGAGAGTTTGGCAGCCACTTCTAAAACCACAAGGAACTGAACACTGTTGATCATTTGTGGTTTCTGAAGTTGTTCGCAGAGGATTTGCTACTCTTAGAGCAAGAGAGCAGCAATAAATCTACTGGTAAACTACTAATAACTAGAATGCATCACATTTAATGACACCTTCTGCTTAAAAACAACATAAGAGATTTGTTCTCAATGGGAGAAAATGTTCAAAGCTGTATAGAAGGGAGCAGCTGAAACTATTCACAATGGTTCCAGATGTCAGGAATCTGGCAATTTTGCAAAGAAATTGTTTGCTTTTTCCTAGAACACAGGCAGGCAAGCTGGGAGGTTCCAGCAGAGAAAAGTAACTGCCCAGAACAGTAGTGTTTAGAGTTTCATGTTTACAGATCAAGTTTCTCCTAAAATTCTAAATCCTAATACTTGTTTCTTTTGTGCCCTTTCGATGATGAACAATTGCACTTGACAACTGCAGTTCTAAACAGAGCCTGCATGTTTGATAATCTACAACTTAAATTCACTTACTCCTCACCCACACAAATATCTTCACACTTGGGCTGAGAGATGCACATTTTTTTCCAGCCCTGTCACTAATTTATTAGAGATGTACAAGTAAGACAGTCGTGTGGGCCTGCATAGAAACCAAAACTCCTCAGAGTCCTGAGTAACACAACATTCCACAGATCCCTAAAGACTTGGTGTCTAAGACACTGAGGAGGAGCTGCTGCTACAACAAACACTGAGCAAGACAAAGATAACACAGGGATCATTGTGAGTACACCAGCCAGATGTGTCTTTGCTTTAAAGGAACGCTACTAAACTAGAAATTGCATGTATTAATTTAAACACCTAATTAGCTCATAGTGAGGTGGTGAACTTTCTTATCAGGCAGTATTTTTCCGTATTTTGATCATCCTGGACTAAACAGATACTTTTCAAAACTAATTGCAACCAAACCCGTCTGTACTTCAAGCTGGAGCTATCCATGTACTGGACTAAAGCCTGGGAACCATTTTAAAATGTCTCCTGTTTATCAAAAAACCCATCAAAAAGTTACTCAGGGGAACCTACAGCAAAGCTGTTATTGTGCACCTTTCCTCTTTTCACTCCCTGCCTATACAATTTTTTTCCCCTTTTTGTACTCCACTGTTAAAACACTGGCTTCCCCTTTTTGTATTCTACTGTAAAAACACTGGCTGAAGAAGGCTGACACAGTACTTCCTTTGCATCCCTACCTCTTACCAAGAAAAGCCAACTCACACTCTGCACTACCCATTTAAATATTCTTCAGCCAGCAGCACAGTCTGCAGTAACAGATACTTTGGGGAGGCCTACAAAGAGAATTCCACCCAACAAATATGAATACATTTTTCTTTTGCACAAAGCTCTGAGCTCTGGCAAGGCCTCCACATCTCCCAGTACACAGGCTTTGGCATAAGCACTTGTTCTGCCCATCTCTGAGAAGGGGCAAAGCATGATCACAATTTCCAAAATTAAAATTGATTTGATGAATCAGAAAGCAAGCCAACTCTTCCTTGAGTCAAAGACAGTCCCTCAAGCATCTAAGCTCCCCGGTGGCCAAACATGTCAATTACTTTCTCACACTGAATCAGAAACAAAACTAAGTATAAATAGATTTTAAAAAACCCTGAATTATAATCAAAAGTGTATATGATGCTGTTTGAAAGACACATGAACTGACCACGTCACTCCACGCATTTCATTATGCTACCTTTCAGCTCAGAAAAGATAATGTGGAATCCATGTTATGTTTGGCACACACCTTTCTGCTGTTGGATTCCCCACTTGGAGCCTTGTGAACTGAACTGTCGAGCTCGATTCTGCTGAAGCCCTCTTTTTATTTTGGGAGAATATTGCTTTCTCTCTTCTTTCTTGTTCAGCTTGATTATATCATCTACAAGAAGAAAAAAGAAAAACTGACATACTGTATAAAATGTGACACGCTGAATAAAAACCCCGAGCAGCCTGGAGTCACAGAATACAGACCAGTCAATCCTGCAAAGGCAGCACAGACAAGGTTCCAGAAACATCAGCACTATAAACATCCAGTCCCTGTTAAGTCTTACAGAACTTACTTTATAATACAGTGCCACAGCAAAAAAGAAGCAGTTGCATGCATCCAGAAAATGCAGCAGGCTCGTAAGATCATGGCATTCAGCCCAGCATTAAATTTTAATTTTAATGACTCCATTAGTTTTTGAATATTGTTAAAGAAAATGTAAATCCAATCTCATTCCCAGACTTTGCAGAGTCCAGATAAAATGTCAATTGCAGCTTTAGTTCTTTCATCCTGAGCTACTTAAAAAGATCACACAGAGACAACACAGGCCATCAGTTATCTTCAGATGTTCACCAAGACTGAAATGATGTGGAAAAAAATCAAGACATCTCTCCCCGGGAATCTACAATCCAAAGCAATCACCTTATCTATTGCCCAGGGAAACAATCTCAGACAAGTTATTAATCAGTTCAAGAATGTGTGTAAGAAATAAGCTGATAAAAAGTGAACAGCAGGCCTGTCCAGTGCAAATTGTGCTACACCAGTTTGATTTCCTTTACTGATCTGGCAGCCAGCTCATGAGAGAAGAGAAAAGCAAGAGACGTGGCAGCTTTTATCTGATTGTCAGCTTGTTTCCAAGAACACCTTGAAGGAAACTGTCAAATTGTGTTTACTGCATCTTTATCAGGGGAACACAACAGATAAAAAATGTCATGTTTCAATAGGGAGCCTCCACAAATATGTGGACAGCCTTTTTCAGTCAAGGAGAGATGAAAATGGGGTTACTGTGATTGTGGCTGTGTTCAAATGGACTCATGAGGTGTAGAACAGAGAAAACAATGTAAAAAACATAAATGACAAAAATCACAACACTGTTATCCAATGGTTTGCATCCTGTTAAAGGAAAGCTAAGAGAAAATTAGCTCACTTTGCTGCAAAAATGATTGAATATTCAGATAAAATCTACTAGGACAAGGAATACTGATACAGGTTATTCAGGGTTTGACATCTATACAATCTTTGTCCCTAGAGCAAGGATTCTAAACTATCCTTTTATACACAAAGGAAACCAAAGCCACTTCAAACACAGATTCATGCTTCATAGTTCACCTGCTTCATCTTAAATCCTATTTTTGCAAGTTGCCGCACACAAGGTTACAACTTTTTAAACAAAAGGACTTAAGTTTCAGCTATTCTCTTATTTGGGTAAATGAAGGACATTTGGGACTTCATGCATTTGTTAGAGGTGCCACACTGAAGCATTCTCCTATCTTGTCTGAGATCAGAGACCACAATTACAGCTACAACTGCAGAGTTATCTGGGAAGAGGATCAAACTGGAAGCTCAGCTGCACATGAGCTGCACATAACACAACCGTGTTTAATCTTTGTTATTATATGAGAATCTTCTCAACATCAAGATCTCAATCTTATGATTTCCTAGATTAAGGTCATGTCAGTTTCTTCGGTATCACACTAGATGTGGGACTGCATCTTCTCTTTGGTTGTACCAGACACAGAGCTTTCATTTGGGGACAGAAGCCATGGGTGACAACATTCCCATACACCCAAAGCAGCTGAGGGACACATCCACTTCAAAACACACCTTAAAAAAACCATCCTCACGACACTACAACAGTCCTTTGCAATCTATCAGTTATTGGCCAAGACATGTAGAAGTTACTGACTGAAAGATTAACTCAGCCAGGAAACATTAGAATATGTGAAAATACAACGAGCCAGGATCAATAACTCTATTAGCAATCCTGAAAACACAGATTGTGTGCTGTAAGTAAAAACAGATTTGTAGTTTTCTAGGAATGCTGTAGCACTACTCTACATTCAGACAAACTCTAAACATCAGTTCACATCAAGTTATCTCCACTGCCCAAACAAAGAACTTCACTGAAATATTTACAGAATTATACAAGTCCTCTTATTTTATGGTGACCCATAAAGGCCAAGTCCACCATGAATAATTCCAGTTCACACTGTGATTCTACTTTTTGAAGAAAGTTCCCTGATAGTACCAATCTATCATGCTCTGGTAGCACCACAGAGCAGTCTTGGAGTGTACAAAACCAATTTGAATTTTTTTTTTCTAATCAAAGTAAACTCGAAGATGCAGTCCACAAACACACTAAATTGTCCCTGACTGTTAAGGGGACTCAATACACAGGACCAGAACAGAACTGCTCTGAGATACCTCACTGAAGTATCTACAGCGTGGGTGTCACTTTCTTGGACACACTGGAGAGACACAGCTCTGCAGGTCTGCAACGAGTCTGTGCAACTTCCTAACACACACACCCTGCAACAGGAGTGCAGGGGACAACGGGGCAGATTGCCACAGGGAACTACGTGGTAGAGGCGATGTCATGCTTGGTGTGACTGGTCTTATACTGCAAATGGGTTAGACGAGAGCCTTGCCACTGCCGACTTCCAAACCTGAGAAGAATAAAAAGGCCAGGCCAGCTGAGAGACCAGCAAACCTCGCCCATCCCTGTAGTTACGAGCGCCAGGCGAGGCCCTGGGACGCTCCCCGAGGGTACCGAGGGTCGCGGTCTGCGGCCTGCTCAGAGCACCAAGCGGCACAAAGGGGCCCCGGCTCTTCCCCGCCAAGGACCGCGACCCGCGGG
>VZTJ01001839.1:1019722-1114699 GCA_013397795.1 Orthonyx spaldingii
GGGGCTGCTGCAGGGACAGGGGCCTTGGGGACACTGAGCGGCACAGGGGGGCTGCTGCAGGGACAGGGGCCTTGGGGACACTGAGCGGCACAGGGGGGCTGCTGCAGGGACAGGGGCCTTGGGGACAGTGAGCGGCACAGGGGGGCTGCTGCAGGGACAGGGGCCTTGGGGACACTGAGCGGCACAGGGGGGCTGCTGCAGGGACAGGGGCCTTGGGGACAGTGAGCGGCACAGGGGGGCTGCTGCAGGGACAGGGGCCTTGGGGACACTGAGCGGCACAGGGGGGCTGCTGCAGGGACAGGGGCCTTGGGGACAGTGAGCGGCACAGGGGGGCTGCTGCAGGGACAGGGGCCTTGGGGACACTGAGCGGCACAGGGGGGCTGCTGCAGGGACAGGGGCCTTGGGGACAGTGAGCGGCACAGGGGGGCTGCTGCAGGGACAGGGGCCTTGGGGACACTGAGCGGCACAGGGGGGCTGCTGCAGGGACAGGGGCCTTGGGGACAGTGAGCGGCACAGGGGGGCTGCTGCAGGGACAGGGGCCTTGGGGACACTGAGCGGCACAGGGGGGCTGCTGCAGGGACAGGGGCCTTGGGGACAGTGAGCGGCACAGGGGGGCTGCTGCAGGGACAGGGGCCTTGGGGACACTGAGCGGCACAGGAGGGGTTTCTCCAGGAACAGTGTCCTTGGGAACAGTGAGTGACACGGGGGGGCTTCTGCAGGGACAGGGGCCTTGGGAAGAGTGGGTGGCAGGTCGGCCCGGGGTCGGGGAGTGGTAGAACACTGGCATAGGTTGCCCGGGGAGGAGGGGGATGCCCTATGCCTGGAAACACTCAAGGTCAGGTTGGATGGGGCTCTGAGCAGCCTGATCTGGTTGAAAATGTCCCTGCTCATGGCAGGAGGGTTGGACCACATGACCTCTAAATGTCCCTGCCAATCCAAACAGTCTACATTGCAGGGTAGGGAAGGGTGTTTAGCTGAGAAGCTGAGTATGAGATGCCTTTGCTTGTGACCCCAGTACCATTGACAGAAATAACTTGTTCTGTGAACAACAGAACCAATGCAGGGTGGTTTTGAGCAGAATTATGTTTTCAAACGTCAAACAGCAGAGTTCAAACCAGGTTCCTATTTCAAAATACCATGTAAGGCTTAAAATTACTGCTTAAACTCAGAACAGTGTGTCCACAGATATTTTGTTCTCTTTGGGTTCTTTTCAGAGTTGTTATCTTCGCCAGTTTTTGGTCAGAGTCATGTGATTGAGAAATTCAGAAGAGAAATTGTTTTTTAAAACAAGGAATCCAGCAAATCCTTTCCCTCTTCCGTGTATTTTTGCATTCTTTGGAGCTGTGGGTATTGGTGGGTCAGCAGTACACAGGTGCCTAGTGGGGAGCTGGCTGCTGCTAAACCAGTTACATATAAGAGGGCTACATCTTTTTTACACAACAGCACTTTCTTCATTTGACACTCTATTACAGTTAAGGGACAGTAATTATCTCTGGAATCTCTACATCTTGCTCATGGTTGGTTGAAATTGGTCAAGGAGTTCCAGAGGCATGAAAGGAAGGAGCAGATAGACTGACAAGGTGATCACAAAGGACAAACTTCCTTCAGAAGCCAGGCAGTAAATGCTGAAAGGAAACTTCACGTCCATTTCCCCTGCTCGCAATGGTCACCTGGCATTACTGTCCATGTCTCCCCAAGCTTTCTCTGGGAGCTGTACTGAGGGTGCCGTTCTAAAGGTGACTTCCTTGGCCGTGACCAAAGGACAGCTTGTTTTAGGGTCTGCCTGCCTGCCTGCCCCCAGAGGGGGAACTCCATGCTGAGACTGCAGGAACTGTACTGCCAATGCCCTTGGGGAGGGATAATTATTTCCATGCATGACCTTGCACACACCTCCTTCCAGCAGGAACACTCCCATGTTTCTTTAATTGCCCACATATTCCGTATGCGCATTTGCTAAAATAAACAGTGTGGCAAGTGCAATATCCTGAGTACCTGACACACAACGAGCTCCTGTGCGTGTAATCCCTGTCACAGCTCTGTCCTGCTGTGCTGGGAGCTACCTGCACTGAAATACTGTGCAGGCCTTAAGAATGGGAGATCTTCCTAGCAATGTTATCATGAAAGGCAAGAATAAGAGGAGTGAGTTGAGGCTTTCTGTCCTCAGCTGTGTCCTGTACTACAGACTGTTGGCAAGGCCTTGCTCTCTTCATTTACACTCTTTGTCCATCTCTTCCCTTTTAAAATAAGGCAGAAAATGTGTTTCTGGATGTTCCTCTTGCTGCTTCCTACTGTCTAGAAGAGAATGGCTCAGTTACTGTCACAGGACACCTCCAGCTAGTGAGAGATTTTCCCTTCAGGCAGGAGAACCTCATGACCACAGTGCTGGAGGCTGACAGTTCCACCCTGTTTTCTTCTCTGTGTTCTCCATGGGCAGCAGAAGTTCAGACATGGTGTCTTGGACCCACAGATTTGATAACTTTTGATAACATTTTCCCCCAGATGACAAGTGAGATTGGATGACAAGTAGGAGGTTCTTATAATCAGGTTACAATTCTAAAGCAAATATGCAATTGCAAGATTACCAAAAACTACTAATAATAGAGGTGCCAAAAGGTGTATTTTTAAAAAGGCATGAAGTCAAATTCTTGTGAGGCTGTAGGGTGCAGCTCCATCTGGGGACTGCATCACACCAAAAAACAAATGCTCTGTTTACTCCAAACAAACGTGAACTGCAAAGGTGGCAGATGCTGCCTGTCCTCCTGACAAGTAGAAATCACACAAAATCCAGATTTTACCACATCTGTGAGTTGTGTTTATTATACAAACAGGACACCAGCTGTCTGCTGCTCAGCACAGCAGAAAATCAGGCAAAAGTTGTGATCCTGAAGAGTATTTTCTTTCTGTGTTCAAAATGGCTGGAGATCACGAAGGCAACCACGCAAACTTCAGCTCTTGGTTTGCTGTGTGGCTCTCGGGAGTGTGTCAGCATCCAGCCAAGTGACAAAGCTTCCTCATGGCACTGAGAGCTACAACGAACCAATATTTCAACTGTATAAAGTCCAGTATGACTCAGCTGTGCTGAGTGTGTAACGCTGCGTGTCTAAAGCACCCACAGGCTGTGGTAAATTTTGGGGCTGGTTCTTTCCTGGGCTTTTCCCACACCTTTCCTGAGCACCAGTTGTCTCCTCACAAAAATGAGACCTCATGGCTTGTCTGCCCAGTAACCCCTGCTGTTTCAGTAGGAGGAATTGCAGAGGAATTGTGGAGGAATTGCAGAGTGGATGTCACCTGGTGAACATGCAGAAATTCCTGGGACGAGGTGTTAAAATTACCAAGCAGAAACAACACCCAAAGGATGAAGTGCTAAGTGCACTCAAAGATTTAAAGCCAGAGGGAACTGTCTAGTCCAAGCTGAATGTTGTGAGCTGTGGAATATCACACCGGTTTTGATCCCATATTTATATATATATAACATACCTTTACAATTGTTGACCTCTATTGGCACTACTTAAATTTTACACTGGAGGATTAGTGTCGAGTTTAACCTCAGTGCAGACCCAGAAGCTCACATGTCTGTGTGTGACCAGATGATTTTTTTTTTCATGGATGATTTTTTATATGCACTCTTAATTGATGTGGGCATTGAGAATAGTTAAGTAAACAATGACTATAAGTAACATATGCAAAATAACATAATGAAGCAGGGGAAATGAAGCTATTTTCTTTTCCTGAAGAAATTTAAAGAGTCACTGTTGAGCAACATCCAGGTTATTTCTGACTTGTGGAGCTAGAGGAATCTTGTAATTACTGATTGAAGAGCTAAATTAGATTTGTTAGCTTCATCTGCATGCTCCATTTCGCCAGACATGATCATCCAACAATCACGATAGTCCTGATGGCTTGATTTCCTCCAATATGTTTACTGTGAGAGTCCACACGGTCTAATGCTCTGAGACCTAACATGCCATATGCAGGCAGTGTTTTCAATCCGTACAGTAGGCTCTATGAGAGGAAATTTCCGCCTGACAACTGGACTCAAGTTGTTGTTCCACACTTGCATGTAATTACTATGCATGAGGAGTCCTGGTTTCTTCATTAAGTACCTTCTGAAAAATATGTTATTGTTGCTGTTACCAAGAACAGCGCTATAGAACCCTGTACCCCCATGTGCTGCAGAAGTACCATACTGGTAAAATAAATCACATAGAAAATGTCAGATCAAGGGGTGCTTTTTCGTGTATGCAGCATATAGTTACCATTGCAAGTAATAGTTATAGGGAATTTCCATTGTACAAATGACTAGCTTTGGTTTCTGAAGCATCAGTAGGGAATTTCCATTGTACAAATGACTAGCTTTGGTTTCTGAAGCATCAGACAACTCCAGAGACATACCTACTGATATTAATTTGTCGTTGACTATTCTCAGTCAGTCAGACGGCAGCAGCATCACTTTTTCCTTTTTGAAGTTTCATTTCACTGCATTTTGGTGGAAGGTACATGTAATTCTGCTGCATTTTTCACATCTTCTTTACACTGGGCGGTAGAACAGAACCCTCTTTCCGTTTCTCTGTCTCTGCAGGTGCGATCAGTGAACGAGCTGCCCCTCGGGAACACGTTGTTTGTTTAGTTTTTTCCCCTTGCCATCGCATTTCCCTCATCACGTCCGAGGCAGGATTTGGTGAGGGTTATCTCAGCAGTCACTGCGGTTTTTCCCGGCGCTTTCAAGTCGGGGGGACACCGAAATGTCTGGGGCGGGCTAGGCCGCGGTGCACGCCGGGAGCTGTAGTCCGCTGCCGCCGCGTGTGCGCCGGGAAGGCGCGGTGCACGCCGGGAGCTGTAGTCCGCGGGCGCGGCGAGGCGGGGCGGGCCGGGCGCTCGCCCCTCCCGTGTGACGGTGTCGCGGCGGTGGCGGCGGCTGCTGCTGCTGCGCCGGGGCCCCGGGATGGAGATCGGGCCCCACGCGGGGCACGCGGAGAGCAGGTGGGGCCGCGCGCGACGGGACACGCGCGGGAGGGGCGGGCGCAGGTGTCCCGGGTACGCGGCCCGCGTTGGGGGCGGGACACGGGGCGCGGGCGCGGTGCGCAGCGCCGGTGCCGGGAGCGTGGGGCGGCGTGTGCGCGCCCGGGGGCGGCAGGGTCGGTGTGTGCACGCGTGGGGTGACGCACACCCGTGTGTGTATCTGTGTGTGTGTGTGTGAGTTATCGAGGACGCGGCGCGGGAAGTGCAGGAACGCGGGTGGCGGCGGTGCCAGCAGGCGCGGGGTGCCGGGGAAGCAGCAGGGATGCGCAGGGGATGCTCCTGGAGAGCTCACGCCCTGCGTGGGTGTGTGGCAGTGTGTGCACGGCCAGCGCCAAGGTACTTGGGGGCGATCAGGGAATGAACAAATCCCCCTGAGTGGGATCGGTGCTTACAGAGTGTGACACTGCCCCCGGCTCAGTCCCTCGTGGGAGGAGGCACACGGTGGGCCGGGCTGTCAGAGCCGTCACCTACCCGAGGCCAGCGCATCGCCCTGCTCCATGCCCTGGGCAGGAGTGTTGGCCACTGGAGAGGCAGTGATGGCCACGGGTATGTACCCTCAGTGCCTGATGCTGTGTCCCCACGCTGTCCCCCATCAGCCATGGCCAGCACAGCAGCTGCCAGGCCTCTGCTTCACACGCCTAGCGCTGAAGGGCGAAACCACCCCGCCCTGACGCCGCTCTAACACCGCTCCGGCGGTTCTGCAGCTTGCTGTTCTGGGATCCTGTCTCCTGTCCCTCCTGGCAGTCATCTGCATCCCCTCTTCTAGGTGCTGAACAGAAATTTTTTTTATTTATCTCGCTATTCCTGAAGGCGAGGCCCTGCGCCTGCACGTGGCTGGTGGTGAGCATGGCCACGCTGTGGTGACCTCGCCTGCATGGGCTTCGTTTGTGCTTCAGGCCTGGTTTTTCTTGTTCACCTTTCTGTGTGCAGCAGAGGCTGTTTCCTGGAGGTGTTTTGATGACGAGTCCTATTTACTTCAGGTTTTTGCATGTGCTTTGGTTTTGCCCTGGTGCTAGCAAGCGCAGGGTGAATGTTGGATGGAAATTGGCAGTGTTGACTGGGGCGGAAGGAGCAGCTGAAACTTGATATGGGACAGAAGCATTCCTTATCTGAGGGGCTCGGCCAGTCGCTCTATTCCTGCTGGCCATATCAGCTGGGAAAATGCTACCGGTGCTTTTAAAGCTATAGCACATGTTTGGGGTGCCTTCTGATTTTCACGGTTCAAGTTGTTATCCCTCTTTACTAATGCTTCAGATACAGCGGGTCCCAAAAAATAAAAGGAATTGACTGCATTTGCTACTTTGTCTTTCCAGGCTCATCTTTGTGCATTTTCTTGCCTTTGCAAGTGCAAGTCCTGCGCTACCAGGCTCTGCCATCACGTGACTAATAGGGCTGGGGTGGTGCCACCCCCAGCATTCCCCCAGGGACAAGGAGGGCATCATTCCCCACTAGTGCTGGCACATGCAGGGGCCTGCTTGTTCTCCTGGCTGGCACTTGGGGAGAATCCCACATGGACCTTGAACTGCCTTGTACTTTGTGTGATAGGTCCAACAGGGTTAACATTTTTATTCCCCATGAGGTGCCTTTTCACACTAGATTGTGGCAGTTAGTGATAAGATAGAAATCTGGATCCATTTTCCTGTGGATTGCAGAAAATGCAGAAGCAAAAGTTATTTTGCTGAAGTCCATCCTTCTGCCAGCATAGGAGAGAAAAATCAGGGTCTTGTGCTGGATTTTTCCTCCTAGCAGCAGGTCTGAAATGCATTGAGTGGCAGGGCTGTAACGCCAATGTCCATGGAGGCAGGAAGGTTAGTGCTGTCCTGCCGGCCAGAGAGCAGGGCTCTTGGGGTGCTGCAGAGGACACAGCAGTCCTAGGGGGAATAGACCAGTGGTCAGCTGGGCAGGTTAGCAGAGAGCTGCTGCCTTTGTCTCTGGCACCAGCAAGACCCTCAGCAACAACAGGGCCAAGAGGCGAGGGTTCCTAAAGGGAGCCTGTGCTGGGAGCAATGCAGGGATGTGAACGGCTGCTCTCAGGGAGGTGGGCTGCTGTGGGAATCTGCTATGCCTGTCACTGCCTCTGGCTGCCTGCATGCTTGTCACAGGCAGCTTCTGTGCAGATTGAAGCCTAATGGACAGTACCCTGGGTCCACAGGTTGTGGTCATCTGCTCATGAGAGACTTAGCCAGATGAGCAGGTAAATCTATCTGCCATGGGAAGGTTAAAAAACACCTTTAATCCCTATTTTCTTCCCTCAGCCTTTGCCAGTGCAGAGCAAGAATGCGTCAGCAAGCAGCAGCTCTGAGCGGTGTTTGCTGGGGGCACCTTTTGTGGTTGTGCCCCCATGTTATATCATTGCCAGCTTTTAGCATGGATGCAAGTTACCCTGTATGTCCCTTTCCCAGCCAGCCCGCTCGGCTATTGCTGCCCATCCCTGCTGCGCTGGCAGAGCTCTTCTGGCTTCCTCTGCCTCGTCAGCCACTCCCCGCGACTGCAGATGAATTGCACGAAGCCTGGCTTTCTTTTAATCCCTTTTCCCAGCAGTGCCGAGCCTGCTGGAGGAGCAGGCGGGGGAGTCCAGGGAAGGGGCTGCTGGTTGTCTGGGAGATCTGGGGACAGGGAGGCGGGAGCAGGCTCTGCGCAGGGCAGGTTACGTGGCATCTTCGCTTTCTGCGGGAGGAACTGACAGCCAGCACAGGGATGAATGTCCTTGGAGATTTGTCAGAAGTCCCTCCATAACCTTGGCATCCTCAGCCCGACCTCTTTAGTGTGCTAAGAAGGATCAAGAGAGTCTTCCAGGTAGAGGTCAGGATTCAAGCAGCCATTGATGGATGTCTCCTGCAGAGCACAGGAGATACACAGCAGATGATGTTTGCAAGAAAGAAGAGCTTCATTTTTCTTTTTCATTTTTGAAGCTGTGCGATTCTGTTTGGGAAAGTAATCAGGGTTTGATTTTATTTTAAATGAAGAAGTCAGCAGCGTGGCTCCCTGCCTCTGCTGTGAGTCACATTTGCTGGCTTGGACCAAGAGAAGTTCCTACCCTTACTGGTGTGGAGGGGTTGAGAAAGCCTTGGAAGAGCAAGCAGCATTCCCTGTTGTCAGCAGTGGCAGCATTAAGCCATTTTTTGCTCCAAGACTTGATTCTGTCTTTTATCACTCCAGTGCAAAAGGTTCAGTTATATTTGGGACGTTTCCCGATGGCAGGTTGATGTTGCTGTGCCTGAAGATGGAGTTTGTTGTGGTAAAGAAAGGAGACCCAGTGCCAAGTTTGTGGAGCTGGTGGTTAAAATTGGAGGCTGGATCAGAGGTTGTCTTTAAGGGAGGAGAGGGACGCAGCTGAGATCTCACCACTGCTCCATGGCCCATGCAAGCACCTTCAGCCCTTCTGGCTGGGGCAACCAGGCTCTGCTAGATCAGGAGAGCAGAAGCACGTGTGGTTCTTGCAGGGGAAGCTCTGGTCGTGTTCTGTGACCCTCTGGGGTGTTACTGACTTTGCCCTTATTGTAAATTGGGGTGTTTTCATGACGTAATATGATTGGCCTCACCCCATGTCAGCCTTTCTATAACACTAGCAAAGGAAAATTCTCCTTATTCAGGAAAAAAAAAGCAGATTTCTTAGTAATGCTCTGAACACCAGCAGAAACGGGAACTTGGGCTTTTTCCATCCCTCCTGGCAGCCAAAACACAGGCTGTGTCAGTGGGAGGGGAGCAAACCCTGCTGCTAATTCAGGGTTGCCCCAGAGTCCGGTCAAAGCTGAAATGTGGTTAGCTGCGCTCTCTCAATTTCCCTGCCACCTGCAGCCAACTATATGGGTCTGCATTTCTTCAGCCTTGTGTCACTGTGTGCTTTTCAGCACCTTCCAGCCCAGAGTAGCTGGGGTTTGGGTATCAGAAATGTCTTGTGTGTCCAACCTGTGAACTGCTTTGGGCCAACAAGTCCTATAGGATACTTACTGTCTTATCAGGATTTAATTCACTTTTGGTGGGTTCAATATCACCTCTGCAAAGGTGCTTTAATTATGCTGCTCATTCTCTATGTGCTTCTGTGTTCAATGTTTTTACAATTTGAGGTTATTTTGTTCAAGGATTGCTTACCCTTAGTTTCCCTGTGCTAGAACAGAGCCATGGATCCTGCTTTCCTACCTCTTGAGACAAACAAATCCCTTGAATGAGACCATTCATTTGGAAAGGCGCATCTCCACGTGTGCTGCCCTCAGATCCTTGTGTGCATTGCCTGCTTTTTATAGCATGAAATAACATGGGAGGGAGTTCCCCTGACTCACTGACTTGGAATATCAGTGGTGTGGCTGAGCTTTCACTTGCATTTCCTCAGTGTTAGGAATATCTTAGGGAGGAGCTGGTGATGTTTTGAGCTCAGTGGCTGCACGTGCTCTTTGACCAGGAACTGCCCATTCCTCTCTGGGCATCCATAGACAAAGAACATCTGCATCCCTCAGGGCAGGGCTGGGAAAAGCCCGTAAATTCAGAAGAGCTGGATCTTTTTTTTTTTTCTGTGTCTCCCCAAGTTGTATCTGCTTCAAGAAGCTGCCTTTGATTTATATCTGTGCAATTTTCTTCAGTCCCTCCTGAGATAACGCCCTGACTGTGCCTGTTATCTAGGTACAACATAAACATGCTGATGATGCTGCCATGTGCACTGCAGTTCTGGTTTAGAGCCTGGTGCTGTCAGGGTGACAGGCTTTGCTGGTGGGATGGGTTGGCTTCTGTGTGGTTTAAGCTTAGGTGGGCACTGAAAGTGGTGATGTTTCCCTCATGAGGAAGGGGAGTGAATGGGGAGCTTAAAGTAGAGCCAATAAGTAATGATCTGCTTGTTCAACTAATCAGCGGCAGTAGTGAACTAGCCTCGAAAAGAGAATATTGGTGAGAGAAGCTTTGTTTTAATTACCAAAAATATGCGGCCCACACTTTGATCCCCAAGGGATGAAAATGAGAGCAGTTTTAAGTAATGTTATTTATTTAATTTTTTTCCTTTTTTTTTCCTTTTGTTTTGGAGACCCAGTTTGGTTTTGGCTGTGGGAGGGATTAACTGCTGAAACACCATCTTGTTTCTTGCCTCTTGAAAAGCTGAACTTTCACTCTAAGTTGTCATTTAGGGTGCTTTTGCTACAAACCCTGCAGAGACTTTTTTTGTTATTTACACTCCTAACTATACCTTGCAACATTCCTGTTCTTCTGAGAGAGTGGCTCCTATTTGAATACCTGTTTTTGACAGCTGCTGTTCATCTGGCAACATTGTCAAGCAGCTTGGGTGGGAACCTCAGTCATCCAAAGCTTCCTTCCCCAAACCTGCTTTTGCATAGTCAAATGATGTTATCTCTCTGCACCATGGCTCCTGCTTTGTGGTAGATAATGGTGGTTTCTTGCTGTATGCAGGGCAGCCAAGGGCGATGATACTGATGAACTGTTGTGCATGCTCTAGAGTTCACCAGTGGTTTGCTGATCTCTGTCCAGAACATGATGAACGTTTTTTGCAGGTTGTGCTTACAGCAGGTCAGGGCCCAGAGAGCAGCTGTACAGCTGGAGATGCAGATGAAGTGTCACCTCCCTGGGACAGGAGCACCTCTGCATCCTGACAGGGCTGGAGTGCTGGATGTGAGTGCATTGCTCAGGGAGTGCTGCTCTATAAACACAGGGTCTGCTCAATGTGGTGGCCCTCACACCGTTCGTTACAGCTGCTGTGCTCCTGAGGGGCTGCTGCTCTCTTAGAGAGAGCATGTCAGTGAAGAACGAGGCTCTCTACAGAGATAATCTCCAGCTTTTTTGGCCCAGACTGGGCAAGTGGTACTTTGCAGAAGCCATCAGTCTGTTCTGTTTGTCTCCCGGTGGTGGCTACCAGTCATCAGAAGAATCATTCCAATATGGCCTAGTGTCCACAAACCATGCAGGGAGATGTAAAGTGCTTCAGCTCACCTTTGCTAGCTTCTGGAGCACCAAAGGTTTCAGCCTGAACAGAGTCTCCTTTGAGAGACTGCAATACCACGTTCCTGTTGCAAAGCTCCTCTTGCTGTACCTCTGCCCTATCTTGCTGTGTTCCTCTGCAGGAAGGAGCACTGGAAGCTCCTTGGCAACCTGAAGACCACAGTGGAAGGTTTGGTGTCCATCAGCAACCCCAATGTCTGGTCCAAGTATGGCGGCTTGGAGCGGCTCTGCAGAGACATGCACAGCATCCTCTACCATGGGCTCATCCATGACAAGGTACGGCTCTGTCCTGCCAGCACGGCTGGCTGGCTGGCTGTCTATCAGCCTCAGTGCCTGTCACAAGCAGGTGTGGCAGTCCTGTCTGCTGCAGCTCACTTCTGTGCTCATAGCACAGAGTGGGCACGCTGCTTGTAGCAATGTGGGAGGTGATCCAAGCAGAGACTGAGCTTGCCTGGCAAATGCTGTGGTTGTCAGAGGGACCTGGGTGCCCCTTCTTTCTGTGTCATCTGCTTTCAATATGGTTTTTCTAAGTACTTGTGCCCCCCATGCTGAGGCCAGCCCCTCTCTCCTTTCTTTCTGCTGCAGCCAAGCGATAAATTGCATTGCAGTGAGTCAGCCCCGTATCATCTGCACTTGGACACGTCCCCAGCAAGGCCTGGCAAGAGAAACCTCGCATCTTTACTGTTTCTGGTTAGCTGTGTTAATAACAGGAGCTGGCAGCCAAACCCATGCTCTGCGTGAATGGGATCACTCTTTCTAGGCTCTTGTGCCTGCAGTTGCTCACCGAGCCTTCCCCCCTTCCATGGCTGCCTGGAAGAATTTCTGTTTCCCACTTGTGTGCAGAGGCTTGAAGATCTCCCCTTCACCTTGCAATTACCAGCAAAATTAATTTACAGTGGAAAGCTGAAGCAAGGCTGCAGGGCGTGCCTGGGGACAGGCTTCCCATCAGTGACTCTGCCACCCAGAGAGAAGAGAATGGCCCAGAGGAGCCCCAGGCAGCTTGCATGGACCAGCTGGGTCTTGGATCAGGAAAACTGCACCTGTGCAGTGCTGCACCCAAGCTGATAAAGCTCCAGCAAGAGCCAGACTGGCAGGTTGTCCGAGCAGGGAGCTTTGCTCCCTGGATTTATTAAGTTTGCAGACAGCATTTGTTGAGGTGCTGCTCTGTTCCTGTTAGTCCGCAGTTTCATGGACCAGGGACCTTCTCTGGGTGATCGACAGAGAGAGGAGCTACCTCTTCCATGTGAGGAGTGCAGTGCTCCCTTCTGACAGGCCTGCTGTTCATAGGCTTCAGGAAGTGAGGTTTAAATGATTTATCCTTGTCTGTCTCCTGGTAGCAGTTCATGCCAGACCTGCAAAGCAGGATGGTGTGTTACCTTCCTCAGTGCTTTTACTACAGGTAAAGACAGCTCTTCCACTCAGGAATGTCTCCTCTGCTCAGGCATGTGTGACACCAGTCAAGCTATAGGAGTTGCAAAAGGAGGCCCATAAAAACAGAGCTTCCTAACAGCAGTTGTCTCGTAGTTGCTCCAGCAAAACATTTCCGTTTACTTTTTATTTTCTTGGCAACTTTTTTGCCTACAGCTGGGATTTTAAAAAGGGTGAAAAAATCCATATGTACACATTAACAAAACTAGGGTAAGTTTTTAAACTTTTGAATGCATTGTTTATTTGTCCAGAAAATGCAATTCAGTCTAGAAAACTAAAATTGCTGTGTTAGTTTTCTAGTCTTATAAAACAAACTACTCCCCCCTCCAAACCAAACAACCCACCAAAACAGAAGGCATTCCTCTGTCACTTGTGAAAGAGGAAATAGGGATGGAAGTGAAAATAATCAGCTTTTTGGTGAAGAGACACTTTTTGGGTCTGTGTTTACAACCAATAGGGTGGTGAGGAAAACAGCAACTCTGCTGCAGTTCCTCTCTAACGGGAAGAATAACTAAGAGAACCCCTCATTGTCTGAATAAAGCTGAGGCAAACAGCATGTTCTGTCATGGCAGCAAGGGACTGACGGGGATGTGCTCATTTAACTGGCACTTGGGAGGTGGTACCTGACTGTGCCTGTCCCGGGCAGGTGTGCTGCAGGCAGAAGGATTATTGGCAGTTTGTGAAGGACATTCGCTGGCTGAGTCCGGGCTCTGCTCATCACCTGGAGAAGGTGGGTTCTGGTGGGGTGGCCTTGTGTGCCTGGTGGGAGGGGAGAGGGCAGCTGGGCTGGAGCCTCACCCATGGGACAGTGGTGCCTGGGCTGTTGTGAGCAGAGTGGCTCCACGGCTTGTGGAAGCTGAAGCAGCCGTGTGTTTGGGTACAAGCAGTGTCCTGGGAACTCAGTGTGGCTTGGGCTGAGACAATTGGCTGCTTATTTCTCCTAGGCCAGTCTCCAGCTCTGCTGGGCTGGGTGCAGCAGGCGTCACCAAGGGAACTGGCACAAGCAGTGCTTGTGTGTACGCAGGGGTGATTCATGTATCTGGGCAGATCTCTGATGGTCTGGGCTGTCACATTTCTGGGTTGTGACTTCACCATGCATTTGTTCTCCCATTACTGACTTGTGCCAACCACTGGCATATGGGGATGCTCCTGGTCCTTGGCTGCACCATGCTGACATCCATGGTTCCAGCTGTGGATGGACACAAAGGGCTGACCACTGGTGGTCCCTGTGTCCAGACTGCTGCTGGGGGAATGGGAGTGTAACTCCAGTCCTGCTCTGCAAGCTGCAGCAGCCCAGGCATTGCCATAGCCTTTCCTAGTTAATGTGTCAGCAAGAAAATGACCGTCACCACCGGGGTCAGATTGGATTTGGGAGCATGGGGTACCTCCAGGTCAGGGGCAAGGCTCATGGGTGGGAGAGTGTGCAAGAGAAATTCATTGTGCTGGTGGCTGTCAGAGGACTTTGGTCACTGGCTGACCTTTGAAGCGTTGTTCCTGCCTGGTGCTTTTGCCTTCCTGGTGGCTGGGGAGCTGCTGGGACATGCCCCCTTTCCTGCTGACAGCGACTGGCATGGAAAAGCTGCTGTTATCAAGGGGACCAAAGCCACACGGTGGAACAAACCCTGCTTCCCTTCTTGCCCCTGCCTGCCTTAACCTGTGCCTGACGTCCCTTTGCAGTTCATCAGCCTGCAGGAGAGCGGCCAGCGTGACCCCGAGGGCTCAGGGGACCAGGCCATCGCGCAGCTGTGGCTGCAGCACAGCCTGCAGTGCCACTGCCTGTCAGCGCAGCTCAGGCCGCTCCTGGGGAACCGGCAGTACATCAGGAAGTTCTACACAGGTAAAGAGCAACAGGCCTTTTCCTTCTTACTAGGAAAATATCTAGCTGGTGGCGTTTCCAAGCTGTGTGGGAGTGAGGGAGGACAGCAGAAAAGTTGGTTTGCATGTGAGCAACTGGTGTGTCAGACCGTGTGGGTGAGAGGGACTCCCTTGAGCAGCATTTTTTTCTCCCCAGATACTGCCTTCCTGCTCAGTGACGCCCACGTCACGGCCATGCTGCAGTGCCTGGAAGCTGTTGAGCAGAACAACCCCAGGCTTCTGGCTCAAATTGACACCTCCATGGTGAGTTGAGGTCCCAGATTTTACATCTGGCTCTCCCCAGATGCCAACTGGCTGCAGCTGCTCCCTCAAGGTCACATGCAGGGCACTCGGAGCCCTAGGACAAGGGACTGGACTTGGAACTAGTAAAAGTTACTCCAAGAGGGGAGGAAAGTGGGGAACTGCCTGCCTTATCCTGCCTGTGTGACCTGTCAGGGGTCAGGGTGGGGGAGATGGCTGTGTGGAGCCTATAGTGGGGCACCTTGGTTCAGGTTTGCACCAAGGATTTGAGTAGAGGACCTGAGGACCAGTTCTGTGTAAGAGGCACCTTTAAAGCCCTCTCCAACAGTCCCAGGCTTCAGGGCCAGCACGCAGAGCTGCCTGGTCGTGAGGGACAGTCACCCTCTGAGGGGATGGGAAACACCTGGGTGTCTACTCCTCTTCATTATGCCAGTGACCCCCTGTGCAGCCCTGTGCCAGCTGCCCCTTTTCCAGAGGAGGGAAACAGCAGCTGCCTTCTTTGCACAGAGCTCCCTAGAGGAGAGCAATTAATGACGCTTCGTTAAATGGGGGCTGTGTTCTTTCAGCTGGCTGGAACGTCACTGCCGTCCCTGTGTGCCTCAGACCCTTCTACTGGGACAAGGGAGATGTGTGATCACAGCGCTGAGGGACACGAGAGCCGTCTGCCGGGAGCGCTGGGCTGCCTGGAGCATTTCAGTGAGAGCCTGGTAATTTCCAGTGGGAATTTGTCCTGTAGCTGTGAACAAAGAGCTGCTTCCCTTCCATGCTGCCATGTTTTTCCCTCCCCACTCTCATGTTCCCAGGGTTGCTGCATCGTTTGTGGTTGGTGACCAGGTTGATCCCTTTCTGTTGCTGCTCTTTTGACATGTAGCCCTGTAGATGTTGATTTATTGATGATGCCACCTCTCTTCAGCTTACCAGGAAGAGTGACAATCCATCTCCAGTGACCAAGAGTCAGAGCCTGACTGCCCTCCCTGCGTCCTCGTGCGTCCCTGCTGCCACCTGCACACAGCAGCGCTGCTTTGGTTCCTTCTCCAGCCTCCAACATCCAGCCTCCTCTGGCCTCTCAGGTATCAAGGGTGGGCTGGGGAGTTTAGGATAGATGCAGAAAAGACTTTACCTTTTTATCTGCTCATGCATTTGTTGGGGTGGATGGGTAGGAAAGACTTGTGCCCATGATGGGAGGGAGGGATTTGCCTGTGGTGGGAGGCATGTTGGTGTGAAGCCACAAGCTTATTGCCATAGGATGGTCTCCTTGTGCCAGAGTGTGTGAAATGATGCTCCTGCCTCTGTCCAGACAGGAGACCAGTGAGTTCCTGTGGCAGCTCCAACTCCAGCCAGCCCCAGGAGCACTGCCCGTCCACCCGGTCCTCCTCCTTCAGCGAGGGCAGGTCCCCTCTGGAGCAGCCCAGCTCTGTCACCCGCTTCCACGTCCCCTCACCCAAAGACCCCTTCTCTCCAGCCAGCGAGATGAGCTCCAGCACCACCAGCCAGAGCGAGGATACTTGGACAGGGAGTCAGGATGATCCACAGAGTGATGTTAATGATGGGCCGGAGTACCTGGCCATTGGCAACTTGGGACGCCGGGGCCGGGCATGCAGCAGCACCAGCACCAGCAGCACCAAGAGCAGTAGCTCCAAACTCTTCTCCTCCAGCAGCTCCCAGAAGCTGGACTCAGTATCATCCCAGGGGGAGCAGGGGGCAAGTGGAGGTGGCAGCAGGGGCCTGAGCCTGTTGCGCCGGTCCAGCTTCTCGGAGGGACAGTCTTCAGCTCCACAGGGCATCCTCAAGAAGAGCCACGTGCGCTCACACTCTGACACCAACGTGACTTCTGGGAAGTTGCACGGTAATGGGACAGCTTTTCTGGGATGGCTTTTGGGTGTGGGAGTCCCTGGTACCAGAAGGCTGATGCTGGCCAACCCCTGGATTCCATGGATCACGTTGGAGAAAGGGACAGTGGGCAAGTGGTTGGTCTTTTCCCTTAGCTTTTCAGCTCCACACTGGAATGATGGGATGACATCTTGCTTCCCATAGTGTCCTGGGCTGGACTGTTACTAGTATTGCCACCTTTTACCAAAAGCTTAGAAAATGGCAGCAATGCTGTGGCATCAGCTGTTCTGCTTCCCCACTGGCCTTGCTTGGCTGGGAAATGGGAATGGGGCCTGGCCTCATCCTACTGGTAGGATGTTATCCCACTGGTAAGCTGCTGGGTTCTCCTGTGGTTTTGAGTGAATGAATGCATGGGAATGGGGAGAGTGGGATGTGAGGGGACAACCAGTTTGTGGGTGTTTGCCCTGGTGCTCTGCCTTCACTGGGGCAGTGGAGGTCCTGCTGAGTAGTAACCAGTCTGTCTCTGTTTTCTCTCCCTTAACGCTGCCCTTCTCCTCCTCTGTCTGCCCAGGAGGCCTCAGGGATATCACCATTATAATAGAAGATCCAGTGGCAGGTTTGGGAGCCAGTATAACAGCCCTTCATTAGTGATCATTGCATCAAGTTCAAGATTGCCATCAACCCATTAGTGTTCATTTAGAAAAAAATATAAATCTCTCTTTGCTGTGTCCCAGCTGATGCTTTGAAGTGTGATCTGGTTTATGCATGCAGCCTGACTGAAGATCCCAGCTTGGTTTGTGGAAGCAGTGGACCAGACCCAGAAGTGTGTCCAGCTCCCCTGCATGGCATTAGGGAGTGCTGGCCACCAAGTCTCTGAGCTGCATCCCCTGCCCTTCCCTCCACCCCCTGCCTCGGGAGCCAGGAGAGGTTTCGTCCCTTACCTAGTGAATAAGGGTTGGCAGCTGAGCAGACATGAGCTTGAACACCTAATTTTTCCTTTTATTTTGTGGATCTGTGGCACAGTGAGGTTTGATGTTGAGTGATTTCCAGCGTATGTACACACAGCTGAGACTCCTGGATGCTCTTTTGGGCTCAGGGCAGGTTTTCCCCCGAGCAGAAATGCTGGGGTGCTACCATCCCTTTGCCCCACATGCAGAAAAAGCAGCTCAAAAAAATGGGCTGTTTGTTTTGCATCCACTGAACAGTGGCACTGGGTTTGTCGAGCTCACACCTGGGTGCTGAGGGTTCTGTGTCTGGGAAGGCTCCTCCCTCGGGGTGATGGCTGTTCAGAGAGATGTGTCCAGCCCTGTGTCCTGCTCCAGCAGGTGATGCCGAGCACTGCCTCTCATTACTGTTCAGCAGTTAGCTCTCTTGTCTCTGGCATCCCCCAGGCATCCTCCCCATGAGGTGGTTTCTGTGTTGAGGTGGCTGCAGGACACCCTGTCAGGCTGCACTGAGTATCTGTAAGAGTCTCCTACCCTGACAAGTCTCTTCTGTCTCCCAGCCTGTGGGGTGGGTTGGGTTGATCCCAGGCTCCATCCTGGTGACTGCTGCTTCGTGGTCTTGACAGGAAGAGGCTGGTATTGGTGGGCTCAGGAGCCTCCAGCCATGGCACAAAGAGTTATGGCACAAAGCTGGGAACAAAAGTGAGTAGGAGGTTGAGAAGACAAGGATGCTCTTCTGTTATGCTCAGGATGTCAGCTGGCTCCTGCCGTGTATCCAGAGCTCCTGTCCCACTGCAGGCAGGGTGTTTTCAGTCTCCTTCAGCAGTCCTCTGTCACCCAGCCCCTCCATCCAGGTGCTCCCTGGGGCCATGGCTCTCCATAGAGCACCATCTGTTCCTGGTCTCCGGTCAGGCCAGCTCCTGGCAGTCTGCACTGGCTCAGTCTGGCAAGGAGTTGCACCACAGGGCGTGTGAGGGGCAGAGCCCTGCCCACAGCCCGTGTAGGTCACCTTGAGCACTGCACCCAGGCTCCAGCGCTGTGTGTGGGGAGCCCTGGCTTAGAGTGGAACAGGGGCACGTCCTTCAAATGCCTCCTTACACTGGTGTCCAGGCTGCTTTGCAGGGCAGAGACTCCCCCAGATACTTTGGCTACTCATGTTTCCCTGTGTCTCCTCTTCTCTGTTCTGGGGGGTAACTGCCCTCAGAGATGCTCCATCAGGAAGAAAGGGCTGGCAAGAGGTACTTGCTGGAACCCGTTGTGTCCCCCAGCTCTACTCTGGGGTAAACAGAGGAGGGCTCAGGACTCGACTGTTCCATGGCTCTCGTGATCTTCTCTCCTTCGTTCCCCTTCTCCTACCTGAAATGCCTTTCTAGTTTTGTCTCCTCCTGGGCTTGCGCTCAGCTGTGGCACAGAGCAGGAAGATGTCTCCCTTTATTTCCATCCATTTGTGCCTGCGTGTGTGATGTCGAGCCCCTTTCATTTCACCCTGTGCAGTGGCAGGGCTCCTCTGAGGTACTGAGGTGTGCCTGGTGTCATCTTCCCTTCCAGAGTCCCACGGTGATCCCAGCGGAGGGAGAGGGCCGGTCTCTGCTTCCACGCAGAGCAGTGAACTGAGCACACCCAGCTCTCTCTACATGGAGTACGGTGAGTACAGCCAGCCTCAACAGGGACACTCAGTCCTGCTCAGCTTCCTCTGTGGGCTGCAGTGGCCTCAGCTGCTGGCACCTGCTTGTGGAATGCTGGCTGGGTGCTGGCAGGGCTTGGTGGCATGGAGATATCAGCTCCTTCCCTCATACCTGTTTCTCTGGCTTTTCTAGACTCTGGACAGTACCTGAGCTCAGGGGAGGGGATGTTCAGGAGACCTTCAGAAGGGCAGTCCCTCATCAGCTACCTCTCTGAGCAGGACTTTGGCAGCTGTGCAGACCTGGAGAAGGTGAGGGAAGCAGCAGCAGCCTGTGTGCATTGGAAAATGGATCTTACTGCAGGTTCAGGGATGCTTCCTGCCGTGGGGAGGATAATGCCATGGTATTGCCTGCTGTAGAGCTGTGCACAGAACTCCAAGGCTGAGCTCCTGGGCGGTGTCTGGGAGCTGGGATCTGCCCATCCATCATATACATGGCAACTTTGCAACATGTTAGGGCCCCTCAGGGCCATGTGCTGACCCCCCAGAGTGGATGTGTTGCACATTCTCTTTATAGGATGCCTCTTGTGTTTTGTGAATATTCCAATGCCCAAGGTTTTATTTTCGAGGTCCTAAAGTCATAGAAGAGTCATATTTTGCAGGTTTAACAGAGATTAACATCTTTCTACCACCATCCATGAGTAATAGGCTCTTTCCTGTCATAGGTGGGGAACAAAATTTTACCAAGTCTTCCTAGTTTGTCCAAGGCATAGCCTTGAATGCTTTTACTCTTGCAGGAGAACGCCCACTTCAGCATCTCAGAGTCCCTGATCGCTGCCATTGAGCTGATGAAATGCAACATGATGAGCAGGCAGCTGGAGGAGGAGGAGGAGGACAGTGACAAGGAGATCCAGGAGCTTAAACAAAAGATTCGCATTCGGCGCCAGCAGATCCGCACCAGGCACCTGTTCCCTACCTGCCAGGAGATGGGCTCAGACAGTGGGTGATGTGTTTTGGGCTCATCAGCTAGTGGGATGAGGGCTTTCTGTCCATTGCTATAGCTGCCTGCTTTCCTGCCCCTTCCTTGGAAACAGTTAAATTGCTACCAAAGTGGTGCCAAGATGTGTGAAACTGCTGCTATTGAAGATCATCATGTGACAGCTAACATCCATTGATAACGCTGCTGGCACTGAGTTATGGAATGTAATTTCATTTTGAACCCATAGTGTTTTCCATCCTTGAGCTCCATCCCTCCCTTCCCTGGCTGTACCTGGCTATCCCCTTCTCCCACAGCTGTCAGTGACCCTTCAGGGCACTTTCACTGATGACCTGGCTGTGATGCGTTTCTCCCAGGTCTTGTGGCGACAGACAGCGGGTCCCAGTTCAGCTCCCATGGCTCCATGCGGCTCTCAGACTCTGGCTCTGCGGAGGATGTGGAAGAGTATGAGATCCGAGGTAGGAGGAAATGGCTGTGTTGGCTTCTTTCATAGAAACAGACTTCTTGGTGTGGTTGTGTTGGGGTCAGTCCTGCTGAAGAAGACCCCGTCCCTCTGGCCTTCAGGATGGCTTTTCCCAAACAAATGGCTGAATTCTGAGTATAAGCAGAGCAATCAGTTTCCCATATGTGGTGACATGACTTTCCTTCAAAATCTTCTGTAACCCTGTCATGTTCTGTGCCTCTGGCTGGTAGGTGGTTTCCATTTCATTGCCTGGTATGCTGTCACAGCTAGAGAGGTGGCTGTGCTGCCATGCTGCTCTTCTCCTCCCCAGGCAGAAGGAGCTGTGGCTCTGACCACTTACCTCTTGGTTGGTGGGTGCTGGTCACATCCTGACCTGCAATACCACTAGTCTGTGCTCCTGGCAGCTTGGGTGGCTGAGCTTATCGCCCACAGGAAACCAGCCTGAGTCCCTGGGTATTCATTTCCTTCAGAGCCTTGTTCATCCTCTGAAGTGGATGACTTACTTCTCAGCAATACCTCCATCTCTCTTACTCTAAAGAGAAGGTGGAGTTGTCCGGTCTTCAGCTTTAAACTTCTTATCTCTTGACTATTGACAGCAACCTCTCCTTTCAGTCCACGAGAGTGAGGTTTTGGGCTCAGTTTTGTAGCCCATGGAGGAGTGTGAGAATTCAGTTCTGGGCTCTCCTCGTGTGAGTGCTGCTCTTGTTTTATGCCCTTTCTGTCTGGCCTGGCTGAAGCACTGAAGTCACCTGTTTTGTCATCACCGTGTCATACAGATGGTAACGATGGATCTAACCTGATTCAAATGTCCAAGAGCGGCCTCTCAGTGTCAATGGCTTCCTTGTTCTCAGGTACCCTGCAGTGCTCCCCCGGGCACGCGCGCGTGTGTGCAAGGTGTGTGTGTGTGCGCACGGGCACACTTCTCTGAAATCTGACTGGTTTCAGAACTGGGAATTAGTTCCAGTATCATCCAGACGTCACCAAGTAAAGCTGTGGCAGGGTGATGTGGCAGGATGGAATTGAGCGGGGTCACAGGAGTTCTCCTGTGGGCTCCATGCCCCGGGGCGTTTTGCTGTGCAGTATTTTGGATGTATCAAAAGTGCCTGCTGTGGTGAAGATCTGTCTTGCCTTGGGGTAGGACTTCACAGGGCAATGACACAGCTTTGTGGCTCTGTAGGTGTTGAAGGCTGAGTCTGGGCTGAATGAGAGCAGAGTCCTCTTCAATGTGGGACCAGGTCTCCATCCCAAGTGCCTTCGGGAGCATTATCCTGCTTGACTTGGCAGAGCTGCCATGCCATAACTTTGATCTGAACCACAGCCAGCCCTTGCTGTTCTGCCCAGGCTTGACTTGGAGTGGAATCCTTCTAGAAAGAAGTTCTGGAGGGAGAGGTAGTAAGATCAGACAGGGCACAGGCAGTTTGTTCATGCTGGCCCTAAGCACTGGGATCATATGCAGCTTAGTGTTTTTATTGTTTACAGTAGTACTAGGTAATCCTTCTGGTCTGCTGGCCGTGTTTAAATAACCTTCATGTGCTCCCTGTGTGCTTTAGCAAGGGAACAGCCTGCTGGGCTGTTGCTGATCTCTCCTGTCAGGTATTCAGCACCAGCACGTTGCTCCTGCTGGATTTGCTGGTGCTCAGATCTTTCCTGTGAGTCCTGCTGTGTTCACAGACCAGGGCTTTAATCCTGGCCTGGAGCTGGCATTTGGGGTGTGGGGTGATGTCCTTAGATTTGGGGGCTGTTCACAAGCCTCCTGGGGACTATTGGCAGCAGAGATGTTTTGGGTAGCTAATGAGGATTTGGGGAGTGTTTGCAGTTAATGTTAGGAAGCGAGCAGTGTCAGGATCCCAGTGCTAGCTCCTGTGGAAGCCTAGGGTCAGATCTGGCTCCCTCTGCCATCCGTGAGACCATGTCAGTGCCTGAGTGTGCTGGCTCTGTCTCCCCAGAGCACCTGGCCCCACACTGCTGTGTGTGCCCCCGTTTGTTCATGTTTGTCATAGTCTAGGACCATGCGGGACCTTCCTGTGCAGAGCAGAAGGCACCAGAGCATGGCAGGTGTGTCTGGCTGGTTCCCTGCAAGGTCATGAGGCTGTTGGCCTGAATTCCCTGTTTTCTGCAGCTAGAATTCAGTTTGCATGACGTAGATATGTGGATTCCTTAATATTAGGATGCTTTCCTGTGCCTGTTTTAGCAATGGATGTCAGACAATGAAGGTCAAGCATCCAAGCTGAATTCCAGCAGTGTGAGTCTGTAAATTTGCAGGACTTGCACCCTTTGTTGCTAGGGCAGTCCTGCTCTCTGTAGGAAAGCTTGGGGCCGTGGGACACTCTTTGCTCAGCCTGTGATTCCCTTGAATCACAGACTGTGATTCCCTTGGCCTCAGTGTGCAGTTGATGCCTGGCTGGGATCATGTGGGCTCTCTGCAGATTTGTGTTACTCAGCCTACTTGGGATACAGGAACAGGTACCCTGAGCTGTGCCTGCCCATGCCAGCCACTGGGGCAGGGAAAGCTACAGGCTTGTGTTTGGGGGTGGTGTGGTCACTGCAGACCATTCCTAAAGCTCCCCAGAGGTATAAAACAGGAGACCTGCTGGGATGGATGTTGTGGCTTTGCCCACTATTCTGTCCTGACCTATAGTACTTTCCCCTTGCATGCCCTCTTCCCTTTTCTGGGAGCCTTATCTGCCATGAAGCAGGGTTTCTGCCTGCTTCTATCTGCCTTGTACGACTGGAAGTGTCCTGACACAGGGGTCTTCTGCTGTTGGGATAGATTCCCTGTTAGGGTTTAACCTGCTGGAGTGAAAGAAAGATGAGTGGTGAAGGTACCACAGGGTACTGCCTGGTACCTGAGCTGCAGGACAGCCCAGGGCTCTTCGGGAGCTGATGGAGGGGTGGAGGGAGCAGGATTCCAGTGTCCTGCACCTTATCTTGGACCCTTCCCTCCTCAGGAGATGAGTCTGTGACGTCTGCAGAGGGCTGGCCTGATGGCTGCTGGCCCTTTCTCTGCAGGGATGCTGACGTGTCTAGGCAGTGCTGGGCACAGGCTGCCAGCCCTGGCTGTGCAGGCACTGACAAGCTGTGGCATGGCCAATGTCTGATCTTACAGGTTGCAGTCAAGTAGAGAGAAGGGCTCTGCATCCCATTGCTAATTCCTTCTAGCATCTACACTGTGTATAGACAGCTACTAAACCTTCTTGCTAACCCTACAGTCCTGCCCTCCAGGCTTCTGTGTGTGTTTTGTTTCAGGCCATGTCACTGCTAGGACTTGGTGTGTGACCTATACTAGCAGCCACTTGTCTCCCCAAACTTCAGGCTGGCTGTTCACAGCATCCCACCGTGCCTTTCCCTTGTAATTCCAACAGCTGACTGATTAGACTGCACCCCTCCTTGCTGCTCAGTGCCACTGGTAGAAGTCAATGCTGTAGTTCACGTGCTTTTGAACAGCTTGATGAGTTTTACCTTGAAGCTTTGGTTTGAAGTGAGTGTATCCCCCTGCCCTGTCCCATCTGTTCCACCTTGTCTGTTTGTGATGCAGATGCAGACATCAAGAGGAACCCTGACTTCAGCAGGAAGTCCTTTCTCTCCTCGGACTCCATGTACGTCTTCAACCTCATGGTGACATATCTTGGTACCATGTTCCCTTTCTTACCCAACTCTGCTCTTCCATGTGCATCAGTTGCTGTTTTGCACTGGAGTAGATATCACTCCCTCCCTCCTTCAGATGTGGGGCCCCTTTGCTTGTGTAGTGAAATACAAAGCTGTGTCCGTGGCTGGCAGCTGCTTGGGTAGGTTCATAGTGGGAGAGCAGTTGTTTCTGGCTTATACAGGCACTGGCTGTCACTTTGCAGCTTCCCCTGTGAACAGGCACAGGTTTTGCTAAGTGAATTAAGTTTTACTTGCCTTTCTGAACAGTTGTTGGGGTGCCATTAGCCAGATTTGCTTGGGGACAGCTTCTAAGACAGAAATCAGCTTTAAGCCTGTGTAGCAGTGCAGAATTAAGGTACCAGAGTTGAAGGGAGGGTCTTTGGCTTGAGCTGGGACTAGCATGGGACTGCAAGGAGGGCACAGCTGTGTGTTCCAGTACTAACAATTCCTTTGCTGTCTAGATCCCACTCCTTCCTCAATTCAAACTCAGCAGAGGCTGTGGCCATGGGCTTGCTGAAGCAGTTTGAGGGCATGCAGCTCCCAGCTGCCTCTGAATTGGAGTGGCTGGTCCCTGAGCACGATGCCCCGCAGAAGGTAAGGCTGTGAGTTCCTGACACTGATTGCATTTGATCTTCCCTGAACCCCTGGCTTCAGGCCACTGCTGAAGGGGCTTTGCTTGTCCCAGTGCTCCCTTTGTGGAGCTGGAGAAGGGGGTGTCTGGGCTTTGGAGATGGATGCAGCCAAGCAGGGTTCTGCCACTGCAGCCTCCTACAGCAGTGTCCGGATCCTGGGGACAGCCCTTCTTCAGCCCACATTCAGCTGGAGGAGCAACTTGGTGCCTGGCAGTTTTCCAGAGGACTGCAGTTGGAGGTTTCTGGCAGTCCAGCCAGGTGCACTGCCTTTGCAGTACCAGATAGGGATCTGACCCTCTTTCCTGCCTCCCCCAGCTCCTGCCCATCCCTGACTCTCTGCCTATCTCTCCCGACGATGGAGAACACGCCGACATCTACAAGCTGAGGATTCGGGTGCGTGGAAACCTGGAGTGGGCCCCGCCGCGACCGCAGATCATCTTCAACGTTCACCCAGCCCCAGCGTAAGGAGCCGTGTGGCTGGGGGCTCTCAGGGGACCTGCCCTTTCCATCCCTTTTCCATCAACACCAAGGTTGCTTATCCTCTGGTTGCTGGGGTTTCCCTGCTCTGAGCCTGATAAATCCATGGTGGTCACCACTGTGAGATGGTGAGATGGAGCCAGTGCCTGGGGTTAATGCCTTTGATGTGACCCAGGACATAGCAGGGCTTTTTCCTTGGATGTGTTGTCCACATAAACCTCCCAGGCTTGTGCTGGTGCCCATCTTCAGGTGCCAGGTGCCATCAGGGCTGAGTCATGTATGTTGTCTTCTGTCTCTGGGCAGGAGGAAGGTGGCTGTGGCTAAGCAGAATTACCGGTGTGCAGGCTGTGGCATCCGGACTGATCCTGGTGAGTGCTGGGAGCCTGACCTGTAGCTGGGGAGTGGGGAAGAACCTGCAAACAAGTGGGAAGATGCTGAGTGGGTGGGCGGTGGTAGAGCTCAGCACAAGGTCACCGGGGCAGTGCTACACTGCCTTTGCCAGCTCTGCCTGCACATTGGTGTACACCATCCACAGAGGAGCCTTCTTTTCCAGAAGGTCACAGAGCTGGTGGAGGCAAAGAGCAGCCAGCCTGTCCTTTGGAGGGCATTTCAGATCTTGACTCTTGTAAGTCAAAATCCTCTGTTGAGCCTTCAATCTCCCAGCAGGTTCTGCAGCTGCAGAGCTCTTCCCCAAATGTGTAGGTAGATGTGGCTGCACGAGACTGCACTATTGGTCCCAAAGGCTTTTGCAGTCAGAGGGTGCTCGCATACCCCAGTGCTGAGCACTCTGGGCTGGAGGAGATGCCAACAAGGCAGAGTTCCTTGCTTGTTGGAAATGCTGAGCAGTGCTGGGAGTGCAGCATGTGGGTGGGCAGAGCCTGTGCCTGGGCTGACCGGCCTGTCTGCCTGGGTTTGGCCAGATTACATCAAGCGGCTGCGGTACTGCGAGTACCTGGGCAAGTATTTCTGCCAGTGCTGCCACGAGAACGCCCAGACCGTCATCCCCAGCCGCATCCTGCGCAAGTGGGACTTCAGCAAGTACTACGTGAGCAACTTCTCCAAAGACCTGCTGAGCAAGATCTGGAGTGACCCACTCTTCAACGTGCAGGCTATCAATCCTGCCCTGTACCAGAAAGTGAAGGCTCTCAACCAAGTGCGGGTAAGACCCTTGCCATGCCTTCCTGAGTGGGGTTTGGGTGAGGTGGGTGACTGCCAACTGTAAACCGTATTTCAGGGAAGCTGGGGAGAAGCAGATATTTCAGTTTCGAAGGCTTAAAACCTCATCACTGTGTCTTCCCATTGACCTGTTCTTATTTCTTCAGTGGCATAGGAATGTCAAAAGAAATTTCTGGCTGGTATTCAGCTGGGCTTCAGTTTATCTCCTGGAGCACATGATGGTGATTGTGCTTACCTTGCCCTGTGTGATGTAAACACTTTGGAAACAGGAGAGCTGCAGCTGAGGAGCAGCAGCTATTTCAGCAGCACAGGGAATGGGGCAGACCTGCTTGGCCAAGGACTGTTCTCTGTTTACTGGTTCTTTGTCCTCCCTTCCTCCCCAGCTGCTGCGAATCCAGCTTTTCCACATGAAGAACATGTTCAAAACGTGCCGGCTAGCTAAAGAGTGAGTCCTGGGCTGTTGTGCTGTCCTGGTTCTGTCCCCTGGCAATCTGCACTGGTTATCTGTGCAGCCTGTGCATTGAGCACTGGGGAGAGAGGGGAGTGGAGGGGGAGAGAAAGCATAAGGAGTGGAAAGAGGGTTCTTAGTGGAGTCACTTTGCTCTGAGCTTTGGTTTCTCTGTCCTTGCAGCCTCCTGGATTCCTTTGACACGGTGCCTGGGCACTTGACAGAGGATTTGCACCTCTACTCGTTGAGTGACTTCAGTGCCATCAAGAAAGGGGACCTGATGCCACGCCTGACAGAGCTCCTGAAGGCAGGCAGCCTGCACATCAACAAGTGCATGGTAAGGCCGCCTCTCCTGCCTCCTGCAATGCTCTGCACCCTTGGGAGCACCTTTGGGAGCAGGCTTTGCAGCAAAGATAGCTGATGGGGAGGCTTTGGTGTGCAGGGCAGCCGCAAATTAAGTGATTCAATGCTAACTGTTCCTGCCTGCTTCATAGAGCTCCTACCCAGCACAAATGGGATATTTGCTACCCCATTTTGGCTCTCCCCCACCCCTGACACAGCTTGATGCAGCCTTCCTGTGCTCCATGCTGGGGGCAGGCTGTCGCGCATGGTTAGAGCAGGGCACCATGTCCTGCTGTCCTGCTGTACTCTACCTTCTGCCCTACTTGCCAGGGAGATGAGCATTTAACTGCTTTTTCCTCATCTTTTCTCCTTCCAGCTGTGCCAAGCCAAAGGCTTCATCTGTGAGTTCTGCCAGAATGAGGATGACATCATCTTCCCCTTTGAGCTCAACAAGTGCAGGACATGTGAAGGTGAGATACTGGGGAAAAACAGGGAGGGGGCAGACCCTGGGGCCACCAAAGTCTGCTTCCAGTTTGAGTGGCATTTGTGCTAGCAAGAGGTCCAGAGCTGTAGCCAGCCAGACCATAGTGCCCCTGTGCATGGCCTGTGTCTGCAATGTTATCACAGCAGCAGATCAGCATTATTACAGTGTTTGCTGGTGTGGTGAAGCGTGTAGGTCCCCTCCTGGCCACGCTGTGTGCTGTCTGCCCGGGCAGCAGTGAGCAGTTGGGCTGTGAGTGCAGTGAGCGGGTGTCTGGGAGCCCTGGCGTTCCTCCTGCTGTGGTTACAGGACAGGCTGCACTGCACACAGCTCCCCTGCCCTTGCTTGGATGGCTGGAGCTGACCTGGCAGAACAGAGAGAGCCTGAAGGCTTTATCTCTGTCCCCTTCCTGACTGCTAAGAAATCCCTAGGCCCCTTCAGGAGACATCCTTCATCATGGCTGAGTAGAGCTTGGCCCTCCATCTTGGGACCAGCCTCTGAACTGGCTTTAAATGGCTCCTGACAACATGCAAGCCTTGGTTTGGCAGGTGCAGTTCCAGAGAAACCTTGGGGCAGAGTCACTGTTTCCTTGGAGTATCAGGAAAGCTTGGGGACGGACCTTGTGCAGAGCAGAAAACCTCCCTCCTGTGCTTCCAAAACTTTGTGAACTAGTGCAGGGACCTGGGCTGTGGAGTGTCAGGCAGTCTGTCAGCCTGTAGCGGTGCTCAGCCGTGCTCTCCCTCACAGAGTGCAAAGCCTGCTACCACAAATCCTGCTTCAAATCCACCCGCTGTCCCCGGTGCGAGCGCCTCCAAGCCCGGAGAGAGCTGATGGCCAAGCAGAGCATGGAGTCCTACATCTCAGACTACGAAGACGAGCTGGAGCAGCCGGAGGCAGTGGCAGCCACATGAGCATGTTGCAGCCAAGGAGCAGATCATGGGTTATTTGTGTGCATGGCCTTCATCACCAGAGACTGAGCCATGCGGACTGGGGATGAGGAGGACTGTTGAGAGGCCTGGAACACTCTTGAAGGGATCTCTTTTCCCTCATGCAGTAGTGCTGGGCTGGGAAGGGAGCATATTCCATCACGTGGATCTGCTCCAGGTACTGCTCCCACTCCGATGACTCTGCTTGAGGGGAGGCAGCTGCTCCTGCCTGTCCTGCAGGTAGAACAGGGACCTTTTCTGAGCAGTTGTTCATGCTGGACCAGGCAGGGCTGTGCTGTCCATCCCTGTGCCCTGCTCTGAGCCAGTCAGGGTCCCCTGAAGGGTCAGCACTTTCTGCTCATCAGCTGTATACTAGGAAGCTCTGGTCACATCTGCTCCTTGGAGGAGGGAATCAGGTCTCAGTCCTCTGATTCTCCATTCTGCTGCTGGGGGTTGTGTGCATGGAGGGAGGGTGGGGGTTTGGGGTTGGCTGTACATTTAACAGCTCCCTTTCTCAAATGTGCTGTGGGACACTGCTGGAGAGCAGTTGCTCTCACTCCAGAATCAGCAGAGGAGGTGGCAATTATGAAAATGCCAGATTTCCCTGTGGTGCAAAGGGACATTGCCCCTGGAGCAGCTGCACAAGTGGACGTGCTGATGGACTTTTTGCAGGCAGATCCCCATGGCTCCATGGAAATGTGCCTCCATGGGATACGGTGAAGCTTCTGACCCTACTTCCTCCTCGTGCTGCCAGTCTATCCTACCAGGGAGACATGTCCTCCTCTAAGGATGACATGGAACCTCACTCTGGTGGCACCAGGACTTGTCTTGTGTGGAGCTGCCTTGCTGCCCGAGACCTGTTGGGATGCAGGTGAAGGTTCATCCCTCCAGCTGCATCCCCAAGCCTCTGTCTCGGTTTGTTGTTTTAGGTTGGGTGGTTTTTTTTTATCTGCTGGATTTGGTTTTATTTTTTTAATGTGGTTGTTTGTATTTTTAACTGTGTGTTCCCCCTCAAGGAGGTGCTGCTTGAAATGCCTCCTTAGGGGGGCATGTGATCTGCTTGGGACTCACCAGTATAAAATCTCCAGGGCTGTCCTGCTCCTGGTTCCTCATCCCTGTATGGAGCTGGTCCCCTCTCCCAGCAGATTTCCTGCTTCCCTTGGGAGAGGAGGGTTCTCCGAGCCAGGCAAAGCCTTGAAGCTTCCCAGCTGTGCTGTGGTGGGATGGTCAGGCAGCCTGCTTGCAGTGGGGATACCCAGGGGGAGAGGGGTTTGGCACTGGGGTACTGCCAAGAACTGGTTCCTCGTTGATGCAGAGCCACCTGCCACAAGTGACAAGGCAAGCTCTGTGCCCAGTCAAGGAGGTGCCTCTGCATGATGGGGCATCATGCTTTAGCCATGGCATGTCCAGCACCACCTCGGCGTGGGTGGGATGTGGGTGTTAGGAAGGATGCTGTGGCCTGTGTATGTGCAAGGAGGGTGTTGAGGGACCAGAGGGCAATGCACTGGCAGGAGGCATCAAGGAGCAGCGGCTCTTTCAGCACATGCCCTGGTTCAAGGCTGGGATGTGACCTCTCGTGGGCTCTCCTGGTGAGGGTGGCAGGGTTGGGGAGAGGCTGGGACCAGGAGAGGTGGCTGCAGGGCTTGGTCAGGGAGCGTGGCTGCAAGCCTTGCTGCTGGGGCCAGGCTGCTGCACAGCAGCATCTCTCCCCTGCCTGCAGCATCCTGACAAAGTCCTGGAAGCAGGGTTCAGCTCCCCACTTGCTCCCCTGGGGTTTTTGCTGCCTTGTGTCTTGCTTCTGCTTGTTTCCCCCAGTAGAGCAGCAGCTCTTCTGCTCACTCTGTCTCTGCAGGCCCTGGGGCTGCCAGATGCTGGTCTGCCTTGGTCTTGCCTGTCCCCAAGCCAAGCCCTCCTGCTGCTGCTCAGACCTGGGACCCCCGTCCCTTGGAGTTGCCTCAGCAGCACACCTCCATCCACCCTGTTTTGTTTGAAGCACTTTAATGTCATGGGACAGCAGCTGAGAGGCTGCCCAGATCCCTTTTTAGAAGCACTGATGACTTGTAGAGAAGAGGGAAGGAATTCTGGCTTAGTTATGGTTTCCACCCTCCTCCATGGGCTGTGTGTGGAAGCAGCAGGACTCGCAAACCTGGCAGAGGTCTCCAGGGCAAGATTGTGCCCAGCACTGACACTGCTGCCCAGCACTGACCACTACAACTAACACTGGAACTGGCCAAGACAGGGAGCTCGTTGGGAGGAAGAGCTGGGGCCTGCCCTGGCCGTCAACTGGAGCCCTCACAACAGGATTATTGCACAGCACAGCAATTAAAATGCCGTCCTTAATAAACTAAGTTAATAAGGAGTTTGATTGTGTCGTGACATTATTTCTGGTGGTGTAATGGTGTGTATCCTACCTTGAGGTGATGGAGCAGGCAGGGAGTGCTGCTGATGGCAAGGAGGAATGGAAGGGACAGCTTGTGCAGCTGGTGATGCAGTCACTGGGAGGGGGTTATTGTCACTACCCCTTGACTAATTCCTCTGGTTTGTGGCCTCCCCCTGCAAACTGCCCACTGGACTCAGGGCAGGAGGTACAAGACACTGACTGAGGGGCTCTCTGTAATGCCTGTCCCCTTCCAGAGCCTGCCTTTGCTGCTGCAGAGGGGCCCAGAGGCCTGGCCTTGGCTGTCCTGTCCGTGCTTGCATCCCCATCCTGCACTGCCCGGCTCTCCCTTCGCAGCAGTGTTGTGCATCTCCCATAAATACCATCAACACAGCTGACAGAACTGTAAACTTTAAAACAACTGTCAAAAGATGTGTCTGACAGCCCAGCACTGGCTCCACAAAGAGCCTCTTCTTGGGGGCTTTTCCCTAGAAACACCCTGCTCAGCCCAAATCTCAGCTGTGGTTACCAGCAGCAGTGGTGTCCTGGGCTACTCCTGAGGACAGAGGTTGTAGAAAAGGTTTCTGGCAGGCACAGGCACGCTGAGGATGGGCTCTCACAGCTACCAGCAAACCTGTGGCAGGAGGAGGGCTCCAGCAGCTGCCTGTGTGGCAACTCAAGCAGCGGGTGATGGCAGAGACTGCAAAACACTGGAGCTTGCTGCTGCTACAGGGAGCCCTTCAACATCCTGGGGTGATCCCTGCCTGGGGTGATCCCTGCAAGCTGGCAAAGGCACATCTGCCCCGGCACAGAGGGTCACTGGCAGTGTGTGGGGGCGTAGCGACGCTCGAACTGCTCCACATCGAACTTGCGCTTGCAGCCGGCGTAGTTCATGTAGCGAATCTTGCCAAAGACAGTGCGCTCCGCCCAGCCCTGGTCGTGAATGCCACAGATGGACCACAGGCAGCCTGTCGGGCACAGGGACAGAGTGTCAGCTCTCCCCTTGCTCGGAGGCACCCAGAGAGCAGGTGGGATGTGGGTGCAAAGCAGGATGGGCTGGAGTTGCCTGCAGAGAGCCCCCAATGCAGCCTTGGCCATCACAGCTAAGGCCTCCCACCCCATGCCCCCATCCTGCAGCTTGCCTACATATCCATTGGGGTCCCTCCCGTCCAGCTCGTAGCGGTCGTTGAGGTAGATGGCAAACTGCAGGGCCTCCTCAGGGCAGCGCGTCCACTCCAGGATCTTCTTGGCCCAGTACATCCGCAGGAAGCCGTGCATCTTGCCCTCCCGGACCATTTGCAGCTGCGGGGAACAGGACAGCCATAAGGGTCAGTCCGTGGCAGGTCACCTCTGCCCCTCAGAAAAAAGCTCAGCATTTTGTGGGCAAGATGTAGGGCAGTACCTGGGCAGCGTTCCAGAGTGGATCATGTGTGGTCCCCTGCTCCAGCTCCTGCAGACTGTAGAGATAAGGCCTCTTGTCTTTGGCGTGGAGCTTCAGGGTGGTTTGTGCCCAGTCATAGGCACCTGTGAGCAAGAGATTAGGAGCAACACTGAGCAACCTGTTCTGCACGGTCCTGAGAACGGGCTGCTGAGGGCACTGTGCCCTGTAGGCACCAGTCTTGAAAGGGGCACTAGCCAGCTGTCAGAAGGGACCAAATGGGACGTCAGTGCCCCCATCTAGCAGAAATGGGACTACCAAGTTGGAGTGACCAGCTGGGTACCCAGCATGGCCCACGTGACCCAGGATTTTGTTACCCTGCACACTGTCATAGTTCTCATTGTAGTAGCAGAAGTTTTCAGCCAGCTCCCGCCGCACCACAGCCTCCTCCACAAACGCATCCACTGAGTCCTTGTACTTGCGCCGGTGCTTCTGCACCTCCAGGATGGCTCTTTGGGTGGAAACCTGGCCTGGGGACATGGGCAAGGAGCAAGTCTGGCTGCTGGTCCAAGCCACAATGCTCAGTCCTGCTGCAGAGTGGGAAGCCTGGGACACTCACCAAAGTGAAGCCACGGGGACAGGTTGCTGAGAGCCGCCTTGTTGGGATCATTCCTGTGGGTGCTGAAGGATTTCAGCCGCTCTGCAATGAAGGACTTCAGCACAGCCAGCCCTGCAGCTGTGCCAGGGGTTGCCCACTCCACCTCCTTCACGGTGTGGTCCACCTGCAAGCTGGAATAACAGGCCTCCCAAGCGATGGGCTGGGTGGCGACCAAGCAGTGAGTGCATCTGCAGAATCCTTTCAGCGAGGGTAGCATCCCCAACCAGCAAGTCCCCAGCCCATGCCAGCCTCCTCCTCTTAACTAGCCCTCTGCATGGCAGAGATGTGGGAACTGAATTAATGAGGTGGGAACCTCCCTTTCCGCAGGGCATCCTCATCTCCACATTATCTGTCTGTGACCTCAGGCAGGTCACTGTCCTCATTCCCTGCCAACCCCTCCCAGGATCACAAAGTATCTGTAAAACACTCTGGGACCAGCCTCTGATTGGGTTTGGAGTGTCTCCTGCTGGTACCTCTGCTGGGCAGGAGGGGAGATGTGGGTGACGAACAACAGGGGGAAACTCAGTGAGGAACTCAGGGAGCTGAGCATGGATCTTGCCCCGGATGGTCCTGGCGCTGTACTCCTGCTTGGGAGAGGCGACCCAGCAGGGCACGATGTTGTGAGCATCAACCTGGGAAGCAAAGCCATGGAGAAGGGTGTGAGAGGCAAACAGTCCAGATGACATGACACGTGTGCTCTCTGCTCAGGTCACTCCAGTGCCCAAGACACAGGAGACAAGTCTGTCCCACACGTCACCAACCAGAGTTTTACATTCCCAGAGTGCTGGCACCCACCTGTGCAAATGGCACATCCTCCGGCAACCGTTCCCTGACGTCTTCCACCCACTGCCGGGGGAGGCGGAGGGGACTGAAGTCTGTCACCAGCCCACCCACGCCATGCTCCACCACAAACGCAGGCAGCACATCCTTCGCATAGCCCAGCAGCAAATGGAAGGAGATGTTCAGCTCTGCACACTCCTGCAGTGACAGGGAAATGGCTGTGGGACAGTTCACGGCTCTGCAGACCCCACCCCACCACCATTCACTGACGCGATGGATCTGTCTCCCCCGGCTCCCCAGCAGCCCTGTCCCACCCAGCACGGACATTCCCTGGCTGTACCTCCTCCCCAGGAGCCCTGTCCCACTCAGCATGGACATTCCCTGGCTGTACCTCCTCCCCAGGAGCCCTGTGCCACCCAGCATGGACATTCCCCGGCTGTACCTCCTCCCCAGGAGCCCTGTCCCACCCAGCATGGACATTCCCCGGCTGTACCTCCGCTACCTCCTGCAGGCCCCTCAGCAGGAACCTGTAGTGGCGGATGGTGGCCTCCAGGAATTTGGGCACCAGGCAGAAGCAGACGTGCAGAGGCAGCTCCTGTTTGAGGGCCAGGCGCTGGGCATAGAGGAAAGCCCAGTTATCTGGGGGGAGAGTACACAGGGCGGCGTCAGGAGGGTGCTTCACTGACGGGATGGGGATGGGGTTTCACAGGAAGTTCCCCCCAGACCTCCCTGTAGAGAGTGGGGTCAGCTCCAAAGTTACCGAAGGAGGGAACCAGCGCTTCTACCACCCATGGAAGCCCCTTCCACCAGCTGGTTCGCACCTTGCACTCGCTGATCCCGGCACATCCAGTAAAGGATGCACCGAGCATCATCCTTCAGGTCCGAGCCCTGCGAGACAAGGCGAACACGCTTTTTGTTGTACTTGAACTCTCGAACGGACGGGGCCGCCCTCCGACGGGCCTCCTGTATCGCCTGGTCCTCCTCCGTCCTCCTCCGAGACACTTGTGGCACCTCCGTGACCTCGGCCTTTCGCTTCCCTTGTCCCCGCCGCATCCTCAGGGCCGCCCGGAGCAGAGTGGGGCCGCTGTGGGAGGAAACGAGGCCGTACTGAGCTCCCGCTCTTCCTTGGGAATCCCGGGCCCCGGTTCGCCCCCAGCGCCCGGGGGATGCTGGTCCCCTGCCCATCCTGGTCCTCGGGAACCCAGGGATAACGGTGTTCTGGTCTCCGCCCCGATCCACTCCCGGTCTCGATACCCGGAGTCGGGGTCCCAATTCCAATTCCAATTCCGATCCCGACCACGTCCCCGACCCCGATCCCGATTCTGATCTCGATCGCGATCCCTATCCCGATCCCGATGCCTACCTGGCAGCCACGCGGCCCTGGAGCGTTACACAAGCCGTGGGCGGGTTCGAAGGGCGTGTCCCCGGGCGTGGCCGTGTCCCGCGGGGCGCGGCCTCCTGCCCGGGACCGCCCCCCGCACACGGCAGCAGGTGCCGCACCGATGTCCCCGGCGCGCCCAAGGCGCTGCACCTGCCCCGGGAGGGGGGTCAGTGCCCGCTGGTGCCTCCCCTCCCTGCCCTCGGGAACAAGGAAGCAGCTCCAGCTACCTTCAGCCATCACTCGGCAGCGTAGTTACCCGCTGGCACCTTCCCCGCGCCCTGCGTCAAGTTCCTCACCCTACAAGGCGCTGGGGCGCTGGTTTTGGACATGAGTGGGGGCACGGGAGGGCTGCCCCTGCTGCTACTGAGCCTTGCTGTGCTGGACCTCACGCTGGGTAAGGGCTGAGCACTATATGGAGCTATCCATGGGGTGGGGGGTGAGTGAGGAGCATTGTTCTCCATGGTGGTGGGTGGCCCTGGGTGGCTTCACCCTCAGAGGTGAAACACTTTGGGTGCTGTTTGCTCTCCAATATCTCAGCCCTGTCTAGTGAGCAAACAGGGTGGTGCTTTATAGAACACAAGCAACAAGCTCTATTTCTTGTGCCTCTGATGTGGGTCTCCATCTGGGGAGAGAAGACCTTAGGCCCAGCTGGACCCACTTACTGAGCCTTGGTCCCTGCTGGGCTCATTGCCTTTGCTACAACCTGCTCAGTAGCACCACATGGCCCTGCCCAGATGGCAACATTACTGAGATTTGCTAGGCCTGGAAAACTTCAAATGCCATCCCAACATTTGCACTTGATGCAAAGTACGAGTAGTGCTGAGTTGAGCGCAGGGGATAAACCTGCGGCTTGTACCTCCTGAGAGCCTTGAACTACAGCTGTAGGTCCCCTCCTGCTGCATCCCTCAACCCCCTCCCAGAGCTTTTTTAGGTTGCAACAGGTCTCTCATGGATGTGCCCTGAGCTGCAAGCTGGGATTTGTCCCTTTGTGGGGCTGCTTCCCCCGTTGCCATTATTTACACCCACTACTATCAGTTCCTGGCTATCTGCAGCACAGAGGGTTTGTGTAAACTGCTGCTGCTGCTGCATTTCCAGACCGTCTTACGGTCACCAGTTCCTGCTCAGCTCTTCCTGCCAGACGGGTTTGTCTGACTTCCTCCAGGGATGGATGAAGATGGTGGAATGGGTCTTAGGACTGGCGCCTAGAGGAGTTTCTGCCCTGAAGCCAGAGATGCCCGTGGCTTGTTCCTGCTTTGTCAGGCTGGGGATTTACACGGTCTGCCTAGCTGATTGTCATGGTGCTATTCAGGGAATCCACGTGCTTGATCCATGCAGGACAGGGAATCCCCACTCCCGATGATCCATGGCTGATGCAAGGCTTGGGCAGCTCATGGCGGTGGTAATACTGCACCATTCTCAGCACAGCTGTGGTCCCAGCCTTTCACTGCCAGCCCTTGTGTGCTGTCTCCACCTCTTTGCAGGGACCACTGTCAAAGACGTGACAATCCCTACATCCCTGACTCTTCCAACCTCCTTGACACCCACAGAGACCATGGCACTGCTGTCCACCACCAACTCAAGCACTGCAGCCATCTTCCCTCCCTCCCGTCCTGTGACCTCCACCCCAGAGATGCTAATGGATGCCTCCACATCCAGTGCTTCTACAGCCCAGCGGAGCAGCCCAGCAGCCTCCAACATCACCGCACCACAGGCGAAGGGCAGCACAGCCCACAGCACTCCTGTGTCACCTGGGCTGGGACCTGCCACCACCAGCAGTACCTCAGCAGGGCTGGGGCTCACCACCACCAGGAGCACCCCAGTAGGGCTGGCACCCACCACTAGCAGCACCCCAGCAGAGCTGGGGCTCACCACCACCACCAGGAGCACCCCAGCAGGGCTGGGGCTCACCACTACCAGCATTCCAACTCCAACTTCCACAGCCATGATACCCAGCTGTGACAAGACAACCACTTTCACATCTGTGGGGACCAGCATGGCCCTGGCTGCCAGCTCATCAGGATTTGAAATGAGCACACTGCCTCCCCCTTCCTCTACTCTTCCCTTCTTCACCTGGGTGGGCACCACAACTGGCACCAGCACCCATGGAGGGCCAGCCATGACCACACGGCTTGGCAGCACATCCCCAGGTACCAGAAGCACCTCTTCTACCACCCTAGCAGTGACAGATACTTCAGATGAGTCCTCAACAACCCCATCAGACACCACAACCTTCTTTGTTACCACCACAAGGAGCACCCCTGTCCCCAGCCAGCCAGTTGGAACCATGGCCAGGACCACCCCTGGTACCTTCACACCTACACAACCAGAGACCCCCAGTGACACTGCAGGTGAGTGCAGCCATGGGGCACCCAGAGGGCTGGATCAGGGTGATAAAACCCCATGGGATCTCCCATCCTGCTCAGCAAGGCACTTGGCTTCTTCCCCCAGGGGCCAGCGGGTCTCCAGGCTCTGCAGGCCAGCAGGTGGGTCCCAGGCTGGGGAGCTGTGCCATGGTGTGACTGTGCTGTGGCTGTGCCCCCAGTACTGAGCCTGTATGTACACACTCCCTGGCAGCGAGACTCTATGTACCCTGTACCCCAAGGCGTGTGACTGTACCCCAGCAGTGCCCCCAGGCCACTGTCCCCTGGCAGTGCCGCTTACTGGGCACCTGTGTCCTGTCAGTGTGGCTGTATCCTGGTGGCTGTTGCAGGAGCCTTTATCCTGGGACTGCAGATGTACCCTGGTGACACCCCACCCCATGCACCTCAGGCAGGACAGGGAGACTGTACCCTCCCCAGTACCCCTGGCCACGCACATGTCCCTGGTGTCCCTGTACCCCAGCAGAGCTACTGTACCCTCACAGAGTACCTGCACCCTGGTCCCATGCCTATGGTGTGAGAGCACCTCATCACAGTGCTGGTGCCCTGCTGATGGCCTCTGTGTGCCTGTGCCCTGGCAGTGCCCCCATGTAGCTGTTCAGCAGCAGGGTGGCTGTGCCCTGACAATCCTCCAGCACGCCTGCCTGCCTGCAGAACGCCAATACCTGGCCCAGTGCCTGCAGGCACCTCAGAGTGCTCTTGTCCCTGACCCTGAGAAGAAGGAAGCAGCTCCAGCTGTCAGCAGTGCACTTGGGCTGTGATATGCTGTGACACGGGGAAGTGATGCCTGTAGAGACAGCCCTGGGGACAAACCCTCAGCCTGGAGCACGCCCTTCCTGAGCGCCGCCTGTTCTCTTGGCCAGTTCCTCGCGCTCAGACAGAGCTGGCTGTTGTCTCCTGAGGGCGTTGGTGCTGGGAGCCACCACCAAACATCACCCCTGTGGCGAAGTGTGGGGTTCCAGGTAGCCTGGCTCGTCCCTGGGCTTTTTTCTATTGTCATCCTCCCCTCAGCAGGCAGAGGACGGCCGCAGGAGCCAGGTCTGTGGTAGTGGTGGCCTTGCTGGCCTGCCCTGCCCGCTTCTTGTGGCTGCTCTGGGTCCAGCTGAGCAGTTGATGTCTACTGGGCATTGCACCAGTCCCTGGGTGTGTCCGTGTGAGGTGGAACCCCCTGCCTTGCTGCCAGCACCTGGAGGGTAAAAGGACCCACCTGGATGCTCCTCCTCTGCTGGGTGAAGGAGACCTGGAAACCCCAGGGGCTGTGGAGAGCACTCAGAGCGGTGCCTGTGGGGGTTTGTCAGCTCCTGCTCACCTGGACATGGCTGGGCAGAGAGGGGGGCTGTCCCTGCCCCTGCCCTGGCCCCTGCTGCTGCTGAGCCTCACCTGCCTCGCCGTGCTGCACCTGGCTCTGGGTAAGGGCTGAGTGGGATGTGATGCTCTCCACAGGGTGGGTGGTGAGCGGGGAGCTTTATTCCCCAGGGTGGAGGGATGGCACCTGTGGGGTGCGGTAGGGTGGAATGCTATGGGGGCTGTTTCCTGCTTCTTAAATGGGAAGCAGAGGTGGATTTGTTACTTCTCCTTTTGTGAGGATGAGGCCCTTCTGTGCACATGCTCACCTGGCAAGGGCTGGGGTCAGACCTAGGCCGTTCTCTGCACATGCTCACCTGGCAAGGGCTGGGGTCAGACCTTTGCCCTTCTCCATATTTTTATTTAACCAACTGCTGTTTGCGGGGAGGACGTGGCTGCCAGGGGCTTTGGAAGTTTCTGGCTGGGTTGGCTGCAAGCAGATGGCAGCTTGTGGTTGGGTTTCCCATCCCCATGTGAGCAGAGACCAACTCCCTGGGTTTGTGCTGGGATCACTGGGAAATCCAGTCTGGCATCCCAAAGCCACCACCTCACAGGCACCCCCTGACAAAGATCCAGGCAGTCAGGCTGTCCTCCCCATCCTTTGGAGAGGGTTACAGATCCCTGGGCTTCACTGGGGACAGCACACTGCTCCAGCACAGAGTCCATAGTGGGACAGAGGATGGCCCTCCTGTGTCCCATCCCCTCCCCCCAGAGCTTTTGTGGGTCACAGCACGTCTCTAACGGCTCATCCTGAGCTGCAAGCTGGGATTTGTCCCTTTGTGGGGCTGCTTCCCCCGTTGCCATTATTTACACCCACTACTATCAGTTCCTGGCTATCTGCAGCACAGAGGGTTTGTGTAAACTGCTGCTGCTGCTGCATTTCCAGACCGTCTTACGGTCACCAGTTCCTGCTCAGCTCTTCCTGCCAGACGGGTTTGTCTGACTTCCTCCAGGGATGGATGAAGATGGTGGAATGGGTCTTAGGACTGGCGCCTAGAGGAGTTTCTGCCCTGAAGCCAGAGATGCCCGTGGCTTGTTCCTGCTTTGTCAGGCTGGGGATTTACGTGGTCTGAATTGCTGATGCCTATTGCAGAGATCCGTGTGTTTGATCCATGCAGGACAGGGAATCCCCACTCCCAGTGCTCCATGGCTGATGTGTAGCTCTGAGTTTCCTGGGGAGCTCACTGTGGTGGTGATGCTGCACCAACCCCAGCACAGCCATGGACTCAGCCCTTCACCACCAACCCTTGTGCATTTTATTGTCCCAACTCTTTGCAGAGGCCACCGCCATGGATGTGACAGCAACTATGTCCCCAGCTCTCCCTACCTCATCAACACCTATGGAGAGCTCAACACTGCTGCCTGCCACTGACTCCACCACCACAGCCACCCTCCTTTCCTCCAGCCCTGAAACAGAAGGCTCCACCCCAGAGGGGTCCAGCACATTCCCAGAGACTGGCAACACTTCACCTCCCACCACTCCTCCTCCCACCGAAACTTCAGAGGGTTCAGCTGAGTCCTTCTCTACCCTGGCAGACACCACAGCCAGCCCTGTTATCAGCACATCAGACCTCATGAGCACCCCCTCTCCAAGCTACCCTGACATCTTCCCCTCAACTATGGAGTCAACTCCAGGTACCCTGACAGTATCTGGGACTCTCAGTGCAGCCATCGGTGGGTTCAGCTGGGGGGCACCTGGAAGGCAGGGACGTGGTCAGGGTGACAAATCCCCATGGGAATCCTGGGCATGCACTTGGGTGGCTTCACACAGGGAGCTTCAATGAGGCTTGGCCTGTCCCCAGCTGCAGGAGCACCCTGCACTTCCTGCAGGCAGCACTAACCTAACATTGCTTTGCCCAGGCACTGAGCCCTCTTCCCCTGCCACCGACTCAGCCCAGACCTCAGAGGGTACCCTCAGCACGCCTACAGACCTGTCAACACTGCTGCCAGTCTGCCCCTCTGGCTCGTCCAACACCAGTAAGTGCAGTGCCTGTGGGCATCCCCACGCACAGCATCAGTGCTTGGGGCCAGTGCAGGGGGTCCTGGAGCCCCACTGCTCTTGCTGTGCTCTCGGTGTGGACGTATTGATGCTCTGGGGTACGTGTGGTTTGCTGTACAGGGGGGGGCTTGTTCTCCTGACAGTGTAGCGTGTCCATGACACAATTAACCTGGGAGGAAGTCCCATGTCTGTGCCAGCAATCCTGGGGAGAGACACCCAGGTTCTCTGGCACAGCCCAGGGTCCAAGGGCAACAACCAGAGCCCTGTTTTTAATCCCTAGGTGCATCTCACCTCTTTCTGTCACTGCGGCTAACCACCCCGCTGGACCTGGGGAACACCACGGTGCAGGAGCTGCTCTTGTCCAAGGTGAGGTGTGCAGGAGATCCCACTCTGCATCTGCCAGCTGTGGTTCATTCAGTCAGGGAGGGGGTCAGGCAGCCAGTGGAAGGGGAATGGCTGCATCTTGCATTGAATGTCATCCAGAGCCCTTTCAGTTGAAGGGGAGACCCTCCTTTGGCTGCCATGGTCCAGGATCAGGCCCTGTCTGTGTGGGGAGAGGGGTAGGAAACCCCCTCTGGCACAGTTTGATGGCTGTTCTTTCCCCCAGCTCCAGGAGGACCTGCAGACGGTGTTCCCGTGCGCTGGCCTGTCACTGGCGTGGCGAGGGAAGAGGAGCACCTGAGCACTGCCCCGTGCCCAGCCTGCTCCCACCTGGACTGCCAAGCCACCCGCTCCCAGCTGCTCTCTCCTTGGTGGTGCAGGGCCCAGGGGAATCCTCTACAGCTCCTCTTGAACCTGGGGCTCCCTGTCCTTCACTCTGCACCCCCAGAGGACCCCCAGTGCCCTCCTGCCCCTTCCCACAGCCTGTCTGTAGAGCCCGAGCCCTCCCATCACCCTGCTCCAGACCTGGTTCCTGTGGTGGGACCTCCTCCAGCTCTGCTGGGGGGCTGGGAGAAGGGGACCCCGCAGGACTGGGCTTTTACATCTGGGACTGAGCTAGCTCAGCTATCAAAGCCACCCTGGGGACAGAGGAAGGAGAGGAAGGAGACCTGAAGCCCCCAGGACTGCTGTGCCCAAGGCTCACCTGTGGTATTGCTGACAGAAGAGAACACCCATGCCAACACAGGCCGGGCAGTAAATAGAAATTCCATATTTTCTGTGTTGAAGTGATGACTTGTTTTTGTTTCCAAGTTGCCTTTCTCAATTTTCAGCTTTGCCATCTCTTGGAGGTACCGGTGAGGAAAACTGAGTCCCAAGAGCTTTGCGTGGAGAGGCAGGCTCAGGGCTGTCCCCTCCCGCCAGGGGCTGCTGCAGACATTCCCAAGGATGGCTCGGCACCCCGGCAGAGCGGGGGTCTCTGCTTTGGAGCCCTCTGCCCCATGACACCCCACAGCTGCAGGGGCAGCTCTGTGCACTATGGGGCTGTGGAAATCCCGTGGGCTGTGCTCCTTCCCTGTTTTTTCCAGTCCCCAGCTACGGAGACGGCCGCAGCATCAGTCCCCCTGCAGCAAAGTCATTTATTAACTGATTAATTAGCCAGATAAAATCCAACTGAAGCAATTATTAGCCCAAGCAAGCCACCTCGCCTGGAGATTGAAAACCGAAATAATTAGCAAAATAGCCTTGTTGCGTGTCAGGGGTTGTTTTTGGCTGATCCCTGCTTCTCACTGGCAGCCCTCATTGCCCCAGCATAGGGAGGGCTGGGAGGGGGTGTGTGGGGCTATGGGATTCCTAACCTGGGGACTGCTCTCAGGCTGCCTGGATTGTCAACCGGCTGGGAAGGAGCCAGCAGCTGGACAGGATGGGGAGAGACACCATGGGATCACCCAGCTGCCTGCCAGCTCGCAGGGCCTGGGAGAGGCTGGGCTGCGGCTGGAGATGGTGCCCAGGCAGCTCATCAGGATGCTCCCATTTGGGATGCCCCTTGCATTCCAGGGTTGCCTCTTTGCTCTTTAGGATGCTGCCTGGCTCTTGTGGGCTTGTTGGATCCATTGAGGTCCCTTAGCAGCTGGGCAGGGAGCTGGGGAGCAGGGCAAAGCCTGCTGGAAGGGGTCCCTGTGCTGGCTGCTTGGTGGGGTGCTGGGAAAGAAATCCTTGTGGTCTGCCTACGCCTTGGAGCTGTGCCAAGAGTCCTCCCACGTCGCGTCCCACTGGGCTGTTTTCTCCGGCTGTTGAATCCATAACTTCAGACCCCGGGACATGGCCGGGTGCCAAGGCCGGGGTAATGGAGCCAAACTGCGTCACAAAGGGAGGAAAAGGTCCTGAAGTGCTGGGATGAAAAGGTGACCAGGGTACTCACTGTTCTCTGCTGGCACGGCCGCCTACCACCACTGTCGTGGTTGGGGGACCGTGGGGGGAGGAGATGCTCTGGTCCCCTCTGCCCCCCAGCCTGGGAGGGAGAAGAGGGGCACAGTGGGGGGATTTGGCTCCCACAGGGGTGGTGGTCACTGCCCAGGCACTGGTGGCACAGACAAGCCCCTGACACTGCCCATGCTCTCCGTGCCTGCCATCCTTGAAGTGCCACCTTCACCCCATGGCTGCTTGCCTGCCACAGACCTCTGACCACAGGGGCTTGGGAGGCTGGATCTAAGTCCTGCTGCTTTTCCAGTCCACAAAATAGTTCTCAGTGGCTTTGCTGTAATACACTCCAATCTCTCAGCATTGTCCAAAGGAAGAAATCTTGCCCAATGTGACTGTCATCTTTGGAGGACCTGGCAGCACCATGGGGCGTCTCGAGTCCCTTGTGATTCAGATGGCCCTTCGAGTGTCCCCCTTCCATTCACCCCTGCTAATGGCTACAGCCCAGCTCCCACTCTTTGGCAGGAGGGTGTTGCAACACACCCAGCGTGCCAAGTCATCCAGAACCTCTGGGGTTGATGGATAACCTGGTTTTCCCCATTGCCACCCCTGAGCCCTCTCCAAATGCCCTTGCCAGGAGGCTGGAGGGGAGCCAGTAGGAGATGCTGTGTTCTCCACAGGACTGGAACAACCAGCCCATTAATTCAAGGAAAGCTGATAAGGCACTGTGCTGGGCCATGCTCTGCCATGCTGGACGGTACAGAGCCCCTGGGTGCTGGGATTCACGGAATTGCCCCCTGGCTACAGGCTCCTGAAGGGCTCCAGTGCCCACATGATGCTTTGGTCTTTGGTAACAGTGGATTAAATGACTTTTACAGGAACCAGCTCTTTACCAAAACCTTGGTTTCAGACATAGCAAAAACATCAGTGAAAAAAGCCCCTTCCCAGAGTGGTAACAGGGTACTGTCCTGAAGGTGAGCCATCCCTTGGTGGCTGCAGGTTTTCTTGGGAGGGTGTGCCAATGCCTGAGCAGAGGGATGAGTTTGGTTTGTCACCCCTGTGACTGTGCTGGGAGATGGGCATTTCTGGGGCCAGCATGGGCAGGGGTGGCAGGCACAAAGGTCTCCAGACAGTGCTGGCCCCTGTGGGGCACAGACAGGAGCTTGCAGGCAGGCTGGGGCCAGCGCCTTGCTTCAGCCGAGTTGTTTTCCTCTATGCTGAGCAGCACGTTTGCAACAATCCCTGTGGTTCCCACCACACTTTGCACCTCAAACACCATCTGGAGCAGCTCTCTCCAGCGTCAGCATGTACTCCCTGTTGGGGTTGCTTTCCAAAGTGATACAGCATCGTCAGCACGGGCAGGAACAACTCTCCCACGGCAGGGTTGCATCCCTCAAATCCTCCATCAGCCCCGGTGTGGTCACTTCTCAGGTGCTGCCTGACGGGTCAGTCACCCCACGATCTGCAGTGCTGGTTGCAAGACCCCCAATGCACTGTCCCCCCCCAGCTTTACACCCACACTGGCATTTTTGGTGGGCAGGTGTTTAGTTCCAGGTGAGCGATGCTCCCCCCAGGTTTATCGTCTGTGCCCTGTTCCCACTGCCGGGGGTAATGCGTGGGTTTTACAGGATGCTGTTTCATCAGCCGTGACTTGGCCTCCCCTGGCATTTCCCCACCACACGGCCCCGGCGGTGGGTCGGGGTGTCACTGCCTGCCCAGCTCCAGCGGGACACTGTGTACTGCCTAACAACCCCCAGAACACTCTGCAGGAGTTGCCTGGGGGCATTTCTGGTTAAGAAGTGTTTAATTGACTACAAAACCATGTAGTGGTGGGAGTTTGCATAATGCTGTTCACAGGGGAGCTGGCAGCAGTTTTCAAGGGGGCGTGTAGGGATGGCTGCTCCAGGAGGAGGAGGAGGGGGGAGAGTCACAGGGGCAAAGTGACCCAGGGGATCCCCACAGCAGGGAAGGGGGTCCAGGTTTGTTCCTTTTCCTTCTCCAGCCTCTGGGGATGCTGGTCCAACCTTGCAAGGAAACTTCCTGGAACAAGTTATTCCCTCCCAGCACCCCAGCACTGCTGTACCCAGACTGAGGTGCAGGTTTCAAACCCCACTGGGATGTGCTGAGGCTCTGCAGAGGGATCCCCAGTGCTTCCAGTTGCAGCTGAGCACTGTGGGCTCAACTGACACCCCAGGGCCTGACCCCAGCCATATTTCTCCCTGCTTTATAACCTCAATCTGCTCCTGAGGATCTAAATGAAGACTTGTGTCCTGCCTTGCTCTGGACTGAGACGTGGCTCAGCTGGTGATTTTAGTGTCCATGGTGTCCTCATAGGCATGGTGACACCAGCTGGCATTGCCCTGTCACCTCCACACACTGCTCTGTGGCCCTATACCCTGCATGTGGAGCAGGTCCTGTGGGGTTTGTGGGGTGACTGCCATGCCACTGTTGGCAGTGCCACACACTGCTCTGGGCTCAGCTTCACCTTCTGGTGCTGGCAGCCCAAGGAGCTGCACCAGGCTGAGCCCAGCTCCCTGGGTGAGATGTGGGTCCCTGCAGGGTGGGCTTTGGGTACACCCCAGCCCATGCCCCAGTTGAACAGGGTATCCAGCCCTTGGGAAGGGGAGGGCTTAACCGGAAGTGAAAGGTGACAGGGACATTGGAGGGAAGGGACCGGGGGCGGGAGAGGACGTCGGCAACCTGCCTCCTTCTGCCATCCCTATAAATAGGAGGGAGCAGGAGCACCTGTGGGACTCCAGCTCTGCAGGACAGGCAGGCAGGGAGGGACGGAGGGAGCTGCTCCTTGCTGCTCTCTCCTCCCTTTGAGGTTCCTAGTGCTCTGCCTGTGTGGAGGCCTGAGGCATGGGGACCAGGGCATGGACGCTCTCCACCTTCCTGGGATGCTGCGCATGGATTCTGCACGGTATGTCCTATATTTTTCTGTTCACCCATGCGCTACCTGAGCCCTGTCAGGGTGCAGCAGGTACACTGTGAGATGCTTTTCACTCCTGACTGTACTGGAAACTCCTCTTACGACCAGTCCTTGCAATGCATTGCAGCCAAAGAGCTGGAAAAGCATTTTACAGGGCAGGCATCATCCCGAGGGACTAGTTGCAGGCGTGGAGCCGTGGGAGAGAAGAGAGCCCAGCCCGGAAGCCTGCAGGCAGCTGTGTACCCCTCCAGCAAAGTTGCCAGCTGGCAGAGCGGGAACCAGGGATGCTCCCATCCCTCCCACATCCCAAGGAAGAGCAAATGCTGGTGCTCCATGCTGGGGCCCCTCTTGCACAAACTTCCCGTGAATGGGCGTGTGGGGTAGATGGTGTTTCCTGCTCCACATTGAAGAATTAAGATAAAACAGGGATTTACCGGGGTGGAGTGGGCCAAACTAAACTGGGGATACTTGACTGATGTGCTTTGTTTTCCCTGAGATGGGAATGGAAGCTGCTGAGCTCCTTTGGCTGAGGGGGCTGGTACAAAGAGCGTATTCCAGCCAGGGAAGATGACAATGAAGCAGCCTGCCAGGAAAGGGAATGGGGGTCTAGCAGAGGATGCACCCCTCGAGGACTGGTCTGGCACAAGAGCTAATATTCATTAATGACCCTGCACAAGCTATCTGGGAGCTAACGAGCTGAGCCGGCGGTGAGGTTGGAGGCACCTCTGCTGCAGGGAGATCTGGCTGCCTGTCAGGGGGAACCTGATGAACTGGAGCACCGGGATTGGGAACAGGCTGGGGCTGTCAGGCTGTGGCAAAGCCCTGCTGGATCTTGCCATCGGGGTGCCCTTCGTCTCCCCTAATTGAAGCTCCCTAAAGCCAAGCGTCAGCAGATTCACCCGGCTCCTCACGGAGCCAGCGGCGGCAGCTTGGGCTCCCCAGAGCCTGCGTCCCTGTCCTAAAAATAAGACCGTGTGAAACACCACCCATGGGTGCCAGTAAATTCTGGGAGACACGTCTGGGATGTGGGCAGGTGTCTCCTCCTTTCAGCAGAGCTCCTGGATGTGGGTCAGGATTTTGGCAGCAGGAGGAGAGAGTTGTAAGCAGGGCTTGGTCCTGGGAGCTCGCAAATATTCCCTCCATGGGCAGGGAATGGGCAAGAGGGATGGGGGCAGGAGCAGGCAGGTGCCCAACCCAGGAGAGTTTTATTGAACCTGCTTTAAGTGCAGCAAATCAGAATCCATCTGCAGTCAGGGAAGGCTTCCCTAAGCCTTGGCTTTCCTATCTGACAAAGGGCTTTGGGTAAAGTTATTTAAATGTCCCTCAGACACCCGAAAGGTGAAAAAATAGATAACCCCCACAGGCTCTGCAGAAGTGACTGTGCTCAGAGCTGTCCCTGCAGTGATGGAAAGAGGGCTGAGGGTTGTGTTGGGGTGGCAGAGCTCCACAGACACCCCCAGGGCTATGAACCAGACTTGCTGGGCTCCAGCTCTACCTGATGGCTGGGCATCCCAGTGCCATCCCCAGCATGACTGGACCAGGTTTCAGCAGCTGCTTTTGCCTCTGTGCTTGCACCAGTGTCTCTCTCGGACCTGCGATGAGTTGTGTCCTGTCTCAGCTGTCGGCTGCTGATGCTGGGGATGCAAGAGGTGCTGTGCAGTGCTGTGCCTAAGGCAGCCCTTGGCTTTTAAAACAGGGCCTTGTAAGGCTGTGGGATGAGGCAGAAGGGGTTTAAGAAGTGATGGGAGCTTCACGGTTCTCATGGAGAGGTGTCTGAGCCTGGCAGGCTGCCAGCTCCAGCTCACACCGTAACACTCCACTTTGTGCTTCCCCGCAGGGCTCGGGGCTGTTGCTGCTGTCCCCGTCACTACCGATGGGTCCTTTGCGGAGGGGACAGCTTTCCCCATCACAACAGACAACGAGTGGCCCCGTACTACCCTCACTAGTGAGATGAGCACCACAGTGGCTGATGCTGATACCTTCCCTCCCTGGACTGAGACGGACCCAGTGGCAGTGACAAGCGAATACGGCTCTACAGTGCCAGCTTTGGTGAATGTGACCAAGCCTCCTAACATGACCCAGAGTACTGAGGGAGGTTCAGCTGCTCCCACTGCAGCCACGACTGCTGCTGCCATCACTGCGCAGCACCCCGCTGTCACCCCAGAAGCAGAGCGTGCTGAACTAGAGGTCCCTCCTGATGTCCCTCTGGGGACCGCTCCTGTCCTTGAGGATGTGAAGGAGGACGTCCTTGCAAACAGAGCAGAAGACACAGACCTCAGTACTAGCCCTACATCCCTCCACACCACACCTCCACTAGCAGTCACGGAGGAGCTGGTGTCACCAACCGCTGCTGTCACTACACTGCCAAGCCAAAGGCTGACCACAGCCAAGGGAGCAGTCGAGGAAGGCGTAATCCTGCCTGAAGCTATTCAACGTGAAGCCAGTGCCAACTCCTCGGGGCCCAGTCCCGACGGGGAGCTGCTTCCAACCCAGCAGGATGGAGCAGTGGGCGGGGTTGAGGGCATTAACCCAGAGCCAGCAGCAGAGATGGCCCCAGCTGGTGAGGAAAGTCCCTTGGCTTCAGAGCCTGGAGATGTAGGAGATGCAATAAATGGTGAATTCAGCACAGCCAGCTCATCCCACCTACCTCCAGACAGCCCAGTGATGTCAGAAACAGTGGAAAACCCTGCGAAGTCCTCCCTTCTCCCTGGCCAGGCAGTGCTGAGCCCAGACACTTCACTGACACCATCCAACGATGGGCAGGGAGTTCCCGGGGTGTCATCAGAGGTTTCTGGTTCAGCCTTGTCACCTGCAGCCAGCAGGGCACCAGCGGCACCTGAGGAAACAGAGGACACTGCCACCTCACTGCCGTCCCCAGGGGTTCCCAGTGATGCACAGAGCGACACAAATCTCCCAGTCTCAGCCACTGCGCTGCCCACAGGGGATGTGGGAGCTGTGGATCTGGCCAGTCCGTCCCTCCAGCCTGCCCCATGGCAGACCCCCACTGGAGAACAGCCACTGCTGCTCACTGATGCTCTGACACCCCCCATAGACACCGCCAGTGCTCTCGGGGCCGCTTACCCAGCCCCAGAGGCTGGACCCAGCACCCTGCCTGAAGTTGATGGTGCAATAGAGACACCAGCAAGTCCTGACCTCGCTACTGCCCCAGAAGCACCTGTGTCTCCATCTCTCAGGGAGTCACAGCCAGCAGGGATGGCAGCTGGAGCTCCCCAGGAAGCCGATGGACTTGGCGCTGGCTTGAGTTCGGATTCAGATGCCCCCAGCCCAGTATCTTTTGTACCTGATGGACTGGCATGGCCCACTGCTGGGATCCAGGGTCAGGGAGCTGAGGCAGCAGGGGACATGGCACAGGCAGAAGGTCCAGGGGATGCCAGTCCCTATGAAGATACCCAGAGTGACATGAATCCTCCAGCCCTTCAGCCCTCGTCATCTCCTGCTGGTAATGGAGAGCTGCTGACTGGAGGAACAGAAAACGTGGCAAATGCTGAACTTTCCCCTCCATCAGTGCTTGGGGATGGAACAGAAGCAGAAGGAGCCCCAGCACTGGGACAAGTGTCATCGCCTGGTCCTGCACCTCCCAGCAGTGCTGGAATGGAACCTGACCTCTCAGGAGCTGAGGGACCAGGGGACCTGCCCAGTGAATCTGCCGGTGCTCCTGGGGCTGTTTTCCCAGCCCCGGGGTCTGTGGCTGGTCCTGTGTCTGAGGCGGAGACACCAGAGAGCCCTGACCTCAGTGCTGCCCAGGGAGCACCTGGGTCTCCATCCTTTGGTGGGTCACAGCCGTGGGGGACAGCAGCTGGTGCTTTCCCAGGAGCAGGACTCCTGGGAGCTGAAGGGCCAGACTCGACTTTGGCATGGGATACCCCCAGCTCAGCAGTTCAAGGACCAGCAGAACCCCCATCACCTGGCCTTGGGAACCAGCCTGGCACAAATGTGGAGCTGCCAACAGCAGAAGGGCAAGGAGCTGGCACGGCAGAGGCAGCCCTGGAAGGAGCAGGCAGTGGGATTGAGTCTGAGCAGTCCCTGAGCTCCACCGCAGGGAATGGAATCACAGCTGGGATGGATCAACTGCCTGGGGCTGGTTCCACATCTGGTATTGCCTCTCCCAGTGATGTGGTGGCAGCACCTTCTGTGTCGAGGGGTGATGAAGCAGAACCCATCTCATCCACAGCCCCTGGCCCCGACAGTCTGTCCCCGGCCTCTCTGGATGGTGAAACTGGCCCAGGGCTTGGTCTGGTGCAGGGGGCTGAGAGTGCAGGGGATGTGGCACAGGCAGGAAACCCAGAAAGTCTCAACATGGAGACAAGTCCTTCAGCTGTCAGCCCTCAGCAGAGTGAACTGCCTGGTGCAGGTTCCTCATCTGGTTCAGCCTCTCCCAGTGGTGATGTCGCAGCATCCTCTGCTTTGGATCCATCCAGCCTGGGTGCACTCGAAGGAGCAGGCAGTGCTGCTGAAGGTCTTCAGCCCTCCCTGGGTGCTGGCACTGGGGTCCTTCCCGCTGCAGGAGAAGGGGCAAGTGAAGTGGCTGGTGATGGAGGGTCCACAGGGCAGTCTCAGGCTCCTACTGGCATGGGACCAGCTGGTTCAGAAACCCTTGACGGAGAAACAGGAGATGTGTTGCAGTCTGCATCTTCTTCCTCATCTACAGAAGGGTCTTCATTACCTGGGAGGACGGGCGAGGCTGCTGATGAAACAAGCCTTCCTGGAGCTGCTCCTGGCTTGAACACAGGTTTGGAGGCTGCTGGCCCTCAGGAAGCCTCTGTGTCTGCCCCTGGCACCCAAAGTGGTGCCAATACTGAACTTTCTGATGGGAAACTGAGTGAAGTCGATGTGGTGGAGGTGCCTGGAGCAGCCTTGGTGAATGGGGGGCCTTCCGCTGGTGCCAGCCTGGTTCCAGTGGCTCCAGACAACAGTGGTGTTTCTGATGGCACGACCACCTCAGTGACTGGTTCTCTGCTTCTCCCTGGACACGGGCTGAGCTCAAGGCTGGCACCCAATGGGGCCCCTGACTCTGCCCCAAGCACCCAGAGTGGGAGGAGCCCCCTGCTGCCAGGGTCACCAGGTGGGCTGTCAGAAGAATCTGGAGGTGCTCAGTCGTGGTCTCTTGAAGATGAGGTGGCCTCAGGCATGCCAGCACCTTTGGGAGAAGCATCCCCTCATGCGCCCATATCCCCCAACACTGCCCCGGTGCTGCCTTCTGCTCCACAGAGAGGAAATTCTGCAGATTCTGCAGAGGGGGCGTCTGCCAGCCCTGAGCTCTCCACACGTGAGTCGATAGTGGGGTCCTCTGCAGGGGGAAGGGGAGAGCTGGGGGCTGCTGTGCCAGGGGGGGCTGCCTTGCTCCTGCCTCCCCGCCTGCTGGGAAGCCTCGGAGCCCCCTCTGGGGATGCTGAAAGCCCTGTTCCTGGAGAAGCGAGTGCTGTGCTCCATAGAACGATGGCAGGGCAAGGGGAAGCAACCCTTCTCCTTCCCAGTGCCGCTGGATCCGGGGCACATATGGAGACACTCGCTCACTCCCCACCTGCGGGGAGCCCAGGGCTACCCAGCCTTCCTCCCGCTGGGATCGCTGCTGGCAGTCCCGGAGCAAAAACCGTGGGGCCAGGAGCTGCTGGTGGCTCATCACCCGCTGTCCTGCAGCCCTTCCTGGGCAGGGAGTTGACCACCAGCCTGGCAAACAGAGCCCCTGCCACCTCTGGGTCGAGCCTTTCTGGAGCCTTCCCAGGCCGGGGGGGATCCCAGGGCGCATCCCCAGCCACTGCACACCCAGCCACGTCCTGCAGCCCGGCCCTGGCCGGCCCAGCCCCACCAGCCCCCCTGCCCAGGGGCAGGGAGGTGCTTCCCAGGCCAGGAGCAGCCACTGTCACCTCCCGCGCATCGTCCCCCGTGGTTCCAGCTCCACCAGGAGGGCCGGCAGCTGCCCCAACCCTGCTGCCCAGTCCCGCAGGTACGTGATGCTCGCACAGCAGCCTGGGCGGGACTAACACATCCAGTTTCCTGACGGACCATCCTCGGGGATATTCAGTGCCCAGAAAACAAGGGATCTCTCTGAAGGCAGCACCCTGGGGTAGATGCAGCACGAGGAGCCCCTGCACATGAGCTTGCACTGTTGGCAGGCTAAGCCTGCCTTCAATACAGTCCCATCAGCTGGAAAACCCATCCCCTCCAAATGTTGGTGGGTTTTTTTGTTTGTTTGTTTGGTTTGGTTTGGTTTTGTTTTGTTTTTGTTTTTAACAGACATAAATAAGAACTGGAGGCTGTAAAAGCCTCTAGAAAGAGCTATGGATGTTTAATTCTGTGCTGTCCCCTGCCATAGTCCTTGTACCATGTTTTTCCCCTCCTAATGACAGTCCTTCAGCACAGTGTCCCAACTGGGCTGGTTGAAGCAGGGGAGAGTGACCACAAAGGCCATCATAGCAGGTTTAGGGCAGCTGTGTTTGTGTAAGGCAGTGAAAGGGGTGAGAACAAGCTCCTGCAAGGGAAGGTAACATGCAGAGAGTCCCTGGAGGCTACTGGCAGTGTCCCCTACCCTTCTGCTGCCCAGGCTGTGTCCTAGTGGAAGCAAAATAATTTCAGCCCTTTTAAATTTTTGACACAGGGCAAAGGCTTTGCTGTAAATGTGGTTTGGTTTTATTGTTTGTTTGTTTGTTTGTTTTCTTTTCCAGTTCCAGCTGTGCCCCTCTATGGGTATGGAGCAAGGGAAAATGATCAGGAGTATGTGGAAAGGAGAGTGGATTTTAATTCTCCACTTTTCAAGCCTGAGACTGGATTCCCATTTGGGAAAACCCTGCGCAGCTCTCTCTACGTGAGTCTTCTTGGGCTTGACTTCTTGGGCAAGCAGCCATCACCCAAAAACCTGGGAGAGGCACCAGGGACCAGGTTCCTGGGATGGGATTTTTGCAGGGCTGAAGCTGTTGGGATGCTGCTGTGATCTATTTGCAGCAGGAGGTGATTTTGTGGCCATTTCAGCAGTGGCAGGCGGTGGCTTTCCTTGGGCATTGCTCAAAATGGACTTGGAAATGGGAGAGCTTCCACCCTCCTGCCAGGGAGTGCCGCTGGTCCTGATCTCACCTCATGGAGGAATCCCTCTGCTCAGTTTACAGACAACGGACAAATCATCTTCCCAGCCTCGGACAACAACGTCCTCACGTACCCCAGCCCTCCTCCCAGCGGCTTCAATGGCCACGAAGAGGTTCCCATGATCGCCGTGTTTTGGGACAACGCTGACTTCTCCAGAGGTGTTGGCACCACCTTTTACCAGGTGAGCGAAGCCACCTGGGTGCGTGATTGCAGGAAATACCTTTTGGTTATAGACTCACCACCTGTTCTGTGGGTGCCTCTTGAGATGTGTGATTAATGGAGCCCATGAATGGTTTTTCCCTTTTCTGAGCCAAATCTAAGAGCTGTTGGTGCTGTGTCACCTCTTGGGCCACCCAAATCCTATTCAGCACCTCGGTTACAGAGGTCTGTGTGTGACCCCAGTCTTGGCCTGTTTTTGTCCTCCTGGGAGCTGACACAGATGTGTTCCCAACCCACAGGAGTTCTCCACCCTCAACACAGCCAAACCTCCATTCATCCGTGATGTGGAAGCGAAGGTCCGACGGTACCTGAGGTCCTCCTACTCTGCAGCCTGGACCCTGAAAATCACCTGGGAGAAGGCACCTGTCTATGCAGCATGGACTGACACCCGGAAGGTAAGGGACTGATGGAACACAGGCACTGCTGAGTTGTCAAAAACTCCAAGACCCTCAAGGCAATGACCTTCTGTGTGCCTGAAAATAAGAACCAGTTTTGTGACAAAGGCCAGTCTTGAAGAATTTTGCAAAAAAGAACTGGGCTATGTCCACGTTTTGGTAGTTTGCCGGTTTTTTGAGGGACACCTTTAGCTGAACTTCCCCCATTCCATAAAACCTTTCTCTTTAATGTGGTGGGAGTTTATTGCACACCAGAAACGCTGTTTTTCAGAGGCATAAAACTGGGTGAATTTGAAGCTTGTCATGGAACAGCTTCAAAGTAAAACCATCACATTTTCCATGCGAAATGTGAACCAGCCCTTGCTGTGTTTGCCTTATTTCCCTCCAGACTTCAGTCTGGCTGTTCCCCAGCAAGCACTGCCCTATACCCTGAATTTTAAACCCCATATCTTCACTCACTTTCTTACCTGTCTGCAACGCTTCTCCCCAGACAATCACATACCAGGCTGTCCTGACCACCGATGGCTTCAGGTCCTACATCCTGATTTTGTACCAGGACGGAGGCATGCAGTGGGATTACACCAGGCTGCCTTCCACCAACGTGCTCATCGGCTACACCAGGTACAGCAGCTCAGCATCCCATCCCTGCCTCCTCTGAGCACTGGGATGCATCCTACCCACAGCTCTGGCTGTTGAATCCTCCCCCCATGTCCCAAGGAGTCCTGCAAGGATGAGGACAGCCCAGATGGGGTCTGCATGCCCATATAGCCTAACATATAGGGGCCTCACAAACAAGTTTGCCTCATTAGGGACTGGATCATGCTGCAGCACACTGTCTTGCTGGGCTGTGCTTGTTGTAAGACAACACAAATCCCTCTGGAGTCCTGGGCCCCCAGCATCCTGGCAGTTTGGGTGGAAGGAGTGGGAAATAGGGGATGTTTGCTGAACTTTGCACCAGTCAACGGAAGGGATTTCCGTGCTTGGCCGGGGCAGTTGCTTCCTGCCTCCTCGCATTACATCTTGCCCTGTACACACTGTCTCCAGGGTTTTCTCATTAGCTGCTTGCTGCAGCTGGGTAAGGAAAAGGTGGCTGGGATGGGAAGCGCGGGCGGCACTGGTATGTGCGTGTGTGCCTGTGTGTGACCACTCATGGGCTTCTGCTCCAAATCACCTGGCAAAATGCTGTAAACCATGGAAGCTGCTTGTGGTGGTCTTCAGATGTCCACGGGTTCAGCTGTGGATGCAGCAGGATTGTTTGCAACAACAAAAAAAGAACTGCGCCCTATATAGAGGAGGAAGCAGGCTGGGGGAGCTCATGCCTTTGCCCTCCTGTCCCCAGAGCTGCCATGTGGGTGCTGCAATCCCACTGGCATGGGATCAGGATGGCTGAAGGACGGGCTGGGGCTGGGATGATCCCACCTGGGAAGAGCAACCCCTGATTTTTCCTCTTTCCTCTTCACTCAGTGGGGATGGCTTTTACCACAACGATGACCTGACTAAGAGACCTCCAGCTGCTAAGTATCGCCCTGACCAGTTCAGGGGCTACAACACAGGTAGTGCCACACAGCTGGGGCGGGTTCACAAGGAGGGGGATATTCCCAGAGAATGAAATCCAGCCTGCCACTTCGGCGAGGCTCCTGCTGAGTTCGTCAAGGCCAGGCTTTCCCCCCCAAGCACATAAAATGTGCTTCCCCTGGGTACCAGCTATGCCCGAAGGCTGAAAAATCCCTGCTGTGGCCATGGACACCTTTTGTCCTGATGACTCTGTCCCAAGGGTTTCTTCTTTGGCAAGAGCCTCTCCCCTTGTTTCCCTGCTGTTGAGCATGGGGTCCCATGACTGAGGGGCAACATGGGCTTAGCTTCCAGCATCAGCACCACATCACCCAGCTTGAGACAAAACAGCCCCTGTGGTCCCCTGGGCCAGAGATGGCAGCTCATGGTTTCTGTCCCTGCTCAGACCTCCGTGGGTTGTGGATTTACAAGCTGGAGAGCCGCGTGGGCAACAACTACCGGCTGAAGTGCCTGGCATGGACGGGGCAGCAGCAGGAGCCCAGGGCATGGAGCCAGGGCTTGCCCACCTGCCCCTGCTCCCTGCAGCAAGGGCAGCAGGACCCGCGCTTCAAGAGCAGCCGTGGAGGCAAGTGGACGTGCTGCTTCCTCACCCTCCTCCTACCCAAGCTGTCCCTCTCCACCTGCCCTGCAAGGGTGGCTGGGGTCCCACTTGGTGGGGTGGGCAGGTGACCCTAAGGAAAAGGAGAGGGGCTGGCAGGGTGGTAGGTGACTCCTAAGGAAAAGGGAGGGGGGACTGGCCTACCCTTCAGAGATCGGAAAAGTAGGGAGGATTGAGGGCTGACCGATTCTTGTCTTATTAGACTGGCCAGAGTTGGTCTGACCTGTGTAGCCATGCTGGGGGCCAGGGTCTCACCCTAAGGTTCCACTTGGATGGTCTCCATCAGTTCCTACTAACCCCTGTAGCACTGTGGGTGGTGTGGTGGGAGTGGTGGATAACAAGGAGCCAGCTCTGGCCCGATCCTGGCCCTGAGGCAGGCGTGCCCGAGGCTCACTGCTGCCCTGCTGCAGGCAGGTGGGGTGCCCGTGTCTCCATGCTGCACTCGGCCTCCCCCAACCAGCACGGCGCCGGCGTCCGCTGCCTGTACGACAGCCAGAACCAGCTCATCGAGGGGCGGCAGGAGAGGTACTGGAGGTCCTCCAGGCAGGCGTCACCCTACCGTGGTAAGCACAGCCAGCCCTGGCATCCCCTGGCTGAGGTTGGCATTGCTGTAGCCTGTCAATAATTTTAATCTCTGTGCCAGGCTGTTTCCTGACATGCTGTTTCCCTTGGAGGGATTTGGAGCTGCCAAAAGCCGAGGAAAGCCTGGTCTGGAACCAGCCCATTTCCCTCCTCTTCCCCTCAGCCCCTTACTCTCCTTTTTGCCTCCAGACCAGGAGCTGAAGCTGTATGACTGGTGCTGTAACCGGGCGGGCAGTGCCCACCTCTGCGCCCGCTACAGTGAGAAGAGGCCGAAGATTGGCTGTGATGGGTACCAGTCACCCAGCATGGGTGGGTTTGCAGCTCGTGTGCGCTGGGGTGATGCTGTCTTGGTGCCCAGGGCTGGGAGGGGACTGGGATTGTCCCTTCCTCCCTGTGGTTAAGGCAGCAAGAGCCCTGGGCAGATGGGGGAAGGGTTTTGGGGTGCTCATGTGCAGGTTGTGCCATGCTCTGAGCTGTGCAGGGTTGTGGGGGCATCTCCCTCAGCACATAGCCCCCTGCACAGTCTGGAGGTGACAGTACTGGGAGGGGAAGAGGACCACAGCAGATGTTGTTATGGTGTAAGCTGATGTGGGGCTTTCTTGCAACCCTCAACAGATTCCTCAGAGGAGGCAGAGAATGACTCGGATGAGCAGATAGGTGAGCAGGATTCCTTCTGTCCCTGTACCCCTGTAAGAAACCCTGGGGCTCCCAGCTTGCCCCACAGGGAGAAGGTGGCTGAGCAAATCTCATTTCTTCTTTGCAGACGGAGAGGACAAGTAACTGGGAGGTTGCACACCTGCAGCACGTTCTGGGCCATGGCTGATCCTCCAAGTCCTTTGATCTGCTCTTCCCCCATGTCCCCCCCAGAACCCATCACCCCTGCCCACCACACAGGGCAGCTCACTTGGCCATTGGCTGCAGTTGCCTGCCCTGCACAAGTTCACATTTCTAACCCAATTTGTCCCAAGGATTCAGTTGCTTCAATTGCCCTTTCCCAGCTGCAGCTGACAGGCAGAACTGGTGGGGAGGTGGGCAGGTACCCCCCATGACACACACCACCCTTGTCCTTCCTACATCCCACTGTGCTCCCACACTGCAGGGTGAGGCTGGACCCCTGACACCCAGGGAAAGGGCTTAAATTCATGCATGGTTTGACTGTGGCCAAGCCCTTAAATGCCAGTGTGCACCAGGCTCATCCTGTGAACCAGCCCTGTCTTGTCCCCCACTTCTGTTTCCCAGCCATCCCTCCCTGAGTGGTCCCCTGGCCCTGTGCTCAGGAGAAGGAACAATTCTCTAGCTCAAGCCAGAATCAGATCAATACATCTGCTGGGTGCGTGAGGGCAAAATGCAACCCCATGATCAGAAATGTTGGGAGAAAAATAATTTTTTTTTGTGTAAGAGAGCATCTCCCTTTCTTAAAAAAAAAATAAATCATTGTCAAATCTTGTTTGTTCAATAAGACCTTGAAGGGATTTGAGCATCACTGATCCTGCAGCAGCCATGTCCTCTGCCAAACTGGGATGGGAAGCAGTGATGGAGGGGGCTTGGAGAAGGAGGATTACAGGATACTTCTTGGCCTTAGTGCTGGAGATGCAGCTAAGCCAGGGTCTAGGGCATTGAATGAGGTGGGAGTTGGGGGTCTGATGGGGTCTGATACACCCTCCTTGGATCAGTGTCTTCCAGTCACCAATCACCAGGGTTGAAGGGCTGTGGGATGTTTGTGGGGACCACAGCCTGACCTGTGTGATCTGAGCCACTGTAAGCAGTGTCCATGAAAGCAGTGTGAGGAGACTTGCAGCTTTGGAGGGAAAATGAGGGGATGAAGCAACCAAAAAAATCTACATCCATTTTGCTTTAGTTCTGTGGATGGGACCAGCAGAAAGCAGGGACTTGAGGGCTCGACAGCAGTGAAGCAGGGCTGGCGCAGGGACCCGTGAGGTGCAGACAATTTAACAGTGATCCAACATTTTTGGTTTATTCTATTTGGTTCCTAAGGGGTTACAATCACTGAATTGCCCCAGCTGACTCTGCTCTCAGGGGCTCTGCAGGGTCTGGTTATCTCACACTAATGCATGCCCTGGTGCAGGCACATTCGAGGATGATCACAGTTGTCTCCGCAGGTCCTCAGGGGAAGGTGAAATCCTCCTCCTTTGGTCACCCAACATAAACCCACCTTTTTCATTCAAAAAAGCACCTCCTCCAGAGTGAATCTGCCCAGCTGCCTGTCCCCTGCTTCCATGTGCTGCTGCTGCTGAAGACCTTGAGAGCAAGTGGCAGAGCAGGCAGCAGTGTCTGGCTCCTCCGTGAGCCTGGAGGTGCCAGAACAGGACTGGTGGCGGGTTAGGGCTGCTGGGGGGGCTGGCTTGGAGGCATAATGTGGGGTCTCTGGATTTTTATCTGTAAAGGAGGAACAGGCCATGCTGTCAGTACTGCATTGGCTCTGTGCTTCGTGACGAGCTCAGGCAGTGGCGCGGAACCCAGCGCTGGCCCAAGCATCCGAGATGCTTCAGGATGAGGCACAGCTCCTGAGCACCTTTGAGGCACAGGGCCAGGATTCAGTTCCCAGCCCAAAGTTCCCCATCCCAACACCCCATGGAGACAGTAACCCCAGGGCAGACCTGGACTGAGGGATCAATGGCCTGGAGCTGCAGTTTCCAATGCCTTTCCAGGGAGTGGGAGAAGGCAGGTTCTGCTTGCTCTCCTGGCATGATTAAAGCTGGAGCAGGGAAGATGAGCAGAGCTTGAGGACTGGGGTGAAGCAGAGCCTTAGTAGGGGGAGTTTTACAGGCATGTACTCACAGGAGAAGGGCCGTGTCCTCCACAAGGTCTCCTTGGCCCTGAGAGCGGGGAACAGAAAAGAGACAACATGTCAGCAGAGGCTGGGAGAAGCCCTGCCTGATGCTGGTGTCTGAGTCAGATGGCAAAGGGGAGCAGTGACTGGCTCTAGGGGTGAGATGGGGCTGTGTGAGGAGGAAAAGCCCCATTTCTTGTGCACACACCATTTCTTGCCTTGCCACAAGTGCAAATGAACAGGGGAACTTCCCAGAGATCCCTGGCTCCAGGGTTGGCAGGGAACTGGGAACAGGGGCAGGACACAGCTTGGACTGGAGCCAGGGGCTTGGGAGATCTGAGCTTCCCCTGAGTGTGGATACCACTGCAGGACCAAGGGCTGGGGAGGGGGGGAAGGAGATGATGGTGCTTCCACCCCAGCCTTGCACTTTGCCATCCTTCTGTTAACTCTCTGCTCTGCAGAAGAGCAAGGTCCAATCCTGAAACCGCCTTTTCCTCACTCCAGGCCCATGTGAATTGCAGTGGAAATCATTTGGGTGGTATTCAAATTAAAATTAAATAGAAAGCCTGTCTGTAACCAAGCACTGGGTGGGATGAGGAAGAAATGCAAACATTCCCTGACATAGGGGAGAAAGGAAAGCTGATGTTCAACCCACTGATGCTATCTCGCCCCTGAGCAGCAGATGCCTGGGAAAGGGGCTGGATGGGGTCTGACACACCCTTCCTGTATCAGCATCTTCCAGTCACCAATCACCACGGTTGAAGGGCGGTGGGACCTACTGGTGGTGGATCTTTCAAATGTGGATTTTTGATCAGTTTTTCTTTCTGACACCCAACCTGCCACACACCCAGCGCCCACCCCTGAGCAGGTCCAGCCCATGGCTCACCCTTGCTGCTGGCAGCGGTGCTGGCGGCAGAGGTGCAGGGCCAGGCAGGAGATGGCAAACAGGAGGCAGAGCAGAGCCAGGGCTCCCAGCAGGATGCCGAGGAAGGCAGCAAGGCTGATGGCCAGCCACTCGCACTGGGGGCCGGCCGAGGAGTAGATGGAGAAGGGCAGGCAGCTGTGGATGGGGAGGGAGGAGCGGTGATGCCGTGGGAGAAGCGGCTGTGCAGGGTGGCCTCGTCCACCCCAGGGCTGCTGCTACCTGCACATGGGCCCCTCGGGCAGGTGCTGGCACTGGCCCCCGTGCTGGCAGTAGCCCATCTTGCAAGGGGAGATGCAGATGAAGCCGATGGTCCCCATGTAGTGGAGCTGGTAGTCTTTGTAGCCGTACAGAGAGCAGGGGAAATAGTCCCTCAGCTCATCCACTGTCACTGGGGAGGGAAAGCACATGGGTTCAGCCTTGCAGCAACACCCCTTGATGCTTCCCCAAGTCTCCCCAAGCTGGATCCATGCCTGGGGTTGGGGGGCTGCTCACCCGACTCCCCCATGAGTGTGAACCGATCCCTGGGGCACAGGGGGTTATTATGGGGACAATGGGGACAGTGGGGTGCATCTCCTGCACTCTCCAGCTCAGTGCCAGGAGCAACTCACGCTTCACCAGGTCAGTGATGTTGTCCTGGTGCAGGCGCTGGAAGAGGAGCCTAGTGCCCGCCTCCCGCCGCCCCCGCCTCCCATTGAAGGCGTCGGTGATGGCCGCGGGCAGCTCCTCGTTCAGGAAGTGGATGACGGTGCCGTGGCTGTCGTAGGCAAACTCGGACACCACCACGAAGGTGAAGCCATCGCTGTCTGTCCTGCAGGGAAAAGAGAGGGCAGCTGGCAGACCTCCTGCTACCTCACGGAGTGACTGAGCCTCACCAGTATTCCCATTTGGGCGATACTAAGGAAGGGATGAGGCAGGAGCGGAAGGTGCCAGCTGGCTGGTGTCCCCAAGGGTTTACCAGTATCAGGGCTGGACAAACAGACTGAGCTGGGGGAAAATGTCCCTTGTGCACCAAAATCTCTGGCCCCATGCTCAGCCCTGCCACCCAGGATCCTTGGAGTGGTCACAGGCTGCTTCACATCTGACTCACGTCTGGGTGATGTTGGTGTTGCTCTGGAAAGCCTTTACCTCCAGGGAGTCCAGGATGGCTGAGACCTGCAGCAGGGGGAGCAGGAAGGCATTAGGGGAGGGCATTATAACACCAGCATGGGGAAAGGTTGAAGAGTGATGCGAGCATTGTGGCCAAGCCCCAAGGGTTGCTGTGGCCTTTGGTTCGTTTGCTGGGGACTTGGCACATGGCCAAGGCTGCAGCCATCATCATGCAATTGGGGCTTCCTCCCCCTGGGCTTGTGGATCTGCTGGACTCCCAGAGATCCCCTGGGAGGGCATACAGAGGCATGGGCACCCCAAGCTGCCATACTGCCCAGTGTGCCAGTGTGTCCCCTGCTCTGAGCCCATCCCCCCCAGTGACATACAGTGCTGTTGACTTCCTCAGCAGTGGTGTTTTGCAGTGTCTTGATCCTCATCTGGATGCTTCTCCGAGGGAGATCTGCTGGGTGACAGTCACAGTGGTGGCTCTGGCATCCCAGGCCCAGGGTGAGTGGGGTTGGGTTTCACCCCCCACCGGGCACAGGTACCCACCTGTGCTGGGCAGTGGCCGAAAGTCCCCCCCTGCCACCAGGCAGCGCTGGTCGGTGAAAGCCGGGGGGCAGGCGCAGGTGGGGGTGCAGGTGACGGGGTGAAGGTGGCAGTGTCCCCCGTTGCTGCAGTAGTCCTCGGGGCAGGAGTGGGAGCTGCAAGCTGGCCCACAGCCTGGCCTCTCACCTGTGGGGTGGAGAGCATGGCAGAGGTGTGAACCTGGCTGCAGGGCAGAGCCCCAGCTCATTGAGCCATCCTTAGCTGCTCCTTAAGGCCTTTCTTCCAAGTTTTGTTTTGGTTTTCTTTTATGTGTTAGGAGGTTTAGTATAAATTCAAGGAAAAGCCCCACTCCCCCTCCTCCTGGCTGGAGCCATTTGCCCTTCTTAAATCCCAGCTTGGTGCATTAGAACAAGAGCAAAAGCCATCAACCCAACCCCATCACAGCAATCTGCGAACAGGGCTTGATTTAGCCCCCAACCTCTGCATGTGCATTTGAACTTTGATGGGATGAGAATTTTTTTTCTCAAGGAGAAAAATTGCATGGAAAACATTTCCCTTCCCAGCGGATTAGTGAGATCTACAGCCTGGGAACACGAGTGGTGGCTGGACTCTGGTCCGTTCTGTTAATGACAGCAAGGGCTTGGGCACAGAGCTCAGCCAGCTCCCCCTTCTCTCTTCTCTGGCCCCTCAGGAATCCTCTTCCACAGAGCCTTGGGGTGATGAGGACGAGGACCAGGCCTGCTGGGGACCCAATACTCACCCTGCTCACCAGGCAGGCAGGAGCAGACGTAGCTGCCCACAGTGTTGGTGCAGGTGCTGTTCCCCGGGCACTCCGTCCCCTGCACGCACTCATCGATATCTGCTGAGGCAAGGCACTGTGGCACCAGGACAGACACCTCGGCTGGGGTCCCAGGGGCCGTGGTGTGAGCCCTTGTCACCTGAGCAGTGCTGTCCATCCCCTGTCAGGCCAGCTGGGCAGGGGCCACAGCCACTGAAAGGGTCACATCCCACACCAGGGAAGCATCCCTCGGCGCAGGGGTCCGGAGGGTCCTGGCAGAGGGAACCTGAGTAGCCACTCTCACATCTGCAGGCTGCCAGCTGGGAAGGGGATGGTGACACTGGCTTAGGGAATGTAAGGAGAATGGGTGGACAGAGAAGACAGCCAGCACAGCTGGCATGGGGACAGGCACAGTGTGTCACCAGAGGAGCTTTCTGGCACACTACCTGCAGGGAAGACTCCCTGAGAGTGACAGTGTTGCTGTAGTCACACTCCTGGCTCCTGCTGCATCTGCAAAGGGTGAAGCGAAGCTGGAGGAGTGCAGAGATGTTGTTGGACCCAACAGCCTCCAGGTTGATGGTGAATGGGGCTATCCCGTGGGGCTCCCATATCAGGGTTCCATTCTCTGCCGGGACGAGAGGTGGGAGTTAGAGGTGACAGAGTAATTCCATCCCATCCCATCCCATCCCATCCCATCCCATCCCATCCCATCCCATCCCATCTGCTCCATCTCTACTTCCTTACCCGATATGTTGAGCTCTGGTGAGAGATGGGGAATGAAGCGTGCACCCACCCCCGAGGCACGGTACTGCCTTCTGACCTTCTCTGTCCTGAAGGCTGTGATTGATGCGTCACCGGTGATGACAGGAGGGAAGGCATCTGAGGAAAGAGCAGCCCAGCACACATGTGGCCTTGTTGCCCCTTGGCTCTGAGTCACTCCTGGTGAGCATGGGACCCCAGACAGATGCTGGGGGCTGCCCAGTCATGGCTGCCCACCACCAAGGCCCTTATGTTGCATAGTATGGTGGCATCTCCCAGGTTTGGAGACAAGCCAGAAAAGCTGTTCCAGGAAATGCAATTCCAAAACCTTGGTGGCAACTGTCTTGCTGGTGGCATCTCCCAGGACTGGAGACAAGCCAGCTGGGCAGTGCAAATCCAAGACCTTGGTGACTTTTCAGCTGGCTCATATGAAGCAAGAGGGCGGAAGAAGCAGGGCACTGCTCAGTTACATCCAAGCCGTGCCCTCTCAGAGGTGAGGATGTGCTCCACTTACTGAGTGCTGTCTTCCTCTGCTGGAAGTCAGCTGCAAGGCTCTGGGTGGCCAGGCCCAGGGCCAAGTTCCCTGTGCTCAGTGAATCGTAGATGCACTCCTTGCTGCCGTGACACTGCGAGGCTGCCAGCTGGTACTGGCTTTCATTCTTCTGCCGCAGCCGAGACAAGAAGAAGGGTGTGAAGTTCAGTGCTGGTGAGTCCAGAGGCTGAGCAAACAGGCTGTGCTCCCCAACAGCCCCTGCAAGAGAGCATGCCATGGGTACAGGCCATCTTAAGGTTTGTTGTATTTTAGCGTTTCTTTTCATGGAGCAGTGAGGAGACCAAACACCTTCCCTTGGCATTGCTTTTGCTCAGGCAAGTGTTTATATATCTCAAGCCAAAGCATGGCCAGAAGGTGCAGGAAGGAGGGGATCATCAGGGGCATTCTAAGCCTAGACTTACAGGTCATCCCATAGTTGTAAATCTCCTCCTCACTGCTGTTCACAGGGATGCTGGTACCATTTGGCATCTGGAAGTCATCTGCAGGGTCATGGTCCCACACACCTGGTGGAGCATCACCAGAGGACTGGAATCCCCCATGCCAGGGCTGACCTCCTCCCCGTGCTGGTCAGTGTTTAGTTTATACCCAGGGGTCCCTGCCCTCACAAGCACAATTCCCCAGTTTTCCAGTCTACTTTAGAGCGGGAAGAGAACTTGCACCCTGGCTCTGCGGCGGTGCCAGGAGCCCTCACCCAGGAGGCCCCTGGTGCTGTTGCGGTACCAGTCGGGCAGGCTGCAGACCACGCTGAGGATGCCGGAGGCGGCCGAGATGGAGACAGCGATGGTCGCATCGAAGACAGCCGTGACAGAGGAGGCGTTGATTAGCAGGACACCAGGGCTGTAGTAGACTTCGTCACCCAGGTCTGCAAGAGAAGGAGAGCACAGAGGGTCCACTCAAGGCTGGGATCGGAAACGATGACCATGGATTCATGGAGGGGAGTGGTCCCCATCCACCCCACCCAAATCAGAGGCAGGTGCAGGTGAGAGACAATGGATCTCGGGATAGTTGCCCTTGCACTGGGCAGGGTTGGTCCCAGGGGATGGGGACATCTCTGGTCACCCCCACATATATTTATCATTTAACAGCAGATACTGCTCACCTTGGGAATAGGAAAACTGGATGGTTTCATTGTTCAGGAGGACTTGGATGTCATCCTGGCTCCCCAAGGTCCACTCAACCTGAAAATCAAGGTGGATGTCCCAGTCAGCCCCTCTGCTTGTCCCTTGCTATTGTCCGTCCATGCTGGGCACAGTTAAACTCCATCCTCCTCCAGCCCAGGAAGAGAGGCTCAGCCCTGGGGCCTGTGTTGGTGTCTTCTTCACCCCAGCAGACACTCGATTCAGCAGCTTCGATGTTTGCACAGAAGAAGACAGCCAGCTGCCCGTCACCTCTGGCAAGGGGCACACCCAGGCCACCACCACTGCTCAGCTGACCTCGACAGCATGGAGAGCTGTACTGGTGGGCTCCCAGCTCTGGGCCCCCCTTCCTCATGCTAGTCAATGGCTGTTCCTGGTGACACCAGAACATTCTGCTTAATGAAGCTAAATGAGAGTGGGGAGCAATTCTGCAAAGTCAGGAAGAGCAGTCACTTGTGCTAAAATGTCAGGACGAAGAGTGTGCAATGAAGAAGTTGAAGCAGACCATGTTCCTCCAGAGTGTCCAGCCCTTGCTGGCCTGTTTGCAGGAGGTGTTAGACCTGTGCCTGGTGAATATTAGTCCATCCCACCACTCTTAGTGCTTTGTTGGAGTGGTGGGAAGTGGCAGGAAAAGGAGAGGGGATGCCCCTCGGGTCCCACCCACTTGTAGGTGACGCAGAGGTGATGCCCAGCTTGCCAGAGAGGTCCCTCCCATTAGAGGCTCAAACTCATACCCAGGGCACTCCTACTCACTGTTGTGGTGGTATTGGAGATATACTGGGCAACAAAGGCCACAAAATTGGTGGCCTGGGCCATGCCAGTCTGTGCTGTGCGCCCTTGCAAAACGAAGCTGGTCTGGGCATCGCTGGCCAGCAGCAGGACAAAGTCGCCGAGCCCATTGAAGGTGTAGGTGAGTCCATCCAGGGTGGTAATGTGAGGGTCCCCGAAGGCACCAGCTGGGGTCCGGAGGAGATGGAGCCGTTTTGGGAGGAAGAAGAAGAGCAAATGCTGGTGTCATTTCAGAGAGGAGAGCAGCCCTGGAGCTGTGGTGGCTCAGCAGTCCCCACTGGCATATTGCAAAGTGTGGCTAATGCACGGGGTCCATGCACAGCTCAGCGTTCTGGCACAGCAGAGCCTGGGGACTCACCAGGGGTGGGTGGCACGTATCCCTCACAGCCAATCCTCGGTCTCTTCTCAGCAAACCTGGCACAGAACAGGGGCTTCCCCACACGCCGGCAGCACCAATCGAATGCTTCCAGCTCCCTGTCTGCGGAGGAAGGTGCTTGGGCTGTGTCGGGGCCCTTGCTCTGCCTGCACTTGATGTTTGGGGTATTTTAGGGTGAGGGAATGCCAATTCCCACTTACCAGTGGCAGTGTGGAGGGGGAGGCTCCATGCTCTCTCCTGCCAGCCTTCAAGCAAGCTCCCGCCTTGGTACAGACAGCGCACCCCGGCTCCGGCTGGGCTGGGGGACGCAGTGCGCAGCATCCTCACGGAGGTGTCCCCTGGCCCTGAAATGGTGGGGGTGGATCATGGCCGTCCCCAGAGCAGGAAGGGACCATCCCTCCACCCTGCAGCTGGTCCTGGGGGGCTGTCCTTGGCACCTCTGCTCCAGTGGTAGCGGGGATCCAGCTCTGCCTGGGGCCGGGAGCAGGGGCACGGTGGCAGTTGGCTGTTCCAGGTGGCCGGCGCTGGCTCTGTGTCCAGCCACGCCAGGCACCGCAGCCTGTAATTCACCCGGGAGCGACTGTCCAGTCTGTAAATCCACAGCCCACGCACATCTGGGGGAGCAACCAGAGAACCAGCACCGCTCAGCCGGGGTCTCGCCTCGTGCTGAGGGATCCTGTGGGACAGCTGTCCCTGGCCACTGACCTCACACGAGGTCTCCAGGCTCCCTCTAGAGCCAGAGGGGCTGTGGCAAGCCACAGCAGGACATGGGACACCCACAGTCTGGTGGCCAGTTCTTGCCCAGTGGCTTTGCTGGCCCATCACCTCCCACGGATGGGTGCTGGGGACGTGCTTCCGGCACAGAGCGCACAGTTCCTTCCATCCCCACCCACCCCAAGGAGCCCCCAGTGCCGTACCAGAGCCGGTGCTGCTGTGCTGGTCTGGTCGGTACTTGACAGCTGGTGGCTTCTGAGTCAGCTCGTTGTTTTGGGCATAGCCATTGCCACTGTGTGGAGAGAGGAGGTTTGGGGTCATCCTTCCAACACAACCCTCCTCCTCTCCCCATAGAGCAGCTGGGCTGGGAACTGCTGCAGTTTGCAGGAGAAAGGGTTTAAATGGGGCAGTGTTGCTCCAGGAGTGGGAGCTGGGCTCTCCTGGGGGTAATGCCTCCGACAGTCCCAAGGCAGTGCTGGAACAAATCCCTGCTGTCCCAAAACCCGTGTGCAGCACCTGGAGAAGCCCATCAGCACGTTGGCTGCAGCCAGCCTGGTGTAGTCCCAGCGCATGCCACCGTCCTGGTAGAGCAGCAGGGCGAAGGAGCGGTTCCCGTCCGTGGTGAGGACTGCCTGGTAGGTGCTCGTCTGGAGAAACCCAAGGCACCCCCTTAGCACCCCCAAAGCCTCCCCTGCTCTCCCTGCAGCACAGACTGAGGCAGTGAGACTTGAAACAGCCACCAACAGTCCCCTTTGTCACCTGGGTCCCCCACTGCTCACCTGAGTGTCATCCCTCTGGGATGGGTACGCTGGAGCTTTCTCCCATGTCACCTTCAAGGTCCATTTTGCTACATAGGGGATTTTCAGGTATTTCTCAATCTTTGCTTCCACATCCTGGACAACGGGGTCTTGGGTAGAGCTGAGTGTGGAGTACTCCTGCCAGATGGCAAGAGAGAGAGTTAAATGAGTGAGCCGGGAACTGGATTCTCCCAGGAGAACACCTCTGGTGGCCCTCACCTGGTACCAGGTGGTGCCAACACCCTTGGAAAAGTCTGCATCATCCCAAAAGGCAGCCACCATTGGCAAGCTCTCCTGGCCAGTGAAGCCCTGGGGAGGGGGGTTGGGGTTGGACGGGATGTAGTTGTCCGTGGGTGGAAAAATTATCTGTCCATTATCTGTAAACTAACCAAAAGAACTTGTTATTTGCTGACTGGGATAGCTTTTAGTCTGCATGGCTGAGCAGAAACCAACCGTTTTAAATGTAGAAAAAAAGATATTTAGATGAAATTTGGTTTCTGCTCCATTTACTTTTTTTTTTTCTACCAAAAAGGTAGCACATCAATGTTGTGCTCACCAAGGGGGGTACTCACGTAGAGAGTATCTCGCAGCGACTTCCCAAAGGGAAATCCAATCTCTGGCTTGAACAGGGGTGAGTGAAAATCCACCATCCTCTGGACATACTCTTGGTCCCCTCCTTCCATGCCAAAGGGGTAGAGTGAGGCCGCTGGCTCTGGCATGGGCAGGAGATCAATGAAAACGTGTAAAATCATTAATGTCTGCTTTATCCATCCTGCAGCCAGGACAAATCCACCTGGTGCCTGGATGGTGTGCCTGTGTTCTGATGGATTGTAACCCAATTTTCAAGCCACTTTTGGGATGCTCTCAAATGTCTTATTTTGCCTTTTCCCATGAATCTGGCAGCCCAATGTGCAATGCAGATGAGATACCCTGGACCAGGCCGTACCCTCATCCATCACAATGCTTGACTGGCTGAAACCCCCTTTCCTACTCTTGTCTTTGGGAAAAAGAAAATCTACTTACTGATAAGCTCATGTGTGGGTTGGGGCTCAGGTGTAGGATTTCTGTGCCCCATGGTGGTGTGGGCAGATGTGCTCAGTTCAGTGGATGGTCCTTTCTGTGTCCCAAAGGCATGAGACAGGGTGGTGGCAGGGCTGGTGGTGGCTGGTGGTCTCACTAGTGCTGTGGTGCCTGGGGCTGGGAGAATTCCCTCCTCCTTTGTTGGGCTCACTGCGGCTGTGGCTACAATAGCCATGGTGCTGCTGGCAGTGGTGGCAGTGGTGTTCCCTGCAGTGGTGGCTGTGGTGCTGCCTGCAGTGTTGGCAGTGGTGGCAGTGGTGCTGCCTGCAGTGGTGGCCGTGGTGTTCCCTGCAGTGGCGGCCGTGGTGCTGCCTGTGGTGCTGACCATGGTGTTCCCTGCAGCAGTGGCAGTGGTGCTGCCTGCAGTGATGGCTGTTTTCTGCCCCCAGGCAGGTGCCCCTGGAGATGTCTGGAGGGCAGGAGGTGACGTGCTCGCTGCTTGTCCCATGTCGTGGTAGCTGATGGATGAAGGAGAAGTGGTGCCTGCTGCTGACTTGGTGGGAGTCTGTCCAGCTCCTGCCACCCCAGTTGCACCAACACCAAGCAGGGACAAGGGAACTGTTGTTGCCTCCTCTGTTGGGCTGTGCAGGCTGGGGAGGGGAGAACTGGACACTACAACATCAGTGCTGGGACCAAGGATGTCCCAGGATCCAAGAGTTGTCTCCTCCAAGGGGACACGTGCTGCTGGGGATGGGAGAGGCTGCGCACCTCTGCTTGTCTCGCTGTGTGTTACAGCAGGGGACAGGGCACTGCTGGTGCTGGTGGCCTGTGCTGTAGCAGATGGCATGGCTTTGGTGGCCATGGTCAAAACAGTCTCCCAGCCTGTTGGGGTGGTTGGCAGGATAGTGTTACTGGAGAATGTGCTGGTGGATGGTGTGGTGGCCAGCGTGGTGGCCAGGCTTGTGCCAGCGGCATTGGAGTCAGGGACATGGGTGCTGCTGGTGCTGGCTGAGGGTGCTGCACCTTCAGTTCTGCTCTCAGAGTGGTTGGTGGCCATGTGGGCAGTGGTACCTGTGGCACTTGACCAGGATGTAGCTGTAGTCTCCCATGCATTTGTGTGGTCAGCAGCCAGTGAGGTGATCTCAGCTGTGGGCTTGTCCTCAGTGGCAGGTGGCTCTGGTGACGGTCTGGCAGTGACAGTCGCGTGGCTGGGAGCTGGCCCTGCTGCACTGGCACCTGGGTTCTCCTCTGTGCCCACCTCCAGGAACTCCGTCCCCATCGCTTGCTCTGTGGTGCTGCGGTCGGGCTGGGGGTCACCTGAAGCCCCCACTGCTTGCAGTGGGGCAGTCACGGACAGCGGGGACACGACTGCTGCCATCTCTTGAGGGATGCTGGATGGGGACACCTTCAGAGCCATCCCAACATTAGCTCTGCCTTCCAGGAGAGGGGAGATGTCTGCTCTCGATGTCATGGGGGCAGTGACTGCTCTGGGTCCCCCAGGGGTATCTGATACAGCTGTGCCAGTGCCTGGCGCAGCGTTGGGTGACAGCATCTCTGTCCCTGGAGCTTCCACAAGTTGGGTCCCAGCCCAGAGCACTGGGATTGGTGCAGATCTGGGTGTGACACCAATTCCTGGGGTGGTTGAGCCTGCCGTGGGACCTGGCTGGCTGTGGCTGGGCTGTGCACCAGGCACAGGCAGGGTGTCTTTGGTGTCCCCCGGCACTGTGATGGCACTGCCACTGGCCAGTGATGCTGATCGCATCCCTGCTTCACTAACTGGAGTGTTGCTAACAAAGGAGAATGGATAGGCAGCCGGCACAGTCCCGCTGCCATATGCAGCAATGGAAGGTGGTGGTGCAGTAGCAGCAGCTCGAGGGTCCCTGTCTGGCTTTGCTCCACTGGTGCCCATGAGGGACAAGGGCACGGCCATGCTCGGACTGGCTGGAGGAGATCCATCTGCAGCTGCCTCTGCTGTGGTAGTCCTAAGGCCTGCTGAGAGGGACTGAGGGAGCAGAGAGCCTGTGGAGTGTAGAAAGGGCCTTGGAGAGGGACCATCAGGGGCATTGAGAGCTGCATGGGGGGACAGAGTCATGCTGAGTCCCTTTGGGGCGTCCTTGGTCTCCGGGATCGCAGTGCCTGCTGTGGCTTTGGTCCTGGCGTCACTCCTGATGGACACCAGCTCAGCACTGGTGTTTCCCAGAGCTGGGATGTGCTCTCCAGCCATGACATCCATCACCATAGCCAGTGAGCCCAGAGCTTGTGTGGTGTCCTGGGGTTGGGTGACACTGTTGGCTCCAGGCAGCCCATGACCAGCAGTGCTGGGGGCTGCGCTGTGGCTGGGGGGAAGCATCTCCCCTGTGCCCAACACAGCATCACCAGGAAGCTGGGGCAACAGGGCTGGAGGCAGCTGAGTGGGAGGCCCAGGAGGGTGCTGTGAGGCATTGTTGTCAGCCTTGGATAAGGTAGGTGTACCTGGCTCTGTAGCCTTTCCGGTGCCAATGGTGGTAGAAGAAAAGGTGACCTTTACCAAGGATGCACCTGGGGAGTCTGCAGACGGTGGGGCTGCCCTGCTGGCTCCCTCTGTGGCTGCGTTGGGGGGACTGGCTGAGGCTGCTGCCATCTTCATGGGGCTGGTCCCATCCTGAGAGATGCTGGCAGCTGTGGCCAAAGGTGAGCTGGCCTCATCCAGCCCCAGTGTGACCTCCTGGGACAGGAGCATGGCAGTGGTGCGTGGCTCAGCAGAGCTCCTGCTTATGCTGGGGGGTGATGTCCCTGTGCTGAGCTCATCCCGGGGGAGCAATGGCTCTGTGACTGTGGCTGGCATGTCCTCTGCAGTGACAGCACCCGTGGCAACACCCACTGCGTGCCCCGTTGGTTTGAAGGACAGCAGCTGCACGTGCCAAGCACTGGTGGGAGCTGGAGGGACGCTGGTTGGGTGGCCGGCAGCACCTGGAGAGGAGACCCCAGCCCCTGACCCTGCTTGGGGGCTGCCTTGCATTGCTGAACCCCCAGGGAGAGCTGCCCGGCTGGGAGGCCCCTCCTGCTCGCCACTACTTCCAGCTGGGACCGGCCCTCTCGCTGCTGCCTGTGGCACCAGGATGCCTGTGGAGGGAAACAAGGCAGCTCCAGCTGGATCAGCCCCACCGCGGCCCCAGCAGGCAGGAGCCTGCCCGCGGCCAGCTGCCTGCCGGGCTTACCTGAGCTCTGGCTGCCCGCGGAGGCGGTGGTCGGGCCGGCGGGAGCGGGGAGTGCTGCCCGTGCGGCTGTGGGGAGTGCCTGGCACATGCCCAGGTCCGAAGGCAGCTTGGCGCTGGTGCTGTCAGCCACATGGGAGATGCTGCCCGACTCTGATGGGTCCGGCGTAGGGACAAGGGGCTGGACGGCTTGTGCAGAAGGTGGGTGAGGGCAGGATGAGTAAAAAATCCAGCCCGGAGTCCCCATCAACCCCATTCCTCCTCCCTTCTGCGGGCGAACCAACGCCAGACTGGCACCTTCCCCGAGGGTGAGTCTCCCCATTTGATCCAGAATTCCTGCCACCTTCCCCTGCTGCAGCTGGGAACCACGACAAAGCTTTGGCACCCGCGGGCAGAGACAGGACAAAACCCAGCCGGGCACTCGGGCTCGACCTTGCAGCGTTGGAGCAGCCGGAGGGTTGTTTGCAGCCCGTCACCCGCATGGCATCAGCCACCTGGTCAGCCCCGTAGCAGTGCGAGGGACCCTGGCACTTACCTGGCAGCACCCAGAGCCCCCACAGCACCCAGCTCCACAGCGTCCACGCACCCCGGCACCGCATAGTACTTCTTCGATGTCAAGGAGGAAGGCGACAGGGCTTCAGCTCTCACTGTCTCAAGGGAGCGCGCAAAGGGTGGCTCCACCGGTGAGCACTCCCCCAGGTGGGGTGGACAGGGACACCACGTGCCCTGCCTGGGGCACTGACGTCTCTGTGTCCTCGCAGCCTGAGCTGAGGTGGCAGCGTCCCGATGCCGGGGACCCACTGATGCTGGGGAACACACGCGTTTTGCCACGGGAAGCTTTAAGGTCCTTTCCAGGCTGACCCCGTTGTTGACAGCCCAAGGCTGGGGTCCCCAGACCCTGGGGAGCACCTGGGGGGTTTCAAAGTCACTTGGCCTGAAGGCACTAGGATGACAGGTGGGGACAGGGGTCCCAAACTTCTCTGGAAGGGGTGGGTCAGTCCTGTGCTCTGCACCCCCGTTCACCCTTCTCTTTGCTGTCAGGTCCCTCCACACTTGGCTGCATGGCCGATAACCCCTGGCAGGATTGGCTTGTCACCAAGGAGGAAGAAGGAAGGAGCAGGCTACTGCTGGTGCCTTGGGGTCCCACACAGTGACCCTGCCCTGTCCCCCCCCTTCGGCACTGCCGGTCCCAGGCGTTATCTGCCCATCGCGGCAAACGCCCACACAAACCCGGATGGAGTGGGGGGGTTGTTCCCGCATGGCTGGGGGGGCCAGGCATTGCCCTGGGTTGCAGGTCACCTTCCACCAGGGACCAAGGCCGGATGGACCCAGCTGTGTGAACAGACCTAGCGAGGCCACTGCAGCAAATGCGTTTGCTTCTCCACAGGGTCTCGCCCAGCTCCAGGATCACTTAAGGAGGGGGAAGTCAGTCAGTAACAGTGTTGTGCCTTCCTCGCTTCACTGACAGCCCTGCCATGGTGGCTGCACCTCACATGGGAAAACAGAAGCACAGAGTCCCAAGCAGTGACGCGTGACCGCGTTCACAGCACCAGCTCCCCGTCCCCATGCTCAGGGAGGGCCAGGGGACCAGAGCTGAGGGAGCTGTGGGTGCCCAGGATGTGGCCAGGTACCATCTACCACAGGGAGGGATCCACTGTCATGCGAGGCAGCCCTTCCTCACTGTGTATGGCAGAGTCTCTCCTCTGAAGCCACCAGCTCTGGAGCAGAGTATCCTGGGGAGCAGGCAGCACCACTGTCAATGGACTTGGGGCGTTTGGGCACCAAGATCCTCCTCTACCTGATCCCAAGATTCCTTCCTGACGCTGCCGGAAGGCAGCACTGCAGGCAGCCCAGTTAAGGGACTCTGATACCCACTTGGAAGGGAGAGTGAGCATTGACACCGGATCGGGACCCCACAGGAGCCATCCCTCCACTCCCGCACCTGCTCCCGGCTCCGTCTGTGGCGGAGGCACCCGGTTGCACAACACCCCTTGCGTGGGCAGGGGTGACGCCGGTGCCGCCACTCCCTGCCCGGGCATGAGTCAGGCGGCAGCCGGGTGCCGCGGAGCCGCGGGGCACCGGGCAAGGGGGGCCCGGCTGCGGGGGGCTCCCTGCAGGCAAGCACTGCCCACTCACAGCAGTCAAAACCCTGCCCAGACTTCAAGCATTGGGTCTGGGGATGGGATATACTGTGACTAACTCCAGCAGCCCTGGATGGGGAGAACTTTGCACCCTAAAACAGGCTGGGAGGACTCGGCAGGAGGTTTTATAGGTGCATGTCACACAGCTTCCTGGGGATCCCCAGAATCCTTGCATCCCCTCCTGAGCTTCATCCCCTGGCAGATCCCAAGGGCCTCAGTCCCAGCTGCCTGCAGTGAGGAACCAGCACCCATGGAGATGTGACCTATCCCTGTGTATTGGCATGGATAAACCTGGGAGACAGCCACAGGCACCCTCCTCCTCTCCATAGAATATTTTTATATATATACATAATATATATATATTAAAATTACATTTCTCTTTACAAAAACAATTCAACAAGGGGCCAGGGGACAGAGCCCATTGCCAAGGCCAGGGCACAAACACGCTGGGAAGTCTGTGGCACTGGACAGTGTCCCTTTTGGGGTGTCTCAACCCTCCAAGTGGGGCCTCAGTCCAGAGTCCTGCAGCAGGTTGTGTGGGTGGAGGCGGGGGCACTGGCCCCGTGGCGAGATGCCTGCTCCGGATTCGACACAGCTCGCCCCATCCCCGCTGTCACCACCTGCAAGGAGAGGACAGGATATGAGCTCAGGAGGGGTGACAGTGCAGTCTGCCCAGAGCAGTGTGGCACAGAGAACTGCCCTCCCCAAAACCACCAATGTCCCTACTTCTGGCGGGTGGTGCTGTAGGGATCAAGGAGGTGGGAGCTGGCCTGCTCCAGGTTCCAGTCAAACATCTCCAGCACCCGCTGGCACTCCCCGCGGGACTTCAGCCCCAGGCAGAAGAGCTGCTCCACCTGCAAGGGGACAGGGCACGGCCAGAAGGGTGACGGGGGTGCCACCACTCTTGCTGGAGCTGGGACAAGGGAACAGGGGTGTGCTGTACCTTCAGGTACTGGATGGCCCGTTGGGTGTTCCAGCCGTGGTTCTGCAGGGCTGTCTGGCACTCCTCAGTGGTCACGCCATGCACTGCTTCCTGCACCTGGGGAGGAGCTGGTGGTCACTGTCTGGTGCTGCCCCCGGGCAGCAAGAAGCCTGTGACTGAAGCAGGGGCCCTCCAGGGCTGCTGCCATCCCTGGTTCTGTCTTCAGGGAGCACTGTCAGCCTGGAGCTGGGATCATTTTCATCCCTGGGATCTTAACTCTCTCCTGGGCTTGGGTGGGCCACAATATCCCCAGCCTAGAGAGACCAAGGGGACCACAGCAACAGTCACCTTCCCCCTCCCCAGGGCCTTCAATTCCCATTCTGGCATTGCAGGGACATTTATGTCCACTTGCACGTCTGGGGCCTCCTTGTAGCCAATCCCCAGAGGCTGAACTTGTGGAAACTGAGGTACAGGGTGGGGAAAGCTCTTGCCCAAGTGAGCCCATGGCTACTCTTGCCCACATGAGTCCACTCCTCGTGGATGCTGGGGATGACACTTACCAGTCGGATCTTGTCAGCAGGACGGCAAACATCCGGCCCGTCGTAAACGATCTTCTGGAGGCTGCAGGAGGCTTTCACCAGGCACTTGGGACCAGGGTTGCTGTTGTTGGAGGAGAAGTTGGCCTTGCAGTCTGGCAGTGGCTGCTGCACCATGGGACGGACGGTGGCTGTGGTGACCTGGCGGGATGCTGGCACCTCCTCGGGGCTTTTAACCTCCTTGAAAAACTTCTCATACTTGTCCAGGTAGGCAGGGCGCTCAGGCAGCAGGTAGTAGTGGGTGCTGCTGACCTTCTGCCCATCCTTCACAATGGGCAGGATGCAGGGTCCCTTGGAGCAGTCCTTGCCCTGCGCCTGGATGACCTTGGGGGTGGCATACTTGGGGTCGAGGGCAAAGCTCTGTGTGGTGGGCATGGGCTTCCCTGGTGAGGTGGAGAGGCAGGAGCAGAGGGCAGCACGTTGCTGGGGGGAGCCCACCTGCAGAGCCATGGGGCTGGGTGTCCGGGAGGTGGGCTGCGACAATGGGTCCCGTGGGGGGATCTGGGGTGGCCGGTCTTCCTCACCCCCCAAAGCTGGGGAAAGGTCCCCTGACCAGCGCCCAGGCTCATTACGGCGAAGGGGCCGGGGAGGGATTGGGACACGGGGTGGGATTTGGGGCTTGTCATCAGCTGGGGCAGCCGGTCCTAGAGGGACATTGAGCCTCTTCATGCACTCCTGCTGCAGCTCCTCGAAGAGCTCGGTGGTCTGCGTCATGCTGGGCTGTTTGGTCTCCTTGGGGGGCAGGAAGAGGTTGTCCTCCAGTGCCGGTGCTCGCTCACTCTCATCCACAAAGCCATAGTTGGTCTTCCCCCGCCGGCTCTGGGGGCTGGTGATCGAGCAGACCTCAATATCATCCTCATCCTGTGCCACGTCATCATAGGCAGGCGGTGGAGGCAAGGGCCGGGCATCCCAGTCCACCACCGGCGTGGGGTGGAGAGGCCGAGGTAGAGCCCGTGTGGGGCTCTGCGGTGGGGTCTTGTCCAGCAAAGAGCAGGCCTCCATGGCCAGCTTGGCTAACGACGGCGCTGTCAGCTCCCCCACTGGAGAGGGGCTACCCTGGGGCACTTCCTCCCCAAAGTCAATGAGGGTCACCTCGCTGCTTGCTGGCCCCTCGCTTGCCAGCCGTCCGGGTTGCCGCTCACCCACCTTGGTGCCCGGTACTCTTGCTGACGGCTTGACTGGTCGCAGACCCTTCCCCGTGCCTGGCTTCTTCAGGCAGAGCTTCCGGAGACCCCCTGGCAGACCCTCCTCCTCCTCACTGACTGGGTCGTAGCAAGGCTCTAGAAGGGGACAGAGAAGGATGGTGAGGGTCCCAGCACGCATCCCTAGGGTGCAAGAAGGGGCATCTGCACCTCCAAGCCCCCAAACCATCCCATAGTTTCAGCCCTCTTTGCTCCCAACGCACACCAGGGCACCTACCCCAGGCCACCCAGGTAAGAGAGAAAAGAAAGAGGGTGTGAAGAAGGGAGAGCAGCACTCAAAGAAGCCCAACTTACTGGTGAGCAGGACGGTAGGCTGAGGCGGGCGTGGAGGAGGTTGCCCTGCAGAAGAGAGAACCCAAGAGAAGGGGAAGCACAGGGTGAACACGCAAGCGGCAGCCAGGGTGCTTGTTAACGGGGTGCATGCTTTGTTGTGTCGCCTTTCACCGGTGGGGCAAGGGGAGGATGCTGATGGGAAGCCTCTCCAAGGAAAAACTGCAGGTTTACGGGGATTGTGGCATACGTGCAACGTCCGAGTCCCCTCCCTGTGGCAGCTCCGCTGAGATCCCCTGCACTGGGGAGGCCAGCTGTGGGAGGCTGGGAGGGGACAAGGGACTTGGACGAAGGGCAGCAGGGCAGAGTCCAGCCAGGCAGAGCCATCAGCCGCCCACGCTGCTGGCAGTGGCGTACAGCCAGGTGAGAACACGTCCCATCACCCCAGCTCCCCCCTGGTCTGCAGAAAGCAAGTGCCAGCAGAGAGACAGAAAGGAGAGGGTCCAGCCCATCACCCTGGCAGCAGGGTATGGGGATGGGGGCTGTGCGCAGCTGATGGGCAGGAGGAAGGAGAAAAGTCACTCACTTTTAGCCCTGCCCGGAAGCTGTGTAGGTCTGGCAGCGCTCGGGTCCACACCTAAAATGTCAGGAGGGTCCATGGGATTTCCCAGGTACAGCCTGTGAGAAGAGAGGAGAGTGCCTGGGAGTCAGCAGGGGCCATGTGGGACTCCTCACTCCACAGGCTCGTGCCTTGGGACACCCCACAGCTCCTCCACCACACACCACGCCTGGCAAGTACCGTTCCTGTGAGTGCTGGGGCAACACACTCCAGAGGCTTCCAGAGCCTGGTGCCATCCCAGCGTCATCCCACCCATGTCTGGCTCCGTGTGCGTGATGCGCTGTGCCCAGGGGACTGCGAGCAGGGCGCTCTGTCTGGGGTCCTTGTGCGGGGTGCGGTGCCCAGGACACCCCTCCAGCAGCAGGGCAATGCTGCACCCGAGGCAGGGTGCCCCGGTACCGCTCCGGTGGGTGCCGGGAAGCCCGGGCGAGCCGTCGCAAGCCAGGGAGCCGGCGGGAGCTGGCGCTGCCCGAAGGCTTGGGCGTGTGCCGAGCTCGGTGCGTTCTCGGCAGCCCGGGCAGCACGTACCCAGCGCCCGTGCCCACGCAGCGGGGCGCGGGGAGGCCTGCCGGGGCACGAGCCAGATCCGCATGCACGGCGCCTCGGTTCAGCCCTCCACCGGCACAGCCCGTGACACAGGCTGCTGTGCAGGGGTCAGGCCGGGACTGAGGGCACCGGCAGAGCTGTCCCAGGCCTGGGATAATGATCCCAGTCCCCCAGCAGTCGGGATCATGATCCCAGGGGATGGACTGAGCCTAGCGCAGGAGCTGGCCCCATCCACCAGGAGTTTTCCAGTTTTTGAAATCCTATCCTGTCCCCCACCTCGTTGACCTCCCACATCCCTTCAGCCCAGTGCTGGGAGAGACTCCCACATGCCCCCTGCCAAGGTGCTCCTGCTCACTGCCACACAACCAGTCCCACCTGGCAGGGGTTATGTGGACACTGGAGCACAAGCACTCAGCTCCCCTCCCCCCCATCACAGTCCAGCCAGCTGTCTTCTGATAGAGCAGGGTGGAGAAAAAAATCCTTTTGGTGGATTTTTTTCATGTTTTGCTTTTCAAGAAGACTCATGCTGTTAGAAGCGTGGGGACAGGCTGCAAGCCGCACACGTTTAGCAGCCCTGGGACACCCCAGAAGTGTTTTGGGGTAATGTGGCCACCTCTGGGGTGGTGCTTACCGATGTCTCCCTGCCCCAGGAAAGCCACAAAGGTCTTCCCCCTGGGACAGCCGCCCACAAGCACAGCAGCCCCCCACGTCCCTAACCCGTTAGTAGGAAGAGGCAAGGAAGTTAGTGCAGCTGCAGGGACCCTACCCAGAGCCACTATTCCCAATACAGTGGGGGTGGAAAGAGATGCTTGATAGGGGGAAAAGGGGGGCAGCAGCCAAGCCGCGTCTCGCTCCCGTGCCCAGCGGGGAAGGGAGGGAGCAAGCAGAGAATGCAGAGAAGACAAGAAGTTTCTTACTCATCAATTTTATCGGGAAACCCCCAGCAGTGCTGTGGGTTGGTGTCTCCATGGCCTGTGTGGATGAAGCTGTTTTTAAGCGGCTGGCTGATGTCGTGGGCTGACAGCCCTGCCACCGAGGTCACCGTGTTTCGGGGAAATTGGCCCACTTTTAGGGTCCGTTTATTCTGACCCCGCCACCAGTAATTCTCGGCCCTAAGGAACAAAAAGGACCTCGTTACTGATGAGGGGATGGGAGGTTGACACGCGCCTGCCCCAGTGATGGGGAGGAGGTAAGGTGACTCGTCCAAGTCCACGAAGGCATGCGGTGACACAGCCGGGAAGGAAGCCTGGTTGCCCAGGATCCCAACCCTACACCAGCAGTACGCTTTGGCTTCCACGCCACATGGTCCCTGCACCTGGTGGTGCTGAGAATGCAAGTAGTGGGGAGCAAAGCTCCATGCTTGTGTCCCAAAAAATATGTCCCTTCCTCCTCCCTGCTGCCTCAAGTCACGCAGGAGCCTTGGGCTGATGCCTGCACCAAGCTGCTTGTCACGGATCCCTCTGTGCCCCATCCACTAAAGGATGGCACAGGGAACACGCTCGGTGTCTGATGGGGGCCCATACGGGGGACAGTGGACTGTGGGGTCCTTCCTCGCTCCCTTCCTACATTATCAATGAGCCCTGTGCAGGCTGGGGCAGGCAGGGGGAGATGGGCAGAAAGACAGGTGGGGGGCTTAGGCTGTCAATCTTCCTGGAGCCACCTGAGCGGGCCAGGCTACCCTGGGGTACTGGTTCCCAGTGTGTCCCTGAGGAGTCGCCCAGGACGCAGCCACCTCTGGGGGATGAGGTGGTCATGGAGCCCAGAGGGACTGCTGGGCAGAATAGGGATGGGGCAGGGAAAGGCATCCCAAGTGGTGCACCCCACCCAGCACTGTGCCAAATAAATGGTGGGGGCCTCTGACCCTCAGATATCCCCCTGCCTGTCAGGGCCCTCCACTCCCCACGGGCAGAGTGTGCTGCGGGCAGGGGGCAGTGGCAGCGTGGGTGCCAGCCTGGCGAGGCTGGCACGGGCCCCACGGTTTCCTGGAGTCACCTGTGAGTCACCCCCGGCCACCAGCTCAGCCCTTTTCCTGTTTACCTTCCCGCTGCCGCCAGCCAGCCGCCTTACTCAGCGTCGGGACCCCTCGGCAGAGCCCCGGCAGAGCCCAGCCGGTACCGGGCACCCTCCCTCACCCGCGGCAGGCTGGGGGAAGTGGGGGAACGGCTCTCCCCCCGGGAGGTCCCCTCCACTCGCCCTCTCTGCGCCCCTCACCGACCAAGGGATGCTGCAGCCGAGCCATCCCTCCACTCTCCCCGCTCCCAGCCTCGGTCCCACCGAACCCGAGCTCGGACCGCCGGCACAAACCCGCTCCGGCGCTGCCCTGGCTCCTCTCCCTGCGACAGCCCCCTCCCACGGCCGGCTGGGTCCCCGGGGGGCTTTCAGGGAGGTCCCTGCCCCTGCCCACACACACGTACGCACACCCGGCGCCCGCCGAACGACAGGCAGGGCCTTGAAAAGGGGTGGGGGGTGTTTACGGTGCCCCGGGCGGCCTCGGCAGGGCCGGATGCAGCCCCCGGCAGGAGGCCCCCTCCCGCCCGCCAGCTCTGCCCAGGCATCCCCGCAGGCAGCGCGGTGGGGGGCGGCCGCCGCGGGGGAAACTGAGGCACGGGGAGGGGGCTCCCCTCCGGGATTACAGGCAGCCGCTGGGGGTCCTGCCACCCCCCCGGCTGCTGAACCCACCGCGTGTGCCCTGAGTCCACAGCCCCAAAACCTACCCACCGGGGGTCACCAAGGACCGGCGTCCCTCGGGGAAACTGAGGCAGGGGAAGCTGCGCCCCGGCTCTGCTCCACTCCCGGCAATTCCCGACCGACGGGCAACCTCCAACCCCTCCTCCCGCTCCATCCTTCCCTGCGCGGCTCACCTGGGGCCGGCGGCGGGGCGGGGGGCTCGGACCCGCAGCCCGGCCGCGATGCGGCGGCAGGGACGATGTAGGCGCTCTGGCGCGGCCGCACCGCCCTCCGCCGCTCCTTCCCTCCCTCCGCCGACGCCGCTTCCCCTCCCCTCCCCTCCCTGCAATTAAACCGCCAGACCCTGGGCAAGAGTCATCCCCGCGGCGGCGGCCAGGGAGCAGCCGGTCCCTGCAGACACACAAACCCGGCCTGATTCACCCCGGGCTGTGACTAACCGCGGGGCGCCGGCCCGGGGGGGGGACAGGGAGGGACAGGGACAGAGCCCTCCTCCTCCGCCTCCCCTCGGGGTTAGGGGGCCGGCCCTAGCGCGGGGACACTGAACTCCTTTGGGAGGTCCCCACTCTCGCCCAGCTGAAAGGTGACAGGCACATCCTGGGATAGGGATGCAGGGACAAAAGGCTCCCCCACCTCCAGTCCCCAGGTCCCAGGGCGGCGGAGGGGGTGGCTGTGCCCCGGCACGTTCAGCAGGGGCCAGGGAGTGCACAGCACAGGGGGTTCTGCCAGCACGGTACCAAGTCCCACGGTGCCTCTCCCAGCCCGATGACAGCAGCACGTCTCCGGGTGCCGGCGGCACGTCCCCACCACTATCAGCAGGGAGCGGCCCTGGGGCGTGCGGTTTCCCGGGGCAAACCCACGGGCACAGTGGGGTGAGTCAGCAGGGATGGTGTGGGCAGGGCTGTGGGCAGTGTGGGCAGGGCTGTGCCCCCCATACCGGGCTGGCCCCACGATGCTGTGCTGTCTGGGGGACCACAAACATTCCAGCTCTGCCCACCTGTGGGGTACACGGCCAGGTGTGCCCTTCCCATCCCTGCTTCCCACAGCTCTGCCAGTGCCCACAGTCTCCCCATTCCCTATCCCTGTGCAGCCTGGCAGGCAGTGCACTCCTCTCTCTACAATACCTGCCCCTCTCCCATACAGTACCTGCCCTCGATGACTGTGATGATGTCGTTCATCTGGATGTGCAGCTTGTCCGGCTCCTCAAAGTCCTGCAGCGCTCTCATGTCAGTGGGCTGAGCCTGGGGGAGAGGTGGGTGAGGATAGGGGATGCAGTCCCCCATGTCCACCCTCTTTTGAGGCCAGGTCCAGCCCCTAGGAGGGCAGGAGGGCCCCAAAAATGGACAAGAGACAGCATCACCACTAGCCCCTCCTCAGCTGTCACATCCCTGAGGTGCGTGATGGCAAGGCAGCAACCAGGTGTCACCTGCTGTGACCATGTCACCACCCTCCACCTCCCAGCCTGCAGGGCTACCTGGCCTGAGCTCCCCCATGTCACCTCCCACCTCAGCAGGATTCTTAGCTCTACCCATGCTTAAGCAGAGCTGGCAGGACAGGATGCTGGGGCTCCTGTCCCCCTCCCTGCTCACCCACCTCCACCAAGAAGTCTCGCAAGGCCACGAAGGTGGGTCGGTCCTCGGGCTTGTGCGCCCAGCACTGCAGCATGACGTTGTAGATGTCCTGGGGACAGTCCTCAGGCCGCGGCAGCCGCTCACCCTCCTTGTCTATCTTGTGCAGGATCTGTGGGACAGGGCGTGATGTCAGGGTGTCCCAGCTCCCCCCCAGCACCAGCGGAGTGAGGCGAGGGGGCAGGTCCCTGCTGTACCCCTACCTGGCTGCCATTGAGGCCGATCCAAGGCTCCTGACCATAGGTGAACATCTCCCAGAGGGTCACTCCGAACATCCAGGTATCACTGGCGTGGGAGAAGGTGCGTGTCTTCAAGCTCTCAGGAGCACACCTACATGGGGAAGAACGTGAGCATCAGAAGGCCATGGGTGCTGCACCCCCAGGTCTCTCCCTCCCCAAGGCTCACCAGGCAAAGGGGACCTTGCGATGCTCCTGCATCACGTAGTGATCATCGTTTTTGGGCAGGGCCCGCATCAGACCGAAGTCCCCAATCTTGACGAGCTCATTGGAGGCCAGCAGGATGTTGCGGGCAGCCAGGTCGCGGTGGATGAAGCGCTTGGACTCCAGGTAGGCCATGCCCTTGGCCACCTGGATGGCGTACTGGCACAGGGTGGAGATGAGGAAATGGCCCTGGTTCTTCCGCAGGCGGTCCAGGAGGGAGCCCAGTGGGGCCAGCTCTGTCACCTGAGCCATGGGGTGAGGACAGCAAGTCAGTCAGTCCAGGGGCAACCTTCTTATGCCTCACTGGGGATGCCAGCAGAGGACTTGGGGTACAGACCCAGCCTGGCTTTGCTCATGGGATCATGTGGGATCCCCACACGGGGGTGTCATTGGGGTCGGCCCCATCCCCCCACACTCACCATCTTCATGGGGTGGGAGAGCACCACGCCATACAGGCGGATGAGGTTCCTGTGGTCCAGGGAGTGCATGGCATTCACCTCCCGGATGAAGTCGTCCAGTGCCTCAGGCTGGCTCAGCACATCTGTCTTGAGGCACTTCACTGCCACGTTCAGCTATGGCCAAAGCAGGGATGAGCTCCGAAGTGTCTTCCCCTGTGGGTGGTCCCACTGCCTGGCTCCCCACCCCCCAGAGCAGCCCCTCACCGTCTTGCCAGCAGGCGTGCACCACTCGCCGCGACGCACGACACCGAAGGAGCCATCACCCAGCTTCTCAAAGATCGACAGGTCCCGCTCCCGCACCAGGCAGGTGAGGGAGTGTTGGCCCCCAGCTTCAGGGGGTGGTGGTGTGGGGGGCTTGCGGAAGGTACTCTGGGGCTGGGGCGGCAGCTCCGACTCCGGGCGCTTCCCACTGAACACCTGTGGGACATGGAAGAAGGTGAAACATGGGCATGGAAACACCCCAAGCTCTTGGGTCTGTAAGTGAGCAGTGCTGGCACAACCCCTGGCCTGGGCTGTACATGCTGGAGCCTGGTGATGACCCAGAGAAGGCTGGTTGTGGGAGAAGGCTCTGTTCCTCCAGCTGCTGGCACACTGAGCTGTGATTCCCATGGAGGGAAGGGGTTGTTCCTCTCGCAGCAGCTCCGCAGCAGTTGCCCAGCAGCCACAGCAAACCAGGCCGGTAGCCAGAGGGCCCTGGGCACTCCTTGGCCAGGCTAAGGCCACACAATGTGCCTGGGCACAAAGCCAAGGGAAACCTCCAGCTTGGGCAGAGTGTGGTGACACATCCCTGCCGCGACGTGGGCTTTGCAATGCATGCTGGCTGCCACCACCACCACTCAGAGGGGATGGGCTCTCCTCCCATCTCCCTCAGCTGGCACAGATGATGTGCCCCATGGGACAGGGCCCATCCCAGCCTTGATGCAGGGTGCGCGGGGGCTGGGCCCAGCATGTGTCTGGGGTGGGAGGTGGCATTTCTGCCATTTCTTCTTTAATAGAAGTAGCCTTCTATTAAAAGCCCGTCCTGACCATGTCCCAGCAGTGCCCAGCTGGGAAACTGGGCTCTGCCAAGCTCTGCACTTCTGGGGGTGCCAGGTGCCATAGGGTGCCAGCAGCACCAGCTTTGGATGGGATGGCATCAGGGCATATGTGAGCATCCCAAATTCCCCTGCCCCAGGGTGTGCCAGCCTGCAGGTACAAGGCTTTGCCCCCTTGCTGTGACGCAGCAGCGTGGGCAGTGTCCTGAGCACCACTGATGCCCACAGAGCTTTCTGGAGCAAAGCTCTCTGGTTCACTGGCTGCAAACAAGTCTCCTGACAGAGGCAAATAGCACGAGGGGAATGAATTTTCCAAGTGCTGGAGTAGCAGGGCTGTCCTTTGCTGAGAAGTGACCCAGGAGCCTGAGTGGGACTGGGGTGCACACTGGCAGGGTCACACCACAGTCAGGGCAAAGAGGGCAGGGGCATCTATCTATCTATCTATCTATCTATCTATCTATCTATCTATCTATCTATCTATCTATCTATCTATCTCCCTGTCAGCCTCCAGGGACCAGGGACACGGGAGAGCCAGGCACCCTGAACAGGTACAGGGAGAGGTCCAGCTTGTCCTGTCTGCCTCGGTTTCTCTGCCACACCTGTTCCTCTCCCATCCCTACCTTGCTCATCCAGGATTTCCGCTTGCACATGGCTTTCCTCCGCTTCACTGCCTCCCACAGCCGCCGCTGGCCTGTAGGACACAGGGACACAGCGACTGTCACAAGCCAGTCTGGGGTAGGAGCCCCCTCCAGCCCCATATGCTCCTGTGGGCTTCCCAAAAGATGCTGCACATCCAGCTGGAGGTAAGGGGAGAGCTCTGGGGGAGATGTACACACCGGGGCGTCCCATGCCAATCTTCTCCAGATCCTCATTTTTGACGTACTCGAAGTGGGAGAGGCGTGTGACGTTGAGCTCGTCTCGGATGCGCAGGAAGTACTGCTGCAGCTGCAGCTCGGTGAGCAGCTCCAGCAGCCAGTCCGTGCCCTCCTCTGCCTGCATGCTACAGCTCAGCCTCTGCTGGGACACAGTACCAGGTTAGGGGCAACCCTGCTCTGCTCCCCTCTGCCCCATTCCCACTGAGGAGTCACCCAGAAGGGCTAAGAACCAAGGCTGGGGTGCTGCTGTCAGGGTTACTAGTGGAGTCATCTGCTGAGCCTGTCACTACCTCTCTGGGGGAGGCCAGGAGAGGCACCCAATCAGCAGGACCCCCAGAGATAGGCAGGATCTCCCAGTCTGCCCTGTCCTGTCCATAGAAATACCAGCCCACCCCTCCATTCCAACACAGGTTATCTCCTGGTCAGGGGTGTCAGGGACAGAGGAGGGAGGCAGAGCCTCAGCACAGATGTGCCTGCCCAGCTCCCTGTGCTCAGCTGGAGGGGACAGCTGTCCCCAGCAGGGACAGCCACCTTGGCCCCCTGGCATGCCCACACACTTGGCCGAGTTGCAGTACATACTCACAGTGGGTGTCCTCTACCACAGGTAGTGACAGCTCACTGGGCAGACACAGGGAGGTGGCTGACGGCAACATCTGGGCCTCTGGAGGGTCCTGTTGCCCCAGTGCTGAGGTACAGGGCACCCAGTGCTGCTGGCATCAGCCCCCAGCCGTGCTAGAACACAGAGAGGGAGGGATGGAGCCCCATGCTCCCCCCACTCCCCATCCCTGCCTGTTGTCCCGGCTCTCCCCCACTTTCACCACCACCTTTCTGAAAAGGAATATGGCTCTATCTCCTCCCTCTGAGAGCGGGAGAGAGGTTGGGACCCGCCGTCCCAGCTCCTTAGCCCGGCAGTCCCCTCCATCCTCTCCTCTTTCCTGGGAGACGACATGGCCCCCGGCGTCTTCACCCGCTGCGCTCGGCTCCGTCGGCCGCGTCACCGCAATTACAACCCTCGGCACCGGACTAAAAATACGGCGGGCGCGGCGAGCAGCTGGGCACGGGGGCGCACGGGGGCACGCAGGGCCACACGGGGCGAAGGGAGCTGCGGCTCCCCTGCCCGCAGGCGACGGGGACAGGGTCGAGGGACGGCCAGCGCAGTGTCTGCCCGCGGAGAGGGTCGGCACTTACTCGGTAGAGGCGGAAGCGGGTGAGGAAGGGGAAGGATCGGTGCAAAGCCTGGAAGCGTCGCATCCTGCCTGGCGGCCCGCCGCCAGCCCCTGGCACCGCTGGTGTCCCTTCCCCGGTGCCGACGTCCCACGGCGGAGCGCGCTCACTGCAGCCGGGGCACCCGCGGCCCCTTCATTTGCGCTGCAGAGATGTCCCCTGGGCTCGGCCGCCCCGGAGCGGGCAGGGGGTTCGGGCTGTCCGTCTGCCGGACGCGGGCTGTGCCTCTGCCCCTCCTTCCATCCGGCTCTCGATCCTCTGGCCAGCCGGCCCTCCCCTTCCCCAACGCAATGGGGCTGGGGCGGGGGGTGGCGGCAGGCAGGGCTGGGGGTCACTCCCCTGGCCGGAGCCGCTTCCTGGGGACCCCCCGCTGGCAGCGGGGCTCGCTCCCAGCCGCCTGCCCGCAGCGCTGCCCAGGAGGGTTATTTTCAGCTGGGCTGGGACGCGCGCCCAAGGGGCCGGGCTCCCATCAATGTCCCGCTTTCTCCCTTGTTCGGCGGTCGCCGGCAGCTGGGAACCCGGACCCCCCGCTCCCATTTCCATGGAAACTCGCCCCGGCCTTGGGAAACACTCCCAGGCCTCAGTTTCCCCCCCAGGAAGCAGGGAGGGAGGGAGGCAGAAGAGACATCCGGCTCTCTGCTCCCCAAGCGAGGCCATAGGCGTGATGCCAGGGCGATGGGCACTGCGGGGGGAGTTTCTGGCTCGGCGAACATATCCGCTGCCCAGCTGCCAGCCCCCGCGGGGCTCTGCCGTGGGGTGCCACCAGCACCCCGGGGCTCGCTCCCGTTCCCCGGCGGGGCTGGCACCCAACCCCAGCGGTGCTCCCCAGGGAGAACAGCTGGCCATGCCGCCGGCCACAGCGTGAGAGAGGAAAGACCCACAGCAACCTCTTGCCACAACCCCCGCCTGCCTGCCTGCCCCCCCCAAACCGTGGCCATTGCTGTGCCTGGGGGGCAGCTAAGACGGAGTTAAGTGCATCCCCAGGAGGAGTCTCCACTGGGGCTTCCACTGTCACTGGGATCCCAGCTGGCACCCGGCAGCACAAGCGCCGGGCACAACAAGCCCATTGACTGGGGACAACTGGGCACAGTGCCCCCGGCACCAACCTCTGCCACGCGCCAGCTTCCCCCTTCCCAGCTCAGGGGACACCGGGGGCGGGGTGGTGCCCTGCCCTGACAGAGCATCACCCTCATCAGGCAGCAATGGCACCCGCTGGGACTGGCACCGAGTACACTGCCTTCTGCACCCCCAGACCCCAGGTGAGGCTGCCCAGTTCAGTGCTCACACCGGGAGTACAGGTTTCCAAGAGGGAATGGGCAACCCAGCTTTGCCCACCATACCAGGGGAGCTTCCGTGCCTCAGTTTCCCTCTCTGCGACAAACCCAGGGAGTGATCCTGCAACCTCGACTCTGAGTTGGGCAAGGAGTCCTGCCACCAAACTCCCATCCTGGGACGGGGAAGTCACAAATGCCCCGGACCCCCTGCACAGGTGCTGCTCGGCCCTCGGCGCCCTGCACGCCCGTGCCACGCACGCCCATCCCTGCAGCGCCAGGGATGCACCCACCCTACGTGCGCCCGGGCTCATGCACGGTGCGCGGTGAGGACGCTCACGTGCGCCCCGGGACCACACAGGAGCGATCCCCCCGCCTGCCTCCCGCCACCTGCGCGACCGCAGCCGCCCCCCACGCACGTCCCCTCCGCGGGGCCCCCCCGGCCGCCGCCCTGCCCGGCCGCACGTGCGCAAACACCGCCGGCGGCACCGTCCTGCCGCCGCCTCCGCCCGGCGCGCACCTGGAGCCGCCTGCGCGCCCCCTGCGCGGGTGCCGACCCCCGCCGCGGCATGTTCCTCTCCTCCGCGCCTGCCTGGCATCGCACACACCCGTCCGAGCGGGCACCTGGGGGCGGTCAGTCCTCCCCACCTTCCCCCCACCCCCGCCCACAATTACATCTGACCATAATGACACCGCAATACCTGTCCTACACCTCAAGCCACCTGCACCTACGCATTCCCCGCATCCATGCAAAGCCTGACATGCCCCAGCGACACCCCCATGTGGGGATGGCAGCCTGCGGGGCCACCGTCTGGTTGCGGCGCTGCAGCTGGGGGACGGCATCCGGTGCTGGGCACTGTGCCCCCCTCCACGAGCTGTGCCAGGCTGGGCTGAGCCTTGCTGCCACACACCGTTCCCCCACGCCTCAGTTTACCCAGCAAGAAGCAGCAGGCAGCCCCGCTCGCAGGGGTCAGGATGGGAGCACGGCCGAGCAAGGGGGGGTGTCATGCTGCCCCGGATGCTGTGGGGTCCTGCACATTCCAGAGGGGAGATGCCATGCAAGGACCCCCTGTGCTCCATGTCAGCTGCCAACCCATGCCCATCCTGGGACCATCGAGCTCAGCCAGGTGCCCCCCTGCTCCCCTCCACCGATTCCCCCCCCACTGACCCGCCGGCACGGCATGCCCGGGGCGATGTCCTGCCGCGGGGGTGGCGTGGGTCGCCTGCTGCCCAGCCGCAGGGCCCGCTGCCCGGTGCTGTCCGAGAAGCTGTGGGGCAGGGGCCCGAGCATTTCCTCCTCCTCCTCGGCGCTGCTCAAGCGCTGGTAGTCGCATCTCTCGCCCATGGCTGAGGCGGCGGCTGCGGCGCAGCGGCGAGTGGGGGGCTCTGCGGAGACGCCCGCGTCTGCCTGGGGGCGGCGAGGGCTGGAGCCGGGTTTGGGATCACATGGCAGAAAGTTGCTGCAGTTCCGGAAAACAGCGAGAGGGTGAAGGTGACCGCGACAGCGATGGAGGGGGGTGGGGGGGGATGGATGGATGCAGACGAAAAGGGAAAAGAGAAAGGGGGCAGCCCCTTGAGCGCTTGTCCTCACCCCAATCCCAGCCTGGCACCACTGTCTTCCTCCCGGCGCGGCAGCCCCACCGCCCACCTTCTGTCCCTGCTCCGGCTCCTGAGTGGAGAGGTGGTGGCATCGCCGGCAGCACCAGCGCCGCGCTCGCAGCCCCCTTCTCCCCGCACCCCGGCGCGGTGCACCAGGCAGCCCGGCGGAGAAGGAGGATGAGGGGGGACCATCGTCAAGCAGCCGGGGCTATACGGCAGGCAGGATGGGTAGGGAGGCACCTGCAGAGGGACGGGGGGGCTCTGGCGCTGGCAGTGTCCCCAGCATCCCTCCCGCTTCCCTGCGCAGGCGGAGGGGGATGGGATGCGCTGGAAGATGGCTGCTCCGCAGCGACCGGCAGCGCTGGCGCAGGCACGGCAGCGCCGGGACAGCAGCCAGGCCCCGGGGGTGCTGCTGGGATGGGGGTCCGAAGAGCACGTCAGGATCAATCCTACCTCCCCAAACCCCCTCGCAGGGGGCTGGGGGTCTCCTAGACCTCTGCCAGGAGCTGCTGCACCTGGCACAGTCCCCAGCAGGAAGCCACCCCCCTGGATGGGGAACCCCCACACCTGCACATGGGGACTGACCCGTACCCCAACGCTGCCCAGCCACAGGCCCTCCCCCAGACCCCTGGGACAGAGCTGCAAGCAGGCTGAAATCGGGGGTGAAGGTCTGCAGCCCCCTCAAAGACCCCTCAGACCTACCCGTCCTTTGGGGCACAGCAGTACCCAGGGATCAATTTGCTACTCACGCCAACACCACAGGGCATGATGCCTCACGCTGACACCCAGAAGCACCCCCACGACCCCTCACTGTTCCCCCCGCAGAGCCCTGAAACCCTGGTGTAGCCAAAGCAGTGACACGAGGCTGTCACCGTGCCAAGGCAGGGGGCAAGAGACTGTCCTGCCCCCCTTTCCCTCCTCCCTCCCCCAGAGAAACAAACACTCCCAATCCCGGTGGGCATCCGCCTGGCTGAGGGGCCGGGCGGGGACAGCCCCTCGGCGACTCCTCCTGCCATACCACGGAGGTGAGCTCAGCCGTGGAGCGAGGCGGGCCGAGCCTGCGGCGTGGGAGCAGCGAGCCGCCCCCGCGCTCGGCCCGCCGGCGTCACCGCGCTGGCACGCCACGGCACGGTGACTGATGGACGTGCTATGCCACCTTCCCTCCGGACCCCGCTGCCCTGTGCCACCCCAAAACCCTCTCCAGCCTGCCCAGTGAAGGCGATGCTGTGGGGATGAGCAGGGACAGCCCCTGTCCCCACAGCCCTCGGCATGGATTGCGGTCACACTCCCACAGGTCGCATCCTCCCGGCCTGCCCAGGCATAACTGACAGCAAAGTGATTATAGGTACCCTACGAGGGGACAAATGGCATCGTGCCCTGCCAGCCTTGACTCACCTGCCTGCAATTCCCACCCTGAGGGGGGTCCCACCACAATGACAACCACTGGATGGGGTGCACTGTCTCCTACCCTCCAGGGTGTGACAGTCACACTGAACACAAGGTGTTCCTCCCCTCAGTGGGGACACTGGAGCTCCCCAGCCCTCTGGGACACTACACTCGGCCAAACATCCCTGGGACCAGTGCCACAGCATCCTCCACGCCCACCAACCCACACAGAGGGCCCCCGAAAGTGGCGGGTCCCCAAAACAAGCTCCCAGAAGGGTATGGGGTGCCCCACTCACCTCCATCACATCACCCTGCTCCCTGTCACAGCCCGCCTGCCACCTTCCTGGCAGCTGTGTCGCCTGGAAGTGATCTCACTGGCTGCGGCGGTAGCAGGGCAGCCGCACCGTCACCCCAGGCTGGCTCATTCAGCCCTGGCAGGGCCCCGAGGGCGGCCCCAAATTGTGGTGACACACTCCCCAGCCCGGCTGCCACAGCGCAGGTGTGCAGACACGCGCATATCCACGCGTACAAACACACCCCGCTCCCACCAGAGGCAGGGCTGCCGCCTGCATCCTGCCCAGCTGTGCGATGCTGCTGCCATACAGCTCCCCGGGACCATCCCCAGCCCCTCGCTGGACTGCGCCACCCCACGTACCCCCGTACCAGTGGGTGCTTTGCCTCCCTCGGTGCTGGCACCGGATGCTGCTTGGTGGGCCGGATGGAGCAAGCAGGACGTCTCGGGGGGCCAGCACGGAGGGCTGGTGACCCCCGTGGCAGGGGTGGCCGGGGAGGCCGAGGTGCCAGGTTCCTCCTTGCTGCCGCCTCTGGGCTCCCAGAGCCTGGCGCCATGGCCTGACCCTGCCCCCCAGCAGAGAGCATCCCCTGCTCTGAGCCCCTGCCTGCAGCAGTGGCTGTGTGGCAAGGAAAGACACAGGCATGTGGGGGGGCCCCCCCATCCCGGCACAACCCCAATCCCCTCCCTAAGCCTCTTTTCTCTACTAAATCCGCTCCGCAGGTCGAGCTGGGGCGGGCTTAGCTTGTCTTGCACCTCCCACCTCACCGGCATGGGCAGGAATTGCTGACCCCATAGCTGATCCTCACCTCAGCCCCAAGCTCTCCCACCAAGGCAGGGTCACAGTGCAGTGTTTTGGGGGACAAACATGCAAAGCAAAAGTCCCCGGCACCCTCATTGCTGGCGAGGTGGAGGGGGCAGCAGGCTTGGCATCACAGAGTCTTGCTGTCACCGCCACGGTAGGGACCCTGCCCCGGTGCAAGGCTGCTTTGTGCCTGCCAGCCCCCCACACCGATGTCACCTGGGCCACAGGAACAGCGCTGTGGGGGTCCCTTAGCAGTGCCAGCCCCAGTGTCACAGCCAACTGGGCAGTGTGTGAGGGAGCAAAATGTCAGGGCTCAGGTGACACAGGTCACAGGGTCCCCCTGGGGTGAAGTGGGAGAGGTCAGAATGGGTCTCCCTGCCTGGCACCACCATCTGTCCACCCCAGATGCTCCAGACTTCTTGGGAATTTAACATATAGGGAAGTCTCCCTGCATCCAGCATCATGACCTGCTCTGCCCAGGCAGTTGTGAGCTTTGTCCCCACTCCTGCCAGGGAAGTGGGGCACCAGAATGCACCCTGAGCCCAACCGGCCCCTCCGCCCCGGGGCTGCTGCAGCAGTACCCCCATCTCCACCCCACTGCAGGATGTGTCCTTGGGCCGGGCTGCAGCTGGCACAAAACAAGCTTGTCAGGTCTCAGGCCAGACTGGCACAAAGCCACATGCACACAGCAGCATCTCCCCTTTGGACTGGGAGCAGGTGACTTGGGACCCCTGGAGCTGGCAGGAGGGATGAAGGCTCAATCCCCGCAGTTCCCCAGCACCAGAGCAGTGCAGCAGCCTGGCCAGACCATTCAGTATTTGCCGGTCATTAGCACTGACTGACAGCACCCTAATTAGCCAGGCTGCAGCATGAGCAGTGGCCCTCCCCCAGGGCCACTCAGCAAAGGGATGGAACAAGACTTTCTCCTAAGCCCTCCTGTCTTGGCAGGGCTGTGCATGAAGCAGAGCCTCCTCCTGACCCCCAAAACCCACACAAGTGAGTAATGCCCCCCGGATGCTTTGCCCCTAACAGCCACCATCCCTCATGGACACAACTGAAGTCAAAACCCAGGCGGCTCCAGGGGCAGGATGGCACCTCTCGGGGGAAACTGAGGCACGGTGTGAAGTCTGGCCTGCAGTTGGCTGAGACAGGGCTCGGCTACAAGCTCGCAGTAGTTCGTGGTCCCGTGGGGGCTGCTCCTCTGCCCCCGACGACCCCCCTTGCCCCGGGGAGGCTGAGTCACAGTGGGACAGCAGGCTGGCAGCTACCCGAGGAGGAAAGCATCGCCAGCCCCCCCAGCCATACCCACTACACCCCACCCTGCACTAACAAATACCTGGCTAATGAGGCTCCGGTAGCTCCAGGGGTTGGTAACAGGTTGCACAGCCTGCACAGCCCTCACCCTGCACCCCCAGGCCTCGGCGCGGCCCGACGGGGGATGTGGAAGCTGCTTTTACCTCTACCCCCCACCTCCTGCAGGGAGCAGGGGGCTCGGGGCTGGCAGTGGGAGCAGGGCCACGGCTGAGGATGGGTGCGCAACACCCAGGGTCCGTCCTGGACCCTCTCCCCTAAAGAGGTGCCTGATAGTGCAGACCTGCTCAAAAACACCCCACGAAGCAGGTCCTGTTTTTAGGAAACTTTTGCAAAGCCCAGCGCCCAAAAACTTTGTTCAAAGCTTTGCCCTGAGCCAGCTCAATGAACAGATGAGGAAGAGGGGGGAATGCACAACCTTCGGAGCCCACAGCACCTGGCAAGAGGGACACACTTTGCCCGGTGTTGAGCCGGTGCCGGAGCGCAGCAGCACCGGGACATCCCGGTGTGCCCGCTGCACCAAGCGGCCCCAGGGAGGTGAGGGTGTGGGGAAGTGCCAGCGCCAGGCTCTGCCCCAGCCTGTCCTGCCCAGACAGCCCAGCCCCAGCACTGCTGCCAGAGACACTGTCCCTGCCTGGGCTCCTCTGGCCACCTCCAAATTCCCTCCCCAGCTGCTGCTTCAGAGTGGGCAAGGGGTCTGATTGTGCTGGGAGAAGCTGAGCAGGATTTGCCTGGCGAGATGGAATGCTTGTCTGGACTGTCAGCACCACCCTACCAGGTTTAACTTCGAACTTTTATTTTAAAAAGCAAAATCAACAAAGACAAAAAGTACTCAACGGTCCTGGGCTGTTCGGAGAAAAACCTGCCACAACAAGGCTGGACACAGCCACGGTGCTGCCTGCTGGGCCGGTGCTCAGAGGTTCCCCGCACCTCACTGCTGCTCGGGGTTTCGACCGCAGCACAACACCCCGAGGCGCGGGGCTGGCCCCGGAGGACAAGGATCCTCTGTTCAGTGCCACAGCTCCCACGGGCCCAGGGAAGAGGAAGAGCAAAGCTGCCTTTTCTCCAGGAAAAAAACAAAAACCTTCCCCCAGCTTCCGCTGTGGTTTAGGAGAGTTCAAGGGCACCAGGCACCCACTCACACCAGACCCTGCTGCCGGCTCTGGCAGCTGGAGCAGGAGGTCGGGCACGCCGCCGGCCGGGGCTGAGCAGTCCCGCAGTGCCTGGGCACGAGGGCAGCACCGCAGCTCGCAGTCCTGCGGGGCACGGTGCCAACACACCGGCACACTCAGACGTCAACCGGGCAGCACCACAGTGCCAAACCCTGAACACCCCCCTGCCCCTCGCAGCACCCCCAAACGCGGGGTCGCGCCTCGTTCCTTACCTCTGCGCTCACCGCCACTGCCACCGCATCCTGCGCCGGGCCTGCAGCGTCACCGGAGGGCGAGGACGGGCACGGCGGCACTCCAGACAGCCGGCATGCCAGGCTGGACGAGCCCGCACACCTGCCGGGGCGGGGTGCGACGATCGACGCCGGGGACGTCCGGGCCGCGGCTGGGATCAGCCCCGGGGCAGCGGGCACCGGGCACGGGCTGCGGCCTCACACCCGGGCGGACCTCCTGCGGCTCGGGCGGTGCGCCGGGGTCCGCGTGCCGGGGTTGCCGCCGGGGTGCTCCTGCTCGCCCGGGTACAGCTCGCCCTCCTCCTGCACCCCGCCCCGGGCCTCCCCCTCCTCC
>VZTJ01001839.1:1115378-1143274 GCA_013397795.1 Orthonyx spaldingii
AAAGGCGCCGCCCCGCCGCTTTACGTAACGGCGGGGGGGAGGACGGACAGAGGGACAAGTGGATGGATGGATGAGCACGGCGATGGACGCACGGACAGACTCACCGCGGAGCAGCGCCAGGCCCCGGGACCGATCCGCCGCACCGGGGACGCGGGCTGCCCTGCGCTGCCCGAATCCCTGCGCCCAGGTGGGTTGGAAGGGGCTTTTTGTTCCCCGTTCCCTCTGCCCCGACGGGGCTAGCGCTGCCCGGCCGCAGCAGGGCTCACGCAGCCCCGGCCCAGCCTCTCGGGACGTTTTGCACAGTTACCGTAGGGAGAGAGCCCTGCCAGGCGCGGGCAGGACCTGCGGGAAGCGACGTGTTTCCAACAAGTAAATCATCCCCGGGGGAAGAGGAGGGACCAGAGCTATGCCGGGACAGCCCATAAAGCGCGAGCTGGGCTCCTGGAGAAGCTGCCACTCACCCAAATAGTGCGACTTCCCGGGATGTGGTGTTTGTAAAGCAGAAGGTGAGACCGGTAGGAGGGAGGGGGACGACAGCAGAGAAACGGAACATATTTAAATGCAGAGCCCCAAACCCGTGCAGTCGCACCTGAGCAGGCCTCTGGGGCTGAGGGTGCAGCTCCTGCCCTCGCAGAGCTCCCCGGGGCTCTAAGCAGTATCCACACCTGTATCTGTACCTTGACCCAGGGGACCTCCAGGATGATGAGGGGCAGGGACAAGGCAGGAGAAAGAGCTGGCTTCCCGGTACATGGCCACCCACAGCTACCTGTACAGCAGCAGAGACCTGCAAGGCCATGGCGAGGCGGAAACCTGACATTTAATCCTTCTCCCACCGCTCACCCATACACTGCAGGCTTTTCAGAGCCAACGCTGTGACAGAGAGGACACGGCCATGAAAAGAGGGGGTGGTCTGGGGGCTTGCATACAGTTCTGCTCCTCCACCTCATTACCAGAGTCCTTATTCCAGTTGTCTGTGATGAGGCAGGGCTCAGCTGAGCAGCACTGTGAGGTTCTGATCTGCTAGTGCACATCAACAATGTGGGACTGGTGCTGCCAGGTACGAGCCCTGACGGAGCAGCACAACAGCCTCCCTCCAGTTACCCAAGCTCCCCCCTGGCCCCAATGCCACAACAGCATCATGGCTTTGCAAGAAGTCACAAGACAAAGTTCAAGCTTCAAAATCTTTATTAAAGCAGACAGCAGGTAATCCAGAACCCCACAAGAGAAGCTGAGTGTTCAAGCTTCAAAAATACTTTATTCAAGCAAACAGCAGGTAATCCAGAAACAGTTTAGCACCCCACAGCAGTCAGATGCCAGCACTGAGCAAGGCATCCCAACATCCCAGTAGTCACGGCTGTGCTGCCTAGCCAGGAGACAAGCTTTGTCTTTTGTCTCTCTCTGCTGGCTGTAAAGCACAAGATTAAGTCTGACATCAAGATGCATGCAAACACCACAGTGAGGACTCTCAGACAGCAGCTCTTAGATGCTGTCCAGAGAAATGTCACTAGGAAACACTAACACAGACAGGGCTGTAGGAAGTTAGAGAGTTAAGAGAAGTTAAGGAAGAGCAACAAGTTGCACAAGCCTGGGCATCAGGTTTCTAGAGACCAATGAAAAGCCAGCCCTTCAAGCTGGTGAGCACTGAGCTCAGTAACTAGGCTGGGAGCTGGTCCCTGCCCATTATCTGTGGAGCTCCAGCTGAACAATGTTCTTTCCCTCAAGGACTACTGCTGAGGCTCAGGTCACCTGCTCAGGTTAGGTTTAAATGCCAGATCAAACTGCAGAGTACAGGGCTGGCAACAGCTACTGAGAACAGGCAGCCCAGTTAAGCAGGTGTCACACATCAGCAGTGCTCAGCTTCAGGTCACACAGCAGAGCAGCACCCTTAGAAAGCTGCCACTGATTCTCCTCCCTCCATGCAGCACCCAAGGGGGCAAGACTGGAATTTCCAGCCAGAACTGGAGAGCGAGCAGCTTCCCATGCACAAACCCCAGCACCCTCCCAGTGCCACAGCAGGCCACCCTCTCAATGTGTTCTGTGCACTCATCCAGAGCAGTGACCAGAGCCCTCTGGACAGCTGTTAGCCCCAAGCCCTATATTCACCTTTAATTCCTCAAGTCTTTGTAACTGATTTGAAGGAAGTTTACTACACCACAGAGAACACAGTCTAACTAGCCTGGTTTCCACTAAACACTCAAGCACCACTCCCGTGACTGGAGGCAGGAAGCCAATTCAAGACAGCACAGCTATTTGAAACAGTTCAGCCTATGGAGAAGGAAGAGTCTAAGGATGTACACAACAACAGACTGAAGTTTGTATCGGCATCACCACAGGAGAGTGAAAAAATAGGACTGCAGGAAATTAATCCATGTTAGATACTAACCATCAAGCTTCGCAGGTGATATTGCGTGATAAGCATAGAACAATTATGGGAAACACTGTCCCCGATAATTACGTACACCCATAGTGCAACATATGGAGGTCACTGCCTCCGATATAACACTGTGGTAGGCAAAAACTACCTTGTTCTTTACACATTATGGGAGACACTGCCCCCGATAATGTCAGTTAGGTTTCATGATACATAAGGTACTGGAAGTTTGCAGGAAGCTGCCATTTAAAAATCGTGCCAATGCCTAATCTGAGGTACAGGGAGTTTGTGTGTGTTGCCACAGGTGGAACTAGGGCTACACAGCAAGGCCCTCTGCTGGGGCTGTGGCCAGGAAGGAAGCAGTGGCTCCCCATGAGAGCACACAGCATCCAGAAAGGGGAACAGGAAGAAGTCTAAGCCCACAGAGGGGCACAGACCCTGCAAGGAAGCCAAATTTCTAGTATTGGAATTTCCAACCAGGTTTTCAGTTTTTCAAGGATTACTTTGGGGCACAACCTGGAGACTCGCTACCAGGTTTGCACCTTCAAGTCTCTTCCAGAGGGGTGTTTTTGCCACAGAAAGCTTAATTGCTAGTTTTCCAAAACTTTTTGAGGGGCTTGTTTTGATTATTTTAAATGCAAAGTTCCAGTATCATGTTTGATTGTAATAGCAGATGCTGCTTTATTCAAAAACGACAGTATAACTGTCATAATTATGGAAGGCACTGCTTCCGATAATTATCTTCTATAAAAAAACACACCATTTATAGTGAACACTGTCACTGATAAATAAATAAAGAAATAAATATCTCAGTGCCAAACAAGAGTCAACCTGCAAAATGACAGCAGTCAAACAGGGTTTGGCCAGCAAGAGACTTGATTTCACACAAGGCCCCTGAGCAGCAAGGTCTGAAGTGCCAGTCTAAAGCCATTTCTCAATGCTGCAGGACTTGATGAGGTGCCAGCCGAGGATATAAAGGGGACATTGGACAATCTTTGGGTCACTTTCCCTGGGTACTGATACCTTCCTTGGCAGAAGCAAGCCTGCAAGATGTCACTGGGACCCTGCTGTTGAGTGAAGGCAGGTTGGGCACTTCAGAGCTTGCTGATAATCCAGCACTTGCGGGCTATTACTACATTGTTTAATTTTTGAACTGCAGCTCCCTGCCAGGGAAGGGATCCTCATTACAAGTGTTCAGAGGAATCCATTCCCTGTTTTGTCACTAGGTTTAAGTGGCCAACAGTTAAAAGCCTGACTAGATGAGGTACCTCCCCACTCAAGGTACCAGTTCAGGAGAGACCTGAGCTCTTCGTTCTCATGCACACTGGAGGTAGGAAACCCCATAAGCAGCTGTACATGACCAGTTTGGACTGTGGTTACGTGGGAGCCCAGTCAGAGGAGACTTCATGGTAATCTTAGTACTGCTTTAAAACTGCCTCCTGTGAATTTGTCAAGGTGATATTTAAATTTTATGCTCAACTTTGGTCAAAAATGTTTTGTTGCCACAATATCTACAGGAAAGTAATGCCATGTTAGGGAGTGGGTTTCACTTAGGTTTCGGCTAGGTTTCACGATATATATAAGGTACTGGAAGTTTGCAGGAAGCTGCCATTTAAAAATCGTGCCAATGCCTAATCTGAGGTACAGGGAGTTTGTGTGTGTTGCCACAGGTGGAACTAGGGCTACACAGCAAGGCCCTCTGCTGGGGCTGGGGCCAGGAAGGAAGCTGTGCTCCCCGTGAGAGCACACAGCTCTCCTGTACCTTAGCCGGGTAATCCAGGTGTTTGCTGTGTCTAGATTTCGTTGTCTGTATTCCAGATATCGCCCACTAAAGCATTGGCAGCCCCTTTAATGGTCCAGGTCGCCAGGGCCAGCTGCTCTTTCAGCTTGTTCATGTCCACGCTCTCCTTGTTGACTCTCAGCTGCTCCAGGTTCTCCAGCAGACTCTGCAGGGTGTGGGGGCCTTTGCCGAAGAAGATGTGGCGGAAGGGAGCATCTTTTGGTGAGAGGTATGGGGAGAGGAAGTCATATTCCACCTGAGCAGAGGTGCAAATTTAGCGTTATATTCTTGCCTCCCAAGCTTTTCTTTCCTTACCTGCCCCAGCACGCGCTGCCAACGTCTGATCCCCACTCAGCCCTTTCCCACAGCAGCTCTGCAAGGGCCAGACCCTTTCTTGAGAGCAAGCACAGAACTCTGTCACGTTGCCACTAAGCAAGTGGAAGAGACACCAGTCTGCAGAGTGCTCATGGCCCCTTACGGAAAGGCCCATCCCAGCCAGCACTCTCTTCCTTTGTGAGGGAAGAAAAACCAGTTGAAGATACCCACCTTCATCATCCTGTCATTCAGGGCTCTGCGGACAATCCTGTTTTCCCTGTCACTGTTGGCAATGTCTCTTCTCAGTGCATCTGCAGCTCGCTGAAAGTCTCCACGAGCAAAATACAGCCAGTTCAAGGTCAGCCCCAGTGCCTGCAAGGGAGGAGCTGTTAGCAAACCTGATTTTCTTCTTTTGCTGCTCTCTTACCAAAAGAAAGTGTTGGGGGTTTTTTTTGTTTTTTTTTGTTTTTTTTGCCAGTTTAGCCAAGTAGCAAAACCAGTTCCTGGCAGGCTCTTCTGAGGTCACTCCCTAGCCACAGTTTCTTGTAGACTTTCAGCACAGGTGCAAATGAGATGCAAAGCTGCACTATTCTGTGAATGATAACCTGGGGAGAAACTGTTCACAACCACTTCCTCAAGAACTCACAACAGCCAGATCAGCTAAATCTGTCTGCCACAGCTACTCTGCCGGCACTGCTCCATAAGGAACACCAATTCTGGTCACACTTTGCTACCTGTTTACGTCTAAAGGGGAAAGATGTCCATCCTGCTGTACCCACTGGCACAGGGCCTTATTAGCACATGGGATCATCAGGGATTTGGTGAACTTTTTACCTTCACATGAGAATCAAAGGGCAAAAGCTTCTCCTGGAATGATAGCAATTCTTCACTGTATCTATCAAAGTCCAGGAATAGCTCATGATCGTGGGTCAGCCTGAGAGCTATTTGTCCAGCAACTTCTGCAGCAGTGCGCATGAGAGGATACAACTTGTCAGTCTTCCTCTTCAGGTTAAACACAGTGTCCTGACTAGTGCCCAAAAAGGAATATTCATCACCTTCCTGCAAGAAAGGAGGTATTGAAGTTAGCCAGGAATGCTTTTCCAGTTAGATCTTTTTCATCCCCCAGCACAGGTTACTTGTTACTTCTACCACATCCCATCTCCCTGTGCTGCAAAGGAGCAAAGACTCAAGTGGCAAAACTTCAAAGCACTGGGAAGGGAATAGAGCTCCTGCATCTCATCCCTCACAGCTTCCAGCAGGATGTTCTGCTTGTTATTTAGACACAAAGACATAGAGACCTTTACCCCCTCAGAGTTCACTGTAGAAGTGCAGGTGGGCAGATCTCACCAGCCAGTCTGGTATGTGCTTGCAGCACCCTCCAGCCCTTCCAGTCAGGATAACTCAAGTGTTTTTGTGGAACAAGTCTGACACTAACAAACCCCAAGCATTCCTAAGGGAGGGAGCTGCTACCACTAAGGTTCCCAGCTGCACACCTGCAGTAAGAGGGCAGGCTGCTGGGCTGATGTCACCCCCAAGTTGCAGCAGCAGACCCAAACAGTCTGAGGTAATACTTGCTCTGGGCAATGATATCACTTCCACAATGCCCTCTGCTTGCTGACCAGCAGGCTGTAGAACAGTCTTTCACTAATGCAGCAACAGCTTGACATCTTTCTACTGCTTTTAGCTTCTGATTCATTGACATCTGAGCCTCCAGAAAACCAAGTGACCCCTCTCCCAGAAAACCCTCAAGTATTCAGTACTTTGGAACAGAGCCTGTAGGACAGCCTTGTCCCAGGAGCAACCTTGACAACAACTACTGCCACAGCCACCAGGTCCAGAAGCTGCACCTCCTTCCTTTGAGAGCCTCTTGCAAGGACGGTGAGCTTGGGACAGCACCTTGTGCTCTGCTATGCTGGAGAGCAGATATCCTTACAGAACTCTGCATGGAACGAGCACACCAGGCAAGCACACATTACTTACATTGTAGAAACCAAAGGAAACCACTGGGATTCCTGAGTAGGCCAGAAAAGGGAACGCTGCATTATCCAGATCAAGTGGAACGCTGCAGAAGATAAGCACTGAGTAGTTACCAACTGGTTTGGGCACCCCAGGAGAAAAGCTACAAGCTCTACAATTGAAGCTCTGAGATAACTGGACTACTCTGTCTAGACAAGACTGATGGAGTCCCAACCAAATCCCTGGGCCTACTTGTCCATTTCCTGCCACTGAACTTGGTACAAGGCTGTTCTTGTCCTATAGCAAGGTGTCTGGGCTGCCTCAGCCAGCTTGGGGCAGCACAGTTAGTGCTGTACTGTTCATGCTTGCCTGCCCCCACATCAGAAGGTAGAGCCCACCTCAGACAGCAGCATGACAGTCCAGCAGAATCCATATGGTTTGTTCCTTTATGGAGATCTGCTTTCCCAAAGAGATGGATGACAATACTTACACTTTCTTTACCCAGTCAGAGCCAACTCTGCTATACAGGAATTCCGACTCCATTGTGGGGTCCTTTACCTGCACAGAGATGACAGTCACTGAGCTTGTTCTGACCTCTGCTTGGGCTTCCAGGTCCATCCTGGAGCTTACACTGATGTGCAGGTGTCAGAGTCAGGTCTGCTCCCCTGACGTTTCTCCACACAGGAACATCTGCCACTGAACTGTGGCACTTGCTGATTTTTGATTCTCCATGTGTGAACTGCAATTCCCACTGCCCGGCTGATTTCAGACAAGGCCCTTCAGAATATAACAAGTTTTTCTCCTAAATGGGTCTGTCTCCTCAGAAGACGTCAGATGGGAAAAGAGACCCAGCACAGCTCTGCTTTCAGTTCCTTCTTAAAACCACAGTCACCTTGATCAGACCAAGGCCCTTCAACTCACCCTCCTCATAGTTGTCTCCAGCAATGTGTACAGCAATGGACTAGCAGAAATCTTCACATGTCTGGAGCCTGCAAGAAATGAAAGAGTATTTGACATACTGGCACAATGAACCACTACTGCTAGAGCTGCCCACCCTGATCTACAGCTACAGTTGCCAAAGGATCTTTAACACACACAGTCTACTGGGATTTAGCAGCGCTGACTCCTCATGGCTTAGGCTGTATCAGCTCCCAGCTTCAATGACAGCAGGAGAATAAATGGAGTCATGCCAGCCTTCAGCCAAACACTCACCAACCACCTCTGGCATAGACCCCATTCCTAGAGGTTAAGGGATGTCTGTTCAAGCTATTCTAGTCCCACCCAATTTCAAGAGACTCAAAGAGCAGCAGGTTACCCAGGACTGCAGTATCCAAGTTGATGTAAGTGAAGGCTTTGGCGTGCAGTGTGGTGGTGTACCCCTAGAACAAAACAAGTATTTTAATAAAATGAGCAGTAGCAGTCCAACATCAGGATGTTTAATCCACAGGAACAACTGCACAGCCATCCTGCAGAATTCTATTAAATAAACAATACCTCCAGCCACTCGGTAGCACCCACAGCTCCGTATTCTCCTGCACTCCAGCTAGCAAAGATAATGCTGCGCCGTGGTTTGTAGTCATCTGTAAAGCGAGAGAGACTGAGATGTCTGCCCTTCCCCAATGGCAATGCAGATTAGCACTGCGGGCCTGGGATGATGAATTGCCCGCTCCTGAGACAGCGCTGCTGCAGAGAAATGTACACACTGCATGGACACTGTACGCTGCCCCCACATGCTGCAGAGCTGCGCAGAACAATGCTGTCTGCATTTCCATCCTGTTTTGTTTAGCTGCCTGAGCCCAGAATTAACCCTGGAGACAAGTGTGCTTACACTAAGTGCCACCATGCAGTCCCCACTGCTCCAGTTGGTCAGACACTTCAGAGTTTTCCCACCTTCAGGCCTGTCTGTCCAACAGACAGCTCAAGTTTAAGGTTTGCGTCATGTGTTATCCAAGGACACTCTTGTATTTCAGCCGTACCAGATACAGGCTGGCAGTCCCTTGGAAGTGAGTGCTCACTGCAGACAAGTTGTATTGGACAAGTAACAGCTTCTCAGGAAGCTTTGCCAGACTCCCTACACCTTCTAAAGGACTGCTTTGCAACTGGGCTCTCCAGTGTTAACACCCAGAGAGCTAGACCGCATCACCTCCCACCCTCGTGCTTTTGTTCACAAATATTTACCATTTTTCACCATGTCCGAGATCACACGGGCAAGTTCCAACAAGATGGCAGTGCCAACACCAGCCTTGGCCGCTCCTGGGCCCCAGGAGTCTCTCTGGGCTCCGAGCACAACGTACCGATCTGTAAAAGAGACAAGAGCAAGACCTGAGCTGCAAGCTTCAGATTGCAAACAGCATTTATGAGAAGAGCAGCTTTCAGCTTCTGTACTAGGAAGAGAGTCTGCACTCTGATCCTTGAATCTGGCACACTGCGTGCTTTCATTTAGCCTTTCCGTGGCAGCACGGTTCGGATTTCTTTTTGCTCCTCAGTGGAAGGCCTTGGTTCTGCTCAGAAAGAACTGCTGTCTTTCTGGGATGAGCTGTCACATTCCAATGACCATAGAAGAGGAAGGGTTCCTCTCAAGACTGAGCCACAATGCAGCTGCTGTTACCTGGCTCTTCAAATCCCTTGATAACACCAAAGATGTTCAGAATCTTCCTGTCCACCATAACATTGTTCACGGTCAGTTTCACTGTCATCTTGCTGCTGTCGCTCACTGTCACCTTACAACCCATGACACCAGATGTCCACTCCTGAAGGCATTTTTCTCCATCCATTTTTCTGAGAGAAAAAGGAAAATCCTTTGAACTCATTATCCAGCTCTACCTTGTTTAGCTGTCGTGTCAAAAAGCACACCTGCAACTGCAGGTGCAACCTTGTTCAGGGCCTGCCTAGGAAAGACTTTGCAGTTCTGTACCACTGATTATGCAGGGAGGGGTAGAATGCAGAGGCCAAGAGGAATCCAACACTAGATTAAGTTCAATCTTTAAGAAATGAGACAGGGACACAAGTGACACTTCTCCAGCCAGGTCCAGAACACACTCGCTGCCACACAGAGCAGAGAGCTCTCTGTCTCACAGCACCTCAACACCACCCTCACTCCTGCAAGAGGCCACAGCAGCTCAGCCTGCAAGACAGGAGAACAGTTACCTGAACAGCGCAGCTGCTGCTTGGCTAGAGATAGTCTGAACAGGCATGCGAGGTAGTCCAGAAGATTCCACTGGTGGGAACTGGGTGTGGTTGAAAGAAGGGAAGCCTGGGGTGAAAGGGTCTCCAGTTCCAAGGTGGGCCTGTGAAAAGCAAGGGAGTCCTCAAGTCTCACCAGAATCCAACAGCTTTCACCTACACAAGGGCACTGCTGAGCCAGGGGCCTGCGGGACTGCCCCAGGCTGCAGCCCACAGCCAGGAGGTTCTCGAGAACAAACAGGGGAGCCAGGTGCACACTCACATGTCCAAAGGGGACCAGCAAATCTGTGTCCTTGTAATCTGAGGGGTCCAGGTACATCAGGGCACCAACTGCTCCCTCCTCTCTGGCATTTGCAACCTGCAGCAAAGAGAAACATTAACTGCACATCTGCACTGCAATCAAGGGGAGTCTAGGCAGGAACATGGAGTAATGGTATGAAGGGTTGTGCTCCTCAGTGCCCAACTCCACAACAAATTTTAACAGTACCTGACAGGTACACAAGGCAGCTGAATCCTAGCAGCTCAGCCCTACTCCAGGCAAACTGTGTCTTAACATCCTTTTGAACAGTTAGGGCACACCGCAGTGTCTATGATTCCTTCAGCTCATACTTGCTCCTTGGAGCAGCTTAAAATTGACTATTATTAAATTTTGATTATGCTCCATCTGTTTTCCCTAGATGAGGTCAGTCTCAAGACAAGCAACCACTGGAGGCTCATCTTCACATGGAAAATGGAGGCAGAGCAGACCAGCCAGGTCCCTGTTTAACACACCTACAACCCAGCTCTGGTATGCCCCTGGTACAAACACTCTTGCAAGGCTAGAGACCAGTTTGAAAAGTGGGAATGGGGTTGGAGAACCAGTGAAGACACTTTTCAGAAGCACTTTCCAGCACTGCCTGTGTCAGAGGCCTGCAGACAGGCTGAGTCCAATGGCAAAGGGTCCTGTGCCCCAACCCCCCCAGGAGCAGCTCTGGGTCAGATAAGGAACAGGCTTGCATACAGAAGCACTCAGATCCTTTAGGCTGCTTGGCTATTTGGTTCTATTCTCTACAGAGGGAACACTACAGCAGCATGCAAGTGGCATGCACACACAGTGCCAGCACTGCCACTAGTCAGCAAGCTTTGAAAGTATCTGGCTACAGCAGCAAGGTGTGCCCTGGAGGCAAGGCTGTCCTGTTTCTTGCAGCCTTCTGGCTGTATCTAGGGATATTAGCCATCTCTGCATCCTGGCACTCCCAGGCTGCCTCCCAACCCCACCACTCCAGAGGCCTGGCTATTCCAGCAAACTGCTGAAGGCCAAGAAGAATGGCACTAGGAATGGCAACAAGCTCTGCTCAGCCTCAGTGTCCAGAGCTGCATGTGCAGCCTTAGTGCAAACAGGACCAGGCCTGCAGGAACAATCCTACACACATGAGTTCTACAGACCTGAAGAAAGACATACCTCTGTGCCTCAAAGAGTAGGAAGCATAACTTCCTGTTGTCAAGTCTGGCCAGGCTTTGGGGCACACACAGCTTACCTTCTCAGCAAGGGTTATTTTTCCAGCTCTGAAGATAATTATAGTCCCGTTCACTGGAAAGTGCATATTCCGTATCTTCTGAAAATCCTCTTTCCGTCCATAGTTCACATGGAGGGGTTTGCCCTGGAATAGAAACACTGGTTATGAATGCAGCAGTCCTGTGTCAGTAGGACACCTGAAACAGCCTACAGAGTCACTGTAACAGTGACTCCTGTTAACAGCAGGGAGCTGAAGCTCAGCAATGTAAGCTGATCCCATGCAATGTGCCTGTTGGAGCAGCACTTCTGCCAAGGCTTCTGTCTGGATCCCAGCGGGGAAGTTTAAAGTTACTCCTGCATCTCGCTGCAGTAAGAATACTCTGCGGGCCCACTCCTCTCCCCACTCCCAGCTCTCTTAACTGGGGAGGGCTTTATACACTCCATATCTTACAGGGACTTATTTCGGACATATTTTTCTATGTGTGCAGACACATTTCCAGGATCCTCCTGGAGTCACTTACAATAACTGTGTCACTCTTGCTGTATGCCACATATGCATCAGGACTCTCCAGTAACTCTTCCGCACCATCTTCTACAATAAACACTTGGTTGTTGCCACTGGTAAACATAGAGAGACAGCATTAAACTCTTTCACACAAGAATTTCATTAACTCAGTATTCTGACTGTATTCAGTCTGCGCTCTAACAATTCTGATCAGGTCAATGGAGCCTGAAACAGGCAGACTCATCCCAGTACTTCCATGCAAGAATCTCTGGAGCTGGTCAGAAACATTAATGAAGGCTGATTTCTAAGACAAGTAGCAGAAAGAATCTCTGCTTCCAAGTCTCTCAGTCACCTCCTAAGAGATGCTAAGCAAACTCATTTCCCCTGACAAAAAGGGGCAAATAAGACATGAGAGTGAGAGCTGTCAGACAACACAATGCCTGCTGGCACCCTCCTGAGCTACTGGAGGAGCCACTGCCAGGTGTGCAGCCCTCTCTGGGTGACAAGACAGAGTCGCCTGTGCTAGCAGTTTTAGACACAGGGAATCTGCCTTTCAGCTGAGTTTTCACTCAAGTTTGTTTTCTCTCCACTTCCTAAGCATACTTGGAGGAAACAACTGCCCCAGGAAACATCCAGAGTGCTGCTACCAGACCCTCTGAATTTAGAAAGCGTGAGAAGAGGAAAGAGCAGTTATTGCTTGGCTCAACTGAGGTTGTCTTTGGAGAGTGGTAAGTGGGTCATGATTTTCACATCATTTTAAGCAGAAATTACATTTGCTCAAGACTACAGGTGTCCATGCTATACAGAAGAGATGTGTTCATTAACGTACCTGCCTTTATCCTGCAGCCTGATGTAGTGCTCATCGTTCCACACGTCGTCCAAGCGGAAGCTGGTGAACTGGTCATGAATGTAGCTTGCAGTGCTCTCATCTTCAACCTTGCCAGCTTCAAAAGAATTCTTACCTTCTCTTTGCCTGTAGGTAACAGATATATGTACAGCGCAGGCTACAGCACCAGGTTGCACTGCAGCCTTCAAAGCTGTTTAAGCCTGTGTTTAACACACACTACCCTACGTCACCTATAAGGCTCCTGTTCTCCAAATGAGCTCAAGTTCTGCTCACAGGCTGTGCCTCTCTCAAAGCTCTAGCTCAGCTTTCTGGAATTGTTACCTCAGGTTAGCCTCAAGATGTGCATCTGACAGTTTAGCTGACAACATGTTTCTGAGTTCAGGCCAGTATAAAACACGTGGTCCGGGAACCTCTTCTTCCTCTGCTCCATCATCTGATAAGTAGGATGCAGTAGGAGTCATCTCGCAGTTGCCACTTCCATCCAGACACCTGTTAACCCTCTGCATTCGTCCACGGTAACTCAAGTAGCCTATCAGAAACCCTGTGGACAGAACAGGTATTTCTTTGTGCTGCAGAAAGATGACTGAACCAGCCCCCCACCACACAGCTTCAGGGTTAAGATGCATCTCTGCTCTCACACCATTTTTGACAAGCTGGCTTACCCAAGCACAGATAGGAATACGCAGCCTGACATTTTGCCTGAGCTGGCATGTTTTAAGGGGCACTGTAAATCTGATCTCATGCTTGGCAGTCTCTCCAGCACCACTTGGGAAGGAGAATGCTCACTTTAGGCCAATGGCAAGTGTTAAAACCCTTAGGAGACAAGTACCAAAGGCTTTACTCATCTGTTGACCCACATCTCTACAGAAGTGTTAGGAGTTAATGGAGGGAACACCAAAACTTCCACATGGACCAGTTTTCCCTTTAGCTAAGTCACAGTTCCACTGTCAAACTCCACAGATCTTTGTGCCAATGCTTTGCCATAAGTCTGAGCTAGACATACTTAGTGACAAGAGGCTGCAGCCTGGATCCCTGTTGTTGAATTATCTCCCAAAACAATACAGATTCAAATTCAACAGCCTTGGATTACGTCCAATACCAGTGTCCACTTCATGCAGTTGCCTCCCACCCTTCCTTACCAATCAAAAGGAGGAGGACAGCTGCCATGACTATGAAGCAGAGGTTCCTGCCATTCCTCCGTGGAGGAGGCATGCTGGCATGCAGGTGCTCTGGTCTCCCAATTTCCCCTCCTTCCTCATCATCAGCAGCCAGCTTCATCTCCACGTGGCTGTTGTCTCCATCCATCTGCCGGGCAATGCTGAAGCGCGTGTATGACGCTGGCTCGCCACCAAACTGTGTGGAAAGGCAGTGGTGTGATGGAAGTCCTTGCAGCCAGCATTTGGTCTGTCAGTAAGTCAAGCTGGATGCTTCAAACACAGTTAAGACTCAGACCCACTCAGGGTCTCCAGAGTCTATTTAGATTCCATTTACCCTGCACAAATTTGGAGCCACACTGATCAGAGGCTAACCTGGAGTCTGTTACGGATATGAAGCAGCCAATGGCATCAGGATTTCCCACATGACCCCATGGCTGAGGCTGATTCAAGCAGAAACTCCTGGTCTTAATCAGCCGAGCACAGATCTGACTTCAATGTGTACAGCTCACACTTTGATAAAGATGGAGGAAAGGGAAAGCAACCGTCCATGGCTGTGCCTTTGAGCCACACCCACTTTGATATAAACACTCTCATCCAGCACCCGGATAATTTTGTATTAAACTGCCTAAGGCTACCCTTAAATTACACTATTGATAGTATGACAAATACTACCCTTAAATTACATTATTGGTAGTATTACAAAGCAGCTAGGCCGAAGAGAGATGACCCATGGGCTTCGTGCTACCTCAGCTAACATGAAAGTTGAGGTTACACCTCTTGCACCCACCAAGGACTGGCACTGTTTGACAGGTTTTTACCAGTGCCCAAGCAGAACTTCCAGTCTGAAGCCCACTTCTCTAAACAGGTGCAAGGCACAGCCCAGTCCCTCACAGAACAGCAGCCTGTGCACAAGACAGCTGCTCAGATTAACTCAATTCCAGGCATAGCCAGGCACTGGCTGAACCACTCCACTTCTATTAGAGATGCTGAAATTGCCTGCAGCCATGGTTGTGCTGGGGAGTGGAGTGAGACTGGCTAAAAGGCCAAAGGAATAGCTTTGGGAGCAGCACTCCTGCAGCCCTCTCCTCTGTACTGGAGAAGCAGCTGATGACAAGCACCCAAGTCCTGTTACAACCTCAGTGGCTCATCCACAGTTCTCAGTTCAATCTCAAACTACATGTCTGAGCTGGAAGGCATGTCCTCACACATATCCTCCACTCTTGTTCAGAGACCAAACCACCACATTCGCAGTCCTAGCCTGGGGTCATTTCACAGTCCAAGCTCTCTAGGACCGGCAGGCTTGGCTGAACAAGTTCAGAAGTACCTCCTCCTGCACATTTGTTTCAAGTGCAGGTTGCTTTCAAAAGCTGGACTTGTGGTTGAATTCCCACCCCCCAAATAACAATAGAACACATGTTGATTGTCCCAGTAGGCATCTGAATGGCTTCCTCAGCAGCACTTCCTTCTGTAACTTTGTTCAAGGCCCACCCCCCCTTTCTTAGCAGCTTTCTGAGAGACCCAAGACATGACAGCAGTTAGTGATAACCCCACCAGCACTGAACTGCCTGAGCCACTTCCTTATCATGGCCACTGCTACTCTCAGTGACATTCGGCTCACCACCCACACAGCAGCACCCAGCTCTGCTTTGGATTAATTATCTTCTCCGATACTGACAAGTAGTGATATTTTTTGAATAAATACAGCTCACTACTGATCAAGTATCATTCACACAGTTCCATCAACACAGCCACCTGTTGCACAGGATAGCTATACTCAATTCTACAACCTGTGTATGTTCAAATAGGTAACGAACTACATGGAAAAATATAAAAAGAATATTATACAATCTCATATACAGATGTTGTTGAACTTTTCTTCTGCAGTATCATTAGCCCACCAAGAGACAAACAACATTGGGGTACTATGTCTTACCAAGTTAGAGATTGCTGCTCTGGCATGGTCCATTGCCTTCTGGACAAATGCAAACCAACTTCACCGAAGCCCTAGAAGTTCAGAATATAACAAGTCAAGTCAGGCTGTTCCCCTGCCACTACATTACACACCTGAGGTCAGTCACTGCCACTAGTGCCCATGGATTTTCTGTGCAGACTTCCACTTAAGTCACTATATTAATGAACTTACATCAACCTTAAGTGCAACCTACAAGTTCCCACGGCAATTATACGCTCTAACAAACACATCAACTCTTTCTGTTGAACTTTGGGCATAGTGACAGGTGTATAAATGAGGAATACAGTCTCCAATGGCTAAGTTCAGCCAAGGGTCTTACTAATGGTGGGGACTCCAGGAGTGCTGTCAAGAGGCATTTACTCAACTGTGACAATGGATTCTAGATATCTAAGGTTCCTGGGGTCTGTCTCAATGACAGGAAGAGTCCACCTGGAAGAGAGCAGTGGCACAAGGCCATAAGGCAAAGCAGCACAAACTTCAACCCCGACAAAACACTTGTAATATGAACATCCTCCTAGATGGCTACGTTCTCTACCACTTTATGAAGGCAATTTCTGTTTTGAAAAGTCTCTGAAAATTGCTAAGAGCACCTCTCCCAAATAATTTCAGCAACTTTTAAAATTCTAATTTCTCTGTACACAGCAAACATATCTGAAAAGTAAATTGTAACTGATTTACTTCTCCATTTCTTCCTGAAAAAGGTTTGTAATTTAGTGAGTGACCACACAGGTATTAAGGCTGGGAGCAAGCAACCTAAGTATGTCCTCAAGCAGAGCTGCTAAGAAGTGACTCTGGTCTCCAGGTCCACGTGGATCAGCTCTACACCTGCACGGTTTTATTTGGAGATCAAAGGTTAGCAGTGGCCATTGCTTATTTGACCTTTTATTTAGGTCAAGAACACATGGAGATGAAACCCCAAGAGATTTGAAAATCCTTTTCCAAGTGACAGCCTGAGGACGCAGGCTCCCACCAGGACTGAGCAGATGGAGGGTCTGCTAAAAGCAAACCCGGGAATAGGCAGGGAAGCACAAAGGGCCTGCGGGCCTCGCACCAGGCAGCGATGCTGGCCGGCTGCGCGATGCCTCCCCGAGCCCCTCCGGCCAAGCCCCAATCTCTCCGAAATAGGGCAAAGAGACAAAAAAGCGCGAAAAGCGAGCGCATGTGAACAGCCGCCCCGCGGGGCTGGGCGGCCGCGGTATCGCGAGCAGGGCCCGGCTGCGGCCCGCCCGATAAGCGGCGCGGGCGATAGGGCCGGGGCCGCGGGCACGTCCGCGCCGAGCCCGCCGCGGGGAACGCGGGGGCCGCTGCGCCGCCAAGGTCAGCGGGCACTGCNCCCCGCTCCCCGGCCTTCCGCTCCCGCCCGCGCCGCGGCCCCGCGCCCGCTCACCCGCAGCCGCTCCGCCGCCGCGCCGGGCTCCACTGCAGCGCTCGTCAGCGCCCAGGCCAGTCGCCGCCCCGAACAGCCCAGTATCTCCGGTCTGCAAAGCTGGCTCCACCTCCACGAGACCGATAGGCTGCTCCGCGTGTGCACGTTCGTTCGCTTCCCCAGTGGTGGCTGCTGCTGCGGGTCCGCGTCCCGCCCCCCAAGGGCTCGGGTGTGTGGCCGCGGGGTGCCCTGCCTGGCCCTGCTGCGGGGAGGGAACGTAAGGAAGTAGTGAATCCTAGAAGAGACCTCCAAGATCATCCAGTCCAACCACCAACCTATCACCACCACTGTAACCCCCAAACCACTAAACCGTGTGACCCAGCACCAGATCCAGGCACCTCTTAAACACTTCCAGGGATGGTGACTCCATCACCTCTCTAGGAAACCTATTCCAGTGCCTGACCACCCTAAAAGTGAAAAAAAGAGATTTCTAATACCTAATCTGAATTTCCCATCTCAGCTAAAGGCCATTTCCTCTAATCCTCTCACTACAGCATGGCAGAAAAGACTGGTCCTCTCCTCACTACGACACCCCCTCTTTATAAAGAATGAAGCTGCATTCTTTACAAGTTGCCTTTAGGTGTCCTTGCTACGGTGGAGGAGCCACTTGCTAAGTGGATGCACACCAAGTCTCAGCGTTCCCACAGGCAGGGCTGGAAGCGGAGCAGGGAGATGAGGTTAACACCTCTTCGTGGGAAGGCATGCTTGTACCACAGTAGAAGAAGGAGTGGGTCACAGATTCAGCATTCCCACCCTCTCAGCATTTTCAGGGATGAGGGCAGGAAAAATATTTTCCTCCCTGGGTGGTGTGAACCAGACACAGGAGTTGCTCTGGCTTGGGAAACTCGCAGCATCCTCAGGTCCCAGCAAGTCACACGTGCTCAGGGCTGCCTTTTTAGATCTGAATGGGCAGAGACACCCGAGGTGCCTTTCCTTTGTATTGGGCTGCACAGATCGCTGTTTTATTTGTATGATGGGAAGTGTGGCAGGTATTATGACTTCCAGCCCCTAAACACAAGAAGTATGGACAGCCCACATCAGGACAGGCTGCCTGTGGCCCACCATGAGGGAAAGTCACTGCTTCCAGTCTCAGTCCTTCAGCTCGGGGCATCCTTCAAAAGCATGTCACAACTAGGGAAAACTTCAAGGTTCGTGTGTGTGCATGTTCTGCAGTACTGTGCTCGTTAGTCCCTTGCTCATTAGAGAAATAAATCAGGCCTGGATTATTGCCTCAAATCCTCTCCCAGGAGAGAAGGATGGGAGCAGCAAGTTTATAGTTTGGCAGAACACATGATCGCAAAGAGGATTATGTTTGGTGAAAAGCAATACATTCCTGTGTTGATAAAGGGGGGATTAACTAGACCTGAAATTTGACGTGGCCGCCTGGAGACAAGTCTGTAAAGGGTCTCTCAGGCAAGACATGCTGCTGGACCTGCCTGGTCTGTTTAGCAGAGGAGGTCTGAGCCAGGCTCCAGTGCCCAGGCTCTCTCTTCTCCAGATTCATCCCTCACCAGCGGTGGCAATGCCAGTCATGGGAGGGAAAACCATTGTCACTTGGCATGTGACTGACCCGAGGGACATGGTGTTGGCGGATGCCTTAGTGGAAGCCCAAGGTGTAGGAGGGTTCAGAAAGAGTTTACATCAGTCCTGTAGGCTGGATCCCCTGGTGGTTGGTTTCTCACCACAACAGTTGGGATGCAGCCTGCTGCTCAAGAAAGTGTAACCTGGGCAAAGCAGTCCCAGCCCTGCCCGGTTTTTTACGTTCCTCCTGGGCTCCCCCCACCAAGCCCTCACCTTCCGGCAGCGCCTTTACCTGTGCACACCGTACCAGGCGCAGGGCAGCGATTCCACACCGAGGTCCCGCCAAAGGAGGGACACCTGCAGGAGAGCTCAGACTCGGGACGTTCCCCGGAGCAATGCGGCAATGCAGGCGGCACTCGGATTTATTGCTCCCCGTGGCCTCGGTTCGCTGTGCCTCGCTTCCGGCTACAGCAGGGAGGTGCCGTGCCACACCAGCCCCGACCTGCCCTGGCAGAGCCTTGCTGCAGGTGTTTTCCATTCCTGCTCACAACGTGCGTGTGCTGAGCAGTCAGTTCCCCATTTCTGCACATGCCAGGAAAAAAAAGAAAGCAGACATTCTAGAAACTCAGATATTTTTGCACCTCAGCTGGTGTTGGCAGTGAAATACCTTAAAATGAGGGTTCTTCAAAGGCAGTGTTGTGTACCTGGGGGCAGTGGAGCACCCTTCACCTTGCAGGTGACTGGGAGCTGGCTGGCTATCAGTGCTTGGTGGCTGTGTTAGCGCAGAAACACACAATCACTGGATGATTATATGCAGGTGCTTTTATTGAGAGCGCTCTCTGGGAATCAGGGGTTCAGACCCAAATCATGATCCCAACATGGATTCCGAATGGATACATTTTATACTCTTTCTTTACATAACTGTTATACAATCATATGTTAATCATTAACTTAATATTGTTCTATTGTATATATTGTTTTCACCCAAGCATGAGTTTAAGCCCCCTTGTTGTAATCAATTATATTTACTAAGCAATCATCGCATTATCTACCATACAGGTGGGTACACAGGTGCAGGTTCACCTGATTTTAGCAAAGACAATGCCCACTTCCCTTCCCAAGGCCTATTTTAATTATCACGATTTTGGAAACATTTTAACCCTATGCTATCAGCTGGTGCCACCTCTCTCAGGGACACGGGTTGTTCACATAGCGGTGCCTGTACTGCTGGCCATGCTGAGTCCAGGTGCTCAGGCTGCCCAGCCCAGCACAAAATCTTTGCAAGGACCAGAAAGCAAAATCGGGGAAATAGATGAAGAGGAAAGAGGATGTAGGGTTGGTAACTGCTGACTTCTGATCTGTCTTCCCAGCATCAGGGTGTTCCTCCTCATTGTGGCTTGGCTATTTTAGGAGATGTCCTTGTGTTCTCTGAACTCCTGGGGGGCTTGTGAGTCCTCTGACTCGACTCAAATGACTCTGAGTTCTTTTGTCCAAATATCTCATGATGTGACAGTGTTCTTCCTCTGGGATTGATGCTGAAAACATGAGATCAAAATGTGGGAGCGAAAATACGGTTTCACTTCAGTTTTGCAGTGTGGCTGACCCTCGTGTGACCAGTTGTGTGACCCACGTCAAGGCAGTTTTAAAGCAGCCAAAACACAAGCACCTAACGGTGGTTAGAACATGATGCTAGTAATGTGCCAAGGTTGTGGCTTTGATCCCTGCATAGGCCATTCACTGAAGGGTTGGATTTGGTGATCCTTGTTGGTCCCTTCCAACTCAGATTATTCTGTGAATTCTGTTTTGCCAGCATCTTATCATGAATGATGTTGTGAGGTGACCTGAACACTTCTATGTCACGAAATACTGCAACTAACATGGCTTTTCAGTCTGGAGGGATGGAAAAGCCAAGAACCAAGTGCTGGAGTGTGGTGCTAAATTGGATGTGCAGCTGGGCTGAGGCCAAGGGTTGTGGGGCATGCAGTGGCCCGTGGGGTTGGGGGTGGTTATAGGCTCTCATTGCTCGTGCACTCCATGGAACAAGGACTGTGGGGCACTCCAGGCACCCCAGGGTGCACCCCAGAGAGGCAACAGACATCTGGGGACAAAAGAAAGACTTTGATCTTCTGACCTGAATGGCAACTGCCTCCTCTGGATCCCAGCCACTCAGAGGAGTGGCAGTGCCAGCTCCTGCCTTCCTGGGAGCAGGTTTGAGGGATACAGTCTGTGCTCCCTGGTCAACTCATGGGCTGCACTGGGGTGCAGTCAGCTATTATAGGTCCCAGGAAGCTGCAAAATCTATTTTTTTTCAATGTCAGTTTTGTTGTCTCTCCAAAATAACACCCGTCTTTGCATCCTTCCTGGGGAAGCACCTGGTGCTGGCCTGGCTCTCTACATTTTCCACAGCTGGCTTGGTGCTCCCCCCCAGTTAGCTGGAGAGGAGACAGAGCACCAAGCACCTGGAGGAGACATGTGGGGGGGCTGAGGACAGTGTGGGCTCTTGTTGCTATAAAGATGCAGACCTGGGGTATCCCATGGAACCCCCTTCAAAGTCCTCTGAGATTTTTTTTTTACCTTCCTGCAGTGAGGAGGCTCATCTCCCCATCTCTCTCATCACACAGGGTGGGCTCATTACTGCTGCTCTGCTTGCCAGAGGCTGCCATGGAGGCCCAGCAGAGAGGCTCATGCTTGGACACTGCCCCAGTGGGACTAAAACAGTCTGGCTCTCCGAATGGGGCTTCCTTGCTTGCAAAGACTGGGTTTCACTGGGATTTTAACCCCCAAGTCCTGGGGACCCCTCTGTGCTCCTTGCACAACCCTACCCTACCTACAGGGAGGAGGCTGGACAGTTATCCTGCTTCATGCCTGCCCAGAGGGCACGGCGAGATGAAGCAATGATCCAAGAGCAAGACTTTGGTGTGGCCTCCCGCCTGGCAGTTACCTCTTTTGGCAAGATGCTGGCCCTCCCCAGATGCAGCAGGGGGGGAGAGCAGCAGCACAAGGACGTTCCTTGGCGTGCATGGCACTGATACCACTCCAGCCAACAGTACGAGTGCCCCGGCAGCCCCACGGTGCAAATCTATGGGGCTGTTGTTGACCTGGAGCCTTCACCCCCGCGGGGTCAGCCCGGCAGAGCTCCCGCTATCTTGGCAGCTGCACCTCGGACGGTGCCGTTTGTCCCTGCTCTGATAGCGGCTCTGCCCCGTGAGCCCCGCTGCTTTTATCTGGGGGTCAGGGCAGCTGCGGCTGCGGCAGGGGGGCTGGGGGCCCTCCAGCGGGTGTACAAACAAGCTCAGGATGTGAACACAATAGCCAAGGACCGGCCTTTGAAAAGCAGGGGGATGCAGCGTGGCCGCCCTGGGGCACATCAAAGGTCCATCTCTCTCTGCACTGCTGAAAAAGCCCGTGTGTTTGATGGCTACCCATGGACTGGCCCCGGCACAAGGGGCCAAGGGTTTGAGTGAGGGGAAGTGGAAAGGGGAAAGAGAGCAGCAGGGAGAGAACACAGGAGCTGGGACACAGTCGTGTGGGTCCCTTCCTTGAAAACGTGGGCTTCTCATGAATTGCCTTGGTCCGCTTTGTTCTGGCTCTTGCTGATCTGTATCTGGAGTGCAGCACACAGCCCCTCTCTCTCCTTCAGTGCACCTCCAGGCAGGCATTCCAGGTCACTTTTGCAAAGTCCTTCGTGTGCAATTTTACAAGCACTTCTTTTGAATCAGCATTTGTCACAGTTGAGGGTTGTTGGGGTTTTTCCCTTCCAGACTTGGTGGTTTGAATCCTAGAAAGCCAGGCATACGTGCACCACAAATACGTGGTGTTTTGCTCAAGAAGCATATGTGGCCGGAAGGAAAGTTACTGCTGCTTAACAGCCTCAGAAACAGCTCCGTGCAATGCCTGGACAGAGCCACAAAAGGACGTGAAGATTTGGTGGGAGGGATCTGCTTGGTATGCCGGACATGTCCCTGTCTGGCAGGGTTCTGCAGTACCTGCTGTACCTCTCTGGCAGGATCTGGTCCTGCAAGAGTCCCTGGCTGCTCACTCCTGAGCTCCCAAAAGGGCCTGGAAAGCCCGGGAAAGTTTTGCCTCTGATTTGCTCTGCAGCCTGCTCGGTGGGAACCACCTCTGTGATAAGGGCACATGTTGACTTAGAGATTAGAACTGTCTACTGCTTTGTTTTTTTTATAATGTGCATTTATTGGCATAAGAGCAGTGCAAAAACAAAGGAAAAGCACAACATAAAGAAGTCAGTACCCTGTGCAGCACTGCAGGCTCTGCAGGGGGGAAAAACGTATCCCAAAGAGGACTGGATGATAATTCTCCTCCAAGGGAGGAGGCTGCAGCCTGCAGGTGCTGGCCCCAGGCATGTGGGAGCAGCAGGCAAAGCTGGTGCCTCCTCTGTGGATTTGTGATTGAAGGGGTCTCATGGCCCTTCTTCTCTTGATGCCATTGTCAGGGTAATTCAATGCTCCAGGCAGGTGCCAGAGCCTTTTGCAAACTGAGAGTTGGCTTTGTCTTGTTGGCCTGCTGGAAATGCCTTGTTATAGGGTGGATTAACCTCATAGCAATTTCTGAAAGCAAAGAGGGGACTTTAATTGGGGTGGGATTAGCACAAAGGGGCTGAACATGGAGAGCAGGAGCTTTCTCACTACCTGTTAATTGCCTCTTCTCTGCACTGGTGGCAGCTGTGGCACCTGCCCCGGGCTGCTGTGTGCCAGCTCTGTGCCATGAGGACCCAGGGGATGCCATGTGCCTTGCAGGTTTATTTATGGAGCAGAAAGTGAGATGTGGTGCTCAAACCAGGGGAGTTTAATCTGTCTCCGGCAGCCAGGGATGGGATGCTTTCATCACTCAGGTGCCTGACATGGCTCGGGGGGGGCTCATGCCTTTCTCTTGGGCTGTTGTGGGGTCCCAGGGCCTGAGCTGAAACCCATAGGCTGCAGTTCGCAGCCAGCCCCTGCTGCCAGGCACAGACAGACATGGTCAATATAAATGTGAGTCTGGAATTGTTTTCCCTGTGACAGGAGAAGCAGATCAGTGCCTCAAGGGCAAATCGCCCGGGAGGTGTGTGCTTGGAGAAGGCCTATGACTTTCCCAGTTCTTGGAATTAGACAAAGCAACCCATGCCTCAGCCAAATTGCTGTCCTTCCCGTGCCGGCTGGTCTGCCCTGCAACAGCCTCCTCTCCCTGGCAGGCACTGTCCCCCCATGTCCCCTTCAAGGGCAAATTTCCATGGTAGGCTATGTAGAGGAAAAACTTTGCCTGCCCCCCTCTGTCTTGGCAAGCATCCTTTGGGATGCACACATGGCAGAGCTGGGCCCTTGCTCGGTGGGAAAAGCTAGTTTCACCCTAGGGGGAAAAAAAATCAGTTTGTATTTTTGTCTTGATGTGGCCTGAGAGTCAAAGTCTTTCCTGCAGCTAGAAAAACTCTCTGGTCAAACCAATGGAAACAACTTCCCCTGCTCTCTTCCCCCCTCCTCCAGTGAATAGTGGGCTGTATTTGGTTTTACCTCCTGACTTTTAGTCATCTGTGGTCCGTAATGGAATGGTCAGCAGGGACTGTTTCCAGCACCAGCCTCCGCTTTAGCTCTTCTTGGCTCAGTTTGTCCACAAGAACTGCCCTGGGGGCTGCTGATCCCTCTGTGCCAGTGCAGGCACCCACTGTGGCTCCCTCCTCAGCCTCATGCCATTGTGGGGTTTGCTCGGTGTGAGAACCCTTCTCTGCAGAAAGCACCTTTCTTTGCCTGTGCACGTCCTGGTGCCTTTTATGGCAGATGTGAATTTGGAGATTTTATTTATTACTTGGTGTTGCAGAAAGGGCAAAGGGGCCCAGGGTGATGTGCACCTCTCCTAGTGCTGCCCCAGTCCTGCCTTCTCTTGCTCATCATTGGAGGCTGGGGCTGAAAGGCCTTGTCCCTTTGCTTTATCCCACAGCAGGGACTTGGGGAGGAAGTGACCCCCAGGGGAGAGGCTTGTCCAGGGCTGAATGTGGCTTGGCTGCCAGCAAGAGATGGTGATGCTGGGCCCCCACCACCCTCCACCTTGACTCCCTGCACCCCGTAGGGTGCTGTGCTCACAGGTGTGGGTGCCAGCCGGGTGGACAAACCCACATGTCCCACACATGCACATCACAACTTTGGGCACACACACGTGTACCTGCACGTGTACGCCCCTATCCACACATGCACCCAACAGAAGTGTGCCCACATGTCTCCAGACATGTCCATCTCCTCCCATTCCTCTGCCTCCTTGCCTGCCAAAGCAGGAGAGAGCAGGCAGCAGGTGGGAGTGCTCGCCCAGCACCCTGGTGTGGACCTTGCACTGGTAGAGGTGACAGAAAGGGAAGGGAAGATGTTTTTCTTGGTTCCCATTGAGCTGCACTTGGGATGCTTTCCCACCAGGCAGAATCATTCGGGGACAGCTGAAGAAGTCCCACCAAGGGCTGAAAGCTTTCCCCCAGCAGGTGGGACTGCCCCCTATGCCTGACTCAAGCAGTTGTGGGTGACCCCATGGGGTGGCTGAGGCTAGTGGATGGGTGTCACGGAGCTGGGAAGGCTCAGGGCCATCAGGGGAGCAACACCTCCCTTCCACAAACACACTGTGTCTCTACTGGCTCTCAGGAAAAATATTTGTCCATCTGAGGCATGACTTTTTAAAGCCTCAGCATTTTCACCTGCGAGCTTCTTGCAAGACAGACGAGTATGAAAATAAAGCTCCTGACCAAAGCAAACGCTCACAGCCCACTCAGAGGGTGTGTTAACCTCGTCATCCACCAAAAGCAAATATGAGCAGAGACATGACTATTTGAGGTAGCTGTGGCAGAAAAAGGCCCCTCTGTTTTTCAAACAAGGTGCCTTTTCATTCAGAGGCTGGGGGCGGCTCTGAGAAACCAGTGGCATGTCACTGGGACACCCACTGGAAATGCAGACATTACCTTATGGCAGGAAAATACTTCTTTGCATCCAAAGCCTTGGAGCAGGCAGGAAGCGGCTCCCAGGAGTGTTGACCATGGTATTTCCGCAGGATCCCCCCAGCCGGGTTGGGACCGCCGGCCTTTGAAGGACACAAAGCCCTCACCATGCTGAGCCCCACAGCTTGGTCACTTCCCTTCTGGCCAAATGCAGCACCGTCAGACACGGAGCTGCTGGGAGGAAAAGCAAACAGAAAGGGGGCCAGAAGAGTTGGACAGAAGATGGGGTTGTTATCAGGTACCCCATCTGTGAGGCTCTGTTCAAATGGGAGGAGAAGGCTGGGACCATCAAAGCTGCTCTGATGGCCTCCATCCAGATCCTAGAAAGGCTTCATTGAACTTTTGTTGGGCTTCTTTCTTCTCGTGGTGGGCTTCCTTTCCTCCTAAAGCAGGACAGGTCCCACCATCCTGTTCCTCTTCTCTGTCTGGGGGATGACCTGTGTAATGCTGGGCATTGCAAAGGGCAGCCCTCTGGCCTGGGGAGCCCCTTTGGTCACCTGTGGGGCCAGGGGACCCTTGGGTGGGCCAGAGCCCCAGAAGCAGTGGTTTGGAAGCGTGATTGAGGCTATGGTGTGGGTGATAAGCCAGCCTATGGGGAAGAGCTGTTCCACTCTTGGGGGCACACCCATCCCAACTCATCTCACAGTTTATATCCACTGTGCAAGATCCTAGATAGCATAGAAAGTCACATCCATATTTATAGATGTGTGTGTATACATTATGTGCGGCTTTTCTGTGAATATGCGCACATGGCCAAATGATCTCAGCAGTTTTGGGAAGAGGCGTCTTGCTGCCCTGAATTGCAGAGTTGGGCTGCTGAGGGCTCACAAGCCAGTTCCCTGTGGGTGCTCTGGGACAGACACAGCGACGTCCTGGTTGTGCCAATGTTTCACATTTCTTCCCAGCCTGGCAGCATGGGAGCCTGGTTGGGTGGCAGCATCTATGGTGGGACCCAGACCTGTGTGGGGAAAGGACAGGAAGGTCCCTGGGGGTGCCACAGGGCTGTGCACAGGAGCTGCTCCCACAGCTGTGGCTGAGCAGCGTTTCTGGGAAGCCAGAGCACGGGGAGATTTTGCCCATGCACCTTCTGCAGCACTTCTCCTTCCTGAGAAGTTTAGACATCCGGGGCTGGCTTTTCTGTGAAACAGTGAGCTGTTCTGGTTCGGAAAATCCCCAGCTCTGCCCTGTGCTCCCCCGTGTGCCGCACGCCACCGCTCTCATCCTGCCATCGCTGCCCCACGGCCGCCTTCCGGGAGTGTCCCAGCACCCACGGCCAGGCAGGAGCCTCGGCCACCTCCCGGGAGTGTCCCAGCACCCATGGCCAGGCAGGAGCCTCGGCCACCTCCCGGGAGTGTCCCAGCACCCATGGCCAGGCAGGAGCCTTGGCCACCTCCCGGGAGTGTCCCAGCACCCATGGCCAGGCAGGAGCCTTGGCCACCTCCCGGGAGTGTCCCAGCACCCATGGCCAGGCAGCAGGTTTGGGTGCTGGGGTCTCTAATGGGAATGATCCTTATTCCCAGGTGCTGGGAAAAGGGGATTTTCCCTGCCCAGAAGGGGAAGCTGAGGCCAGAAGGATTCCCACCCCAAGCCCCTCCAAGGCCAGCATTTTTCCTGGTGACCTTGAGGCAGAGACTGGAGGCAGCCAGCTGGCTCCCAGGACAGTGTCCCGGCCATGTGAAATGCCAGCTTGGTCTGTAAATAACTCCTGGCATAGATCTCTCCCCAGGCACCAGAGCAATGAGAGACTGAGCCCTCTCTGCCCTCATGCTGCAGGACTTGTATCCCATTTTACACCAGGGGAAACTGAGGTATGGTGGGGTCCTTGACTCTGCCTTGCAGCAAGCTTGTGATGCAGCCCTGTGGGTTTGCAGGGCACTGGAAAGCGTTTTCCAGTGGCAGAGGACTGGTCCCCACTGGAAAGGGGAGGATTTGTGGAGAGCTATTGCACTGCTAGGGGGTCCACACTTTCTCCCACCACAGCTGTACCATCAGGGCAGCCAAGGCACCTTCATCTGCCCAGAGAAGGGACCCAGAGGGGCCCAGTCTCACACCCCTGCAGCAGCCCCCCTGCCCTTGTCACTCACTGCTCCCTCCTGGCCATATCTCCCAGGAACACCAGCTCCCACCCCTCCAGCTGCCTCCCGGGGCAATCAGTGGGGAACACATGGACCTTATCTACGGGCCAGCCGTGGGCACGGCTCCCTGCCATCCCTATCAGTGGGGCGGCTCCAGACCTGGGGCTTAGGGTGATGCCTTTTTTCCTGGTTTCAGGAATGAACACTAGACACGGTTGGAGGTTAGAGGGTCGAGGGTCATTTACTTCAATATTTTAATAGGATCCTGTTCTGATACATCACGTCATGAAGCCCACCATGCATGCATGCTCTTCTCCCTTCTTCTC
>VZTJ01001839.1:1144108-1309687 GCA_013397795.1 Orthonyx spaldingii
TCTCTTCTCTTCTCTTCTCTTCTCTTCTCTTCTCTTCTCTTCTCTTCTCTTCTCTTCTCTTCTCTTCTCTTCTCTTCTCCTTCTCTTCTCCTTCTCTTCTCTTCTCCTTCTCTTCTCCTTCTCTTCTCCTTCTCTTCTCCTTCTCTTCTTCCCCCCACTCACACACACAACTTATAGACCTAATCTCTCGGGGGGCCAATAAGTTTACAGAACATGTTCTACTGAGGGGAGCCATGGTTCCTCAAGATAGTAGGATGTTTGGTCTCTTTGTTCTACAGGACTTTGGAACTATGCTGAGTTATCAGACTTAGAGAAGTACAAGTATGCATGCTAATACTTGCAGATACACAGAACTGTGTAAAAGGTATAAGAAGAAATAGCAAAAAATCCTTTTGGCATCAAGGGGAGCCAGCCCCATTCCTGCTGTGCTGGGGCCAGGGCTGGGGGCATTGTCACTGCCCCACACTGACCATTGCAGGGGGATGCTCAAAGGTCTGGGCCCCCCTCCCCAGCCTGGTGTCCAGTGTTGCTGTGACACTGACAGATTTGCAGGGGTCCAGCCAAGGCCGTTGAGCTGGGCAGTTATGGGTTGTGGGATGTTGAAGGCAGGTGGTGGCAGCAGGGTCTGTCCCTCTGTATCCTGTGACATCAGTGGCCATGGATCGCCAAAAGCTCAGGGTGCAGATCTTTGTTGTCCCCTTGTCTGGCTGGACCACAGCCCGAGCTGGCCATGGGGTTCTTGCTCCCCAGCATCCCAATCATCCACTGTGGCCCCAGGACCTGGGTGGAAGAGGAGAGTATGAGAAGGAATGTTTTGGTCTCCTACCAGCTCCTACCACGGATTTAAATGAGGGGTTTCCTTCCTGCCATATCTTGGACATGGGGAAGCTGGTGATGATCAGCTGGGAGCCTGCCGTGCCCACCGAGGTCAGTCCCTCTAGCCACAACCACAGGGAATTAGAGACGGGTGGAAAACTGTCTAAAACCCATACAAATATTTGCATTTTAAGGGCTTTTCCAAGTATTGGGGAACGCTGACACAGCAGCAGCGTGGGTGATGCTGGCATGCTGAGAGGGTCTGTTTGGCTTTTTTGGGGGGCAGGATTTCCATGGTCAAAGAGTTTGTTTAAAATAAAAAAAACCCTAAATGAGCAAATAGGGAGAATTTCCAGCACTGCTGCTGGTTTCTCTGCCAGCTCCTTGGGGCAAAACAGCCACCCTGATGCTGAGTGGACCATGAGCCTTTAAATCACCCCTGCCCTGGGCTGGTGGGTGTATGGCTCCCATCTCTGTGTTCCTTTTCCCTTCTCTGCTGAAGGGGTTTTTGGCAGGAAAGGGTGGCTGCTCTACCCTGGACCATCCTGAAGGTCTGGGGCTGAGGTCAAACTGATGGGTGCTTGACCCAGCTATTGGCCCCCATTCTCATGCCAGGGGATGCTCGCCTGCTGTTGGTTCCTGCCTGTCCTGACAGCTTTTGGCTGTGGTAGCAGCCTGTGCGGAGAAGGCTGACTGAGGGACAAGGGTGGCCATGGACCCTGATGGCTTCAGGACCATACATCCCAGGCATAGATAGGGGCTGGAACAAGGGAGAAGTTGGAGGGACTCTGGGCTATCCCATCCCACTGCATTCCCCCTCTCCACACCCATTTCTGCCAGCTCCTGGGGCAGGTTGAAGCAAGCAAGTCACAGGCACGTCCTGTCCTGCCAGCACAGGGAGCGCTCAGCACCTTGGGCTGCAGGGGTGAGAGACCTCCATGTCCCCAGGGGACAGCTCTGGGGTGGTGACACCCAGACCCCCAATACACTGTCCACAGCAGAGCAGTGTGTGGGTGTGTCCTGGCCCCATGTGAGGTGGAATGGGATGGTCTTGGGCACGGTGATGGGACTGGGGGCTCGGTGCATGTGGGTCAGTGCTGTGGGTGTCACTGGTACATCCAGCCTCAGTGGCGATGGAGAGGGGAGCGTGTGCAGCAATGGAGCCCTCCCTGCACATGTGTGCAAAGGTGGTGGGACTAACTAATGCAGAGCATCCACGTGTGGGGCTGCCCCCTGCTCTGGGCTTGGTGTCCAGTCATGTCCTGCATCCCCCTCACAGGCTGGCAGGATGCTCCATGTCCCACAGCTGTACCTTGCACCTCGGGGTGTGCTGTGCTTGGGGAACACAGGGGACCAGGGCTCAACCAGGCTCAGGTGCTACCTGAGTGGGGAGAAGGATCATGGTGATGCTGCAGCAGTGAGCCAGGGACAAACTGACACAGGCATGGTGGGGAAGGGACCAGCAGAGCCCTCGTGCAGGGGGCACCCATGGGTGGTGCTGGCCCTGGGGCTACGGCAGGCAGGGGAGGAGGCTCCTGCACGTATCTGGGCAGTGCAGCACATGTGGCTGCATGCTGGGGCTGGGCTCTGCTTCCCCAGGGCCAGGGAGACGTGCAGATCGTCCCCGTGCTGATGGACCACAGGGGATGGATGAGCACCAGGTGGATGGGGCATGACAGCAAGAGTGCCATGACAGAGCCTGCAGTGACCGTCACATAAAGGCCAGCACAGCAATGTCACAGGAGCTGAGGTGTTTCTTCAGCCATAGGCAATGCTGGTGATACTGGTGTGGCACGGGAGTGCTGGGTGGGGACCCCCCATTGGTCCCATGCACCCCGTGGGGCCAGGAGCAGCCGTGGCGAGGGGCCTGCTTGTGCAAGGTGTGGGTGAGTGTGGGTGCAGAGGGCTGGGTGTGCAGCATGCAGTGTGCCAGAATAGGTTACAGCATATAGGGCAGGAAAGGGTATGTACAGTGTGTAGGGACAGGGACAGGGGGCTGGGCTAATGGGGCTGAGGGGAGGGCAGCGCCGGGTGTGCACAGCACCTCGGGTGTGCACAGAGTCCTCACAGGACTTCTTCCTCCCCCACCCCATTCCTGCAGCAACTGAAGCATCCACACTCATTCCCTCGCCCCGGCTCCTCCCCACCACCCCATTCCCATGACAACAGCAGCATCCTGCTCCTACAGCAAGGTGCAGAGCGCCCACCCGGCGTCCTGGTGCCACTCTGGCTTCAGCAGAAGCCCCCTGCCAGAGGGGCAGAGGGTAGTGGTTCCAAGGAGACCCAGCATAAACCAGCACCCATTTTCCTTGCAGCGTTGGGAGAACACCCGGGGCCGTGGGCACCCCTGGGACCCATGAGGATCCATCTGAGACAAGGATACACTGCTCCTCCTGCCTAAGGCCCCAGCTCCCCACTCAGATTGTTCCCTTCAGCCCTCTGGTCCCCTCCCCAGGCTGGGGCGCTGCTGCTGTCCCCGGGCCATGGCTCTGAGCGCTGGGCCAGCCCTGCCCTCTAGTGCCGTGGGAGCTGCTCCGTGCAGGTCTCAGCCCCGGGCTCCGTGCAGCTGAGCCACCGCAAAGTCCTCCCCGGGCCCGCAAAGCAGGGCAGTGGCGGAGAGGCTTCCCATCGCCCCCATCACCTCCCAGCCCGACACTGCTGCTGAGGGGACACGAGGACACGTCCCAGACCCTCCATGGCACCGCCAGCCCACGTCCGGGCTGCCCGAGAGTGCGCAGCAGTGTCACCCCAGCACGGGTGCCTGCGCCCCGAGCCCTGGGACACGCAGACGTGCCGGCACGGGTGACAATGGCCTTCCCGGCACCCCGGGTCGATAACCGGGTGGCCAAGGCTCTCGGTGGGCCGGGACGGCGTGGGGCCACGCCAATGGGTGCCCGCAGCTGCGGGAGAGGGAGGGAAGCTCCGGAGGCTCTGGTTAAACTGGAACGAGGCGCGGCACCATCTCGCGGTCCCTGCCCTGGGGACTCTGACCCCGCGGACCGGCGAGGGGAGCTGAGGCAGGCGCTGACGAGCAGCCCCACAGCCACTGGGACGGAGCCAGCGAGGAGCTGAACAGGATGGATCCCACTTTGGAGCTGGCAGATGACCCCAGGTGAGTGCTGGAGACTCCCGTGCCGTTTTGCAGCCGGCCAAATCCAACTTTTTGGAGCAGAACTTTGGATTATTCATTCCCTCTGTAAAGGAAGGGAGGCGCATGGCGGTGAGGCAAGCCAGCCAGGGGACTGCTCGGACCCTGCGGGGCTGGGTGTCCCCGTGTCCCTGCAGCCTCGTGCAGCGCTCCCGTTCTGCTCCGCAGGTTCTCCCGCCCTTTGGTGGAGATGCTGATCAGGAACTTCAGCGTGCCGGCAGCCTGCTTCTCCCTGCCGCCCACCTCCCGGCAGCTGCTGCACCGTAGGTGGGGGGACGGGGTGGGGACGACCCTCCTGTTGTCGCTGGCGGGAGCAGGACAGGGATGAGGGTGGTAGGTTGGCTGTGGCAAGTGCAGGCAGGGAGCAGCCCCAGACGTCAGAAGCAGTGAGCTGCTGCCGGGGTCTTAGCCCCCCATCCCATAGTCCAGCCTGCAGGGATGGGGACAGCCCAGGAAGGGCCAGCACCAGGCAGGTGACATGGGACAGGGAGCAGCAGGGCAGAAGTGCCAGCTCTGGCATAGACAGGCATGGCCTGGGTGTGGCACAGAGCCTCCTAAACGTGTGCAGTGGTGCGTCTTGGGGCAGCTCCCTGCAGTAATGGCCCCAGGGGGGACAGGACAGGATGAAGACAGCTTCTCACCCCTCCCTGGCAGAGCTGGACATGGCCCAACTCATCATCCTGGGCCTCTGCACCATCATGACGCTGCTGTCGGTTGTGATCTACGTGGAAGAGGTTTCGTACCTCACCCGCAAGATCCGCTGCCCCATCAAGATGAAGACCCTCTGCTGGAGCAGCTCAGCCCCTACGGTGAGCTGGGCTGTGGGGGTGCTGGGGGGCATCACCCTGGGGGGCCAGGGCCACCCAAGGGGTGCCAGCCCACAGGAGGCGGCAGTGTCAGTGTGCCATGCTCGCGTGTCCCCCAGGTTGTGTCAGTGGTCAGCTGCTTCGGCCTCTGGTTCCCGCGCTCCATGATGGTGGTGGAGATGGCTACCACGGCGTGAGTGTCACCCACCCTGGGACAGGGGCACCATGGCGCCCACAGGGCTTGACCTGCCTTCCTCCTCCTCCCCAGGTACTTTGCTGTCTGCTTCTACCTGCTGATGCTGGTCATGGTGGAGGGCTTTGGGGGGAAGGAAGTGCTGCTCAGCACCTTGAAGGATGTGCCCATGGTGGTCAGCACTGGGCCCTGCTGCTGTTGCTGCCCCTGTCTGCCCCGAATCAGCATGAACAGGTGAGGGAGAGCTGGGATAAACCTCTGCCCCTGGAGGGCTTCCACCCCCTGTTCTGCTGAGCTGGAAGAGAAGTCCCTGGGCAGGGACTTGGGGACCTCAGAGTGTTACTGGTCTCTCTCGTCATGCCAGGAAAAAGCTTAAACTGATGATCCTGGGGACTTTCCAGTATGCCTTCTTCAGGGCAGTCGCTGTCTTCCTGGGGCTGATCCTGGCCGCCGATGGGAATTACAACCCTGCTGACGTGAGTGCCAGAGCACAGGGATGGGCAGGCTGATGACCTGGACAGGAAGCCTCCACCTGAGCTTTGTCAGCCCAGTAATGTTTTCTGTGTCTCCCCCGCAGATTTCAGCAGAGAGCGTGGCCCTCTGGATCAACACCTTAGTTGGTGTCTCCACCCTCTTTGGGCTGTGGGCCCTGGGCATCCTTTTCCGGCAGGCCCGGCTGCACCTGGCTGAGCAGAACATGCAGGCCAAGTTCACTTGCTTCCAGGTGAGCCCCCATCCTGCCCAGCTCCCTCAGAGGTGAGGGGCTCCTGCAGCACAGACAGGACGAGGTGGCACGAGGGAAGACGGTGGAGCGGGAAGCACTGCTGGCTGTGAGCCTGGCCGGCTGTGGGGCAGCGGGGAAGGTGAAGGGTGGGAGCCGGGCAGTGGCACAGCCCTCACCACTGCGGTGTTGCAGATCCTGCTCCTCCTGACGGCGCTCCAGCCGGCCATCTTCAGCATCCTGGCCAACAACGGCAGCATCGCCTGCTCGCCACCCTTCTCCTCCAAGGCCAGGTCACAGCGTAAGTCGGGAGATGGGGGAGCAGCACCACGTGCTCCTGGCCAAACCCCTCTGTCACATGGCATGGCATGAGGGCTGGGCGTGGTGGATGAAGGCAGCTTCAAATGAGCCTTCTGCTCTTGCAGAGATGAACGTGCAGCTGTTGATCCCGCAGACCTTCATCCTGGCGGTGCTGACACGGATGTACTACCGCAAGCAGGATGACAAGCCGGGCTACCAGCCCGTCAGCTTCGCACCTGCAGACACCGATGTCAAGGCGTGAGCGGGAGGGAGAAACTGGGGTGCCAAGGGGCAGTGGGGCAAGGGGCTGGTCTACCCTGCACAACCTTCTCCTTCTCCCCTGACCCTGGGGAGCTGCTGGCAGCAGAAGAGGCAGAAGGGGAAAGGGCATCTTGGGACAGAATGGAAGGGTCTGAAACCTAAAAGCTGTAAGCCAAGGGGGTCCATGGAGCCAGCTCCAGTCCAGAGGCTGTTGTCTAGCACTAAGTAAAGATAAATTTTTACTTGCGTCTTGCATTGGTGACTGGATTCATATTATCTCTGCCTAGGCTGGGTGGGAGATGACTCCACACAGAGGGAGGAGGATGGAGCCCAGACGAACACAGCCATGGCATGGGACAGTCATGGTCACATCCAGCTGTGACACACAGCCAAGGCAAACCCAGGGCAATGGTGATTTCTCCCAAGACATCTGGATGGGTCTGGCCTGTCCCGTGGGGCACGTTCTCCATGGCACTGGTTGCTCCTGAGAGCACAGAGAGAGCATCCACACCTGCCAGTCATGGGCCAGGCAAAGGAAGGAGCCTTGAAGCACCTTTGTAACACTGCCAATTAGTTAATGCTGCCTTAGCCAGCCTTGGTCCAGGTACCAGTATCTGCTCTGGAAGTGGGGATGGACATCAGGAGCAATGACAACTTGCAGAAATCACTGAGTAATCTTTGGACCCCAAGTTCATCACAGACACCAGAGGCACAAATCAGACCATGGTTTCAAATGAGCAGATCACATGTTAAAAAGTTGCAGCACTTTCCGATGCTCACGCTTCTACCACCATCCCTGGCCCCTCTCAGCTCTGTCCTGTTGCTGTTGTTCTCTGCCATCAGAAAATCCTCTCCCAGGGGCTCACAGCCCAGACCTACAGAGGAAGTGAGATAGGGTTGTCTCACATGAGTAGATGTCTCTAGATTTAACAGCATCAACCTCCACAGCTTTCTTCACTGCATGCTAGTAAAGTTTTGTTTTCCCACTGCACCTTTTACTTCGTGCTTAGGTCAAGCATGTCGCTTCTGGATGCTTCTTTTGAAGAGTGAGGGATGGGTTAGACGTGTGCAGGACAGTCCTGAAGCAGCAGCACTGGGTGTATCAGTGGGTAACAAGATGATCCTGGGGAATGCGGCTTGTGTTTTGCTGAAAGATCCTATTCCTGATAAAACATGACAATGCTGGAGAAGACTAGTTCAGCAATCCAGGAGAAAATAAAAGAAAAAAAAAAAGACTAGACTGGGATTTCAGTGTCCAATTTAATTTCAGTGCAAGGAGGAAGCAGGGATTATTGGTTACAAGAAACAGCTCTGTTATTCCAAGCTACATGTAAAACCATGGCTGGCTTCTTACCAAGCACCCCAGATTTTGCACAGAGACCAAGTATATTAAGGTCTCTGCAGAACAAGCCACCATCCAAAACACCACTGTTACCCAAACTTACAGAACACTGTTGCATAACTTGTGTTTAAAACAGTAGTAAGGCTCTAAAGCAGCCTGGCCTTTGTAATCTGGCTCAGGGAAGCAATGCAACATCCATACTGAGGGGAGGGTGAGGAAGGGAAGGTGGGGAAGATAAGGGAAGAGACAATGTGGGTGATACAAAGTAAGTGCTCTACCACTCATAAACCAGGGGATTAACTGGCTTCTACCAAGTGACTATTAGCTCCTTACTGCTTAAAATCCACAGCAGCCAGCCATGCTCCCACAGCTGTGCACATCCCTGCTGAAAGAGGTCCAAGTGGCAGATTAGTGATCCCCAAAATACCCTTTTCCATACCACTTCTGGCCTCAACAGAAGCACAGAACCTCTGTCAAGCCCTTTGGGCAGTGTGACCAAGGACCATCAAGATAAAAGCTGGAAAGAAGCTGCAGCCTGTTCCTACCACAGGGCCACCACGTGCCCTGGGAGGATCATGGTGTGCAGAGCTTGTGGCAGCACTTGAAGGGTTTCCTCCTTGCACGTGCTGCTCCTCAAGCCTCACATCCTGCTCCAGAGACCCTCCTGCAGCACTGCTGACTGGGCTCTGAGCTGTCCTCTGTTCCCAGCACTACAGGATACAGGCAACTCGGCCCAGCAGCTCCACCCAGGGACAGTAGGTATCAGAGGCAAACTCTGACAGAAAAGCTCCACAGCTACATGACAGCAAGGCCAGTCCCTCCAGTGCTGGCTGTGGGACAGGGTGCACCAACCTGCTCTGCTCAGCCATGGGGAGGGCAAGTCCCCTTGGGGGAGCCACAGGCCACAAAGCTCAGTGTGTACTACAGACACGACAGCGGGCACAACTTGGACCATGGACTCAAACGAGCATTACGTGTTTAAATAAACCTTAAAAAGCTGCAGCACTCTCTGATGCTCCTTCCATCCTGCCTCAAGGAGCAGAGTGAGCAGGCATGGATTTGTGCATGTACTGCACAAGCCAGGGAACTGTCACACAGGACAGGGGCCCTTCACTGGGGTAAAACGTGCCCTTCACCTGTCCAGCTGCACACACTGACACAGGCAGCAAACTGGCTGCTTTGCCCTTAGAGCAGAGACTTCACGGCACCAGTGTAAGGGACTCTTCCAGCCCCGAGAGCACAGCAACTGAAACACAGACAAACACACACAGAGCACAGTGCTAAGGGGGTGTTTGGACAGACACTAAAACGTGTAACACACCACAGACTGGGACAAGGAACTTCTCAAAAGAGTACATACATTCATTTCCTGGGCTCTCACACACCCAAGGAAATGCACGACAGCAAGTGCCCTGAAGCAAAAATTCATTCTCTTCTCTCCAACAGCAACTGAGGGCTCAATTTTAGCTCAGGATTTAGCAGTCTTGTTAAGATTAGCTGGAAAGGCCTTCCCCCTGCAGCCCCTCTGCTACTGGGAGCTGTGAATGCTGTGCACTTTACGGGGTGTGCCACTCTACAGTGCTGCAAGTCCTTCCCGGGTGTAACTCCTGCGTGCCAAGCTGGTACCTCCTGCCCAGCACGTCCTCACTGCCACACGCTGGGAAGCTCAGTTAAGAGGCATGCGAGCACTACTGGATAGATTCCTATTGGCTCCAGCCCAGCAGGGATGTCTCTATTTCCTAGGAGCCTCATTACACCACTGCTTCGTGCGTGCTCTTGAGGTCATGCTGGTTGAGGAACTGAGGGGTCTTTCGTTTGGCAGCAGCACAGATACTGCCTGGGGGCAGGGGGGATAAAACAGAGGAGATGAAGGAAAGAAGAGACAGATAGATCTTCCCACTCTCCCTCTTGCCTGGAGGTTTAACAAGGGAAAAGAAACCAAAACAAAAGCCACGCTTGAGTGCTATTCTTTGCGCTTTTAACGAATATTTTCTTAAAATATAAAAACCATCTTCACCCTGGAAACCGCTAGAACGTAAACAATAAAAAGGGGATGTGGGGAGAAGGAGGGAGAGGAGGTTTGAATGTGCTTCCAGGCAGCAGCCCTTGCTAAGAGCAGCAGGTGCCTCCAAGGCCCTGTGCTCACCGTCAGCCCTGTTCCTATGGCTCTCTTGCTCCTTTAGAGTTCCCCAGTGGGTCTGGACTTAGGATTCAGCGATTAGCGGTCCACAGCAAATCCTGGCAGGTAGGTTAATCCTCTTCATCCTCACTGATGTCATAGGTGACTGCAGACTCGTTCCTGGAGCGGTTGGCAGGTGAGGAAGGAGGAGTCTTGGTGGAGAAGGGCCAGCGGAAGGAGGGAGATGGGGAGCGGTCGTGCGTGGGGCTGCTGCTAGGGCTCTGCTTTGGGCTGATGGCCTGCAGCATCCGGCCCTTGCCCTCCTTCAGCATGTGTTTCTGTCAATGGAAGCAGGAGGACAGTTAGCATGGGTTACAGTCATGGAAATGGACACTGCTTACAGCCTGTGCAGCATTTTGAGTCATGTCCCTTCAGTACTTCATGCAATTTAAGAGCAGAAAAAGCTCCAGCATCACTCTGGGCTTTGGAAACTGCACATGGTGTAATCACCACCCATTTTCAAGCACTTCTAACATGAAATGTCTGTGATACTGATCCAGCAGTGCAGGAAAGCCTGGCATAAACAAGTAGCTTCAGACTCATCTGAAGATGAGACCACCATCCTCTTGGCAGCTCAGTGGTCAGCAGGGCAGAAGCTGGAGTTTACAGGCCAGCTTGTGGGACAGGAAAGCTTTTCACTCTGCAGTGTAACTGGTATTATCTTGTTGGCAATGGTGAGTACTCCCTGAAAACAGGCTGCCCAAGCCTGGGACAACTTGTCTGGAGACTGGCAGCACACTCAGCACTGCAACAAATGCCAAGCCTTTGCTCTGCAGACTCTGTAGAAGCCCTGCAATGTCTGTAATGTCTCCAAAATTCCCTTTCCCCTTTTCCCAGAGCAGCTCCTTACCAATGCACCTTCTGGGCCAAACATCTCCAGGAAATTGCCAATGAACTCCCGGGATTTCTCTTCCCACTTCTGAATGAGATCAATACTCTTCTCTTCCACCTTCTGGACAAATTCCTTTGACTTCTCCTCTACATCCTTCACTCTCTTTTTCACCTTATCCACGCGTTCCTGGAGGTGATATTTTTTCTCCTGCACAGAGAGTGGTGGATCAGAATACAGCTCACCAGATCTGAGTGGCGACCATCTCTGCTCTGTGTTACTACACTGAACTGCTGCTTGAGACTCAGCATTTCCATTAGTCTGGTGACACTTCACTTCCACGACACTTCTTCCCTAGCCTACATGGCAGACACCGTGGGGCTGTGAGACACTCTGTGGCAAGCACTGGCACAGTACACACAGCAAGACTAAAGCCAGAGATAAGCACTATCTAATAGGAGTGCATGGAAGAGGGAAATATTTATACAGCACACAGATTAGATTTGAGTGACTTGCTGTAGGTCTCTCTGCATATCACAACAGCACCAGTCTTTCTGTTGGGTGTTTTTAAACAGGCAGAGTTATGTGCCAAAGAGAGGCCAAGCAGCCGTCACCTCTCCTGTTTCATTGTTGTTCAAAGGCACAGTATCTAGGTGATAAAAAAACATGTTTACAACTTTACTTCCAACATCAAAAATGTCTTCTGCCATGTATTCTTCCTGAGGGCTAGAGTTGCTCAGCACAGGATCAGGGCATGTTCTTCTGTCCTACCCAAGCATTGCTGCTCCTGCAGCTCCAGGAAGGGAATAGTACGGTGGAAACAGCATTAGATTTTATCCTAATGAATGACTCTACCCTAAGGAGGTGGCTGGGGGAAAAGGAGAGAGATAAGACAGCAGCTGCTGTCAAGAACAACTCTTCATTCAAGAAAACATACATTTTGCCATACACACTCTCTCCAGCTCTTTCAATAGGTAAGACATCACCAAGACATCTCTGACAAGAGAGCAGTATTAGCAAACCCCCAGTTCCTCTGAATGGGTCCCTGAGGCAATTTCAGGGGTGGAAGAAGTCTAATTTCTACTCCAAAGACACTGCTTTGGTGCCAATGCTTAACTCTGCAGACAGGCCCTTCACTGGCACATGGCAGGGCTGTGCTATCACTAGACAAGACTCTCCTCATACATTGCAAGATTCTGGCTCCCGCAGTGTGTGGTGAGACCCACTCCCACTCACGTTTATGAAGCTGACGTTGAGCTCCTTGGCCGTGTAGCCGCGCTGCAGGTTCCGTCGGGCGTAGACGTCGTAGTCCCGCACAATGCGCGTGATGATGTCGGACGTGGAGATCCCCTCGGTCCTCTGGGTCGGTGCAAACATGCCTGAAGTTGGGGAACAGGACTCAGGCCAGCTCCAGCAAGACGCATGGAAAAAGCTGCTGCCACCTCTATTAGGAAACAACCTCTCCTGCCAGGAACTCACTACCTAACTGTTCTCACATCTTTGTCCTTAAATGTACAATACCAGAGTCATCCTTTCTGGGACGCCTAAGTAAGCCCAAAACATGTCAAAACCCTGTCAAAACAGCAGGTATTCTAATGAAAAGCTCTTCACTTTAGCTGGTTTAAATATTGACTGTAATCCACTGCATACAGAATAGTGTGGGGACAGGACAAGGGGTCCTACAATTTAATGGATGGAAATACAACACTCTGATGGCCGAGTCTGGATAGATATTAAAAAGCTGCACCCCCAGTGAATTTTACAGCAAACAGCTAGAGGTGCCCCTCTGTTAAGTTCATAAGACTCCCCATTTGTGAGAATCTCTAATCCAACCTGTCATATGTTTTCAAGAGGCTGCTGTTAATTCAATCAAAATAACTAGACTGAAATCAGGAATTAATGCTGGGCCATGGATCAGTCCTAGTTTTATGAAGCAGAGCCCAGAGCTACTTCTTCCTGCCCTCACAGCCTCCTGGGCAGACCTTGTTCTCAGAGGGGCATAATCTTGTATTATAGAGGTACAGGAGAAACTACAGAAGATCTTTGGCAGAAAGCCCTGGAGAATTTGACGGGGACCCACCTGCTTCCTTTATATGCTTATAGACATCATCACTGCCAGCAGAAGAGTAGGGGATGTCATCGTGTGCAACAAAGTCGATCTGAAATTTGTAAAAGCAAGTGAACATTTTATCTGGAATGTGCAGATCTCCTGCTGCTGTCGAAAGATGGTAACTTTCAGCTCAACACCTCCACTCAGGGGTGCGAGAGAGAACAGCAAGACACTTCCCTCACAACAGAACACAAGAGCAGTCCCAAGTTCTCGGTGGCAATTGCCTGTGAATTGTAAGCACATGACAGAGAGGAAAGAAAAGGCTGGGAATAAGGACATGGCTGCTTTAAGCTCCACAGAGGAATGGCTTGTTAATGGCAACAAGGGTAAACTAAGCAAGCTCCCCTGGAGACTCCTTCACCTCCCAAAGCTGTTCAACAGATGTTGGAGATTCCTTTCACTTTATCTCACCAACTGATAAAAGGCTTTCAAGACAGCTTGTCTGGTCTCCTGCTGCAGGAAAGCTGATGTATATCTAAGCTGCTCCTGCTGTAAGCAGGGAGTTGGACCAGACACCCCCCAGAAATTGCTTCCAACCCATGTAATCCTCTCCCTGGTGCATTTCACACCTATCTGTAACCAGCACCAACTTCTCCTGAAACAGTGAGAACACTCTCAGGCTTTTTCACCATATAACAATCTCTACCTTATTTTAACATTACCTGCCAGCTCAGCAAATGCTTCCACACTCCCAAGAAACCCACTCGATTCCCATAACCCAGTTCATTCTATATTTAAGGAGTTTCAACAGAAACAGTTTGCTCAGGCAGAGGTCACCCCCAAGGATGACATCTTGCTATAAACAGAGAGAGGCTAATCAAAATTCCAAACAGATCAGATGTCACAAATTACCCTGTGCTCTGCCAAGAACTCGGGCGTGAGGGTCCAGGGCGCATTTCTGACCACCTCGTCCACGTAGCGACAGTGCTGCACAGCGTCGTAGCGCTCGTTTTCATTCATCACCGTGAAACCCTTGAAGTTGTGGGTCAGCTCATCGCTGCAGACTGCAGAAACACGCGGAGAACACTGACTCTGAAGCACTCACCCCAGTGATTTACAGTAAAAGGACCTTGCCCACACCCTTGCTGAACCAGGCAATGCCAGCAGCTGACAGAGGCTGGCACTGGCGCTTTCAAACCCAGCTCTTCCAGCCACAAAGCACCAGGAACAGGGAGCTCTGCAGGGCACTAAACTCCTAAACAATTCTGGGCAGTCTGTTTGGGGAACTTCTGTCCAAGCTGGGGATCCACAGCCCAAGCCTTTAAGGTCTCTAGAGCTTACAACACTTATCAAGAAAACCAGCCAACACAGAAGACAACTCTCCAATATGAAATGGCACCTGAGGGTCTGCTGGGCAGAAATCTGCTTTTAAAGCAATGGATGTCTCAGGCTTGGAATCTGAAAAAACACACTGTCTAAACGTCTGATTTCATAAAATGCCATACCACAGTCCAGTTCTTGGAAAGTTATGTTAAAACAAAGGGGGAGTTCACAGGAAATCAAGTTAGCTTAATTATTATGTTCTATGAGAAAGCAAATTAACAACTCTTCATAATCTGCTGTGTAAGATATTAAGGAAGGAGTTCTATTTGATTATCAAGCTCAAAAGTAAACAAGGCATTACCAGCCTCACTGGTATTGGATGTATTTACATTCTAGACAAACAGATGATAAAGAGTGGGTGAGATTGTTCCCTGCTTGGAGCTAATGTTCTCTTGGGCTGTGGCCTCTTGTCTCAGTCCTGGTGCAAGGGGAGCAGTTCATTGTCCTCCTCCTCCTCACCAGTCTCCCAGAGGCACAGAACGTGGTTACACTCCTTGCTACTTAAACATGTTAATAGTTTGACCTGAAGTTATTTTCCTGTTCGTTTTACAGTGTTTATGTACATGGGGATGTCTTTCAGCCTTTAAGATTTCTAAGCTCAGGGCAGTTTGTAGGTCAGAGCAACTGTTTCAGCTCTCTTCCCTCCCGTCCCCTTCCAGACACTACTGTAGCACACCAGAAGTGCAGACATACCACCATAAAAATTCTCTCAGCAATGAGCGAAACTACGCTGAGGAAACAAACCACCCAAGGATGTTATAATGGTTCTATGGCAGGATCAGAATTTCATTTTGCTTCAGGAAGACACTGGAAGTTGAGAAAACTAGTTAAAGGTACTTCCAGTTCTCATACTTCAGCACCTTATGCAGCCTGACCAGGGGTCAGCTCCTGACAGACAACATGCACAGCCTGGTGTGTCCTTAATGTGGGTGGAGGGACGAGCACAGAGGCACTGCCTGGACAGAGGCCCAGGTACTGCAGCAGCCAGAAGAGGGGTATCTTTTTTTCAGTTATATTCTTGAAGGAGTCTGGCTGCAACACCTCTGCTAAATCCCCTCAGGCACTCAGCAGGATATTCCTGGCATCATCTAAAGACTTATGACCTAAGAGACAAAATAGGGAACTTCTATTTGGAGAAAGAAGGCCTCACTGACTTCCATGTGTCCAGGCACATGCCCAAGAAACTTCTGTGATCTCCATACTTGTAGTGGGATCTGTTTGGCATTAAGCAATCTCCAGCAGGAGTGACTTTCAGGGCAATACAGGTGACACAAAGCAGCCATGGAGGGACTCATACTTGAGCTGTCTCATTCAAGAATCAGATGCTCAACTACCCCTAATATATTTTGATACTCAGATGTACAACTCACCTGTTTCTATCACAAAATAGAGGAATCAAACTAGAACGGCATGTTCAAAACCCTTTTCCTTAAGCACTCATTTGGTACAGGATACCTTTCTGCAGACATATCCAACCCTCAACGTCTTGCAATAAGACTCCAGCAACATTTGGGACAAGTGCCTGCAGCGAGAGCCACTGGAGCCACAAAGACATAACCCCTGTATGCACAACCACAGACAGAGCTAAACTGTACTCCTGCAACAGCCAAAGTCAACAAGGTCACTCCTTACCTCCAACAATGAGGTATGTGTTTGGGAAGAGGTTCTTTGCTTGCATCAAGGCCCGGGCATGTCCAGAGTGGAACAAGTCAAATATTCCATCAGCATAAACTCTGACGGGGCGATCCACTGTGCCAAAGGGACAGAGAGACAGCTGTGAATATCCTTCCTGGAGAAGCAGCTGCTGCTCATACTCACATTTGAGGACCTTCTGAAAGTCATGGAGGTGTTACAGAATGCAGCAGCCTAGCCAGGACAGAATTGTGAAGAGAAATGCCTGGATCTCTGCCTTCCCATGTGCAAAAATGCATCTCAGCACAGAGCTGAAATACAGCCACATTTAAAGACAGACTGAAAGCCTACCATGTATCACCCAAACAAAGTGAAGGGAGACCAAGGAAAAAGCAAACCCTGAACACCTCCCTTCTATGGAAATCCAAAGGCAGAATTAACTTTTTGCACAGCAGTGAGATACCAGAGGGAACTGGCCCAAATATTTCACAGGTGCCTGATTTCCTCCTGCCTGCCAGCATGGTATCTCCAGACCTTTACAGCATCCCCCTCTGCAGCCTGCTGCCACAGCCACCAGTCTGGTTGAGGGACCAGCATCATTGGCTTCCCCAGACCCATGCAGTGTATGGTTTTATTCAAAAATGCAGCTGGACGACTCAAAGAAAAGCAGACATAGTTCTGCTGAACCACTGGCATTATCAGCAAACCCCATAGATAATAATAATAACAACAACACCACCACCAATAATAATAATAATAATAATAGTAATGAACAAATCTTTCCTCAGGCCACCTCTGCCAAGGGAAATTGTAGCTCAGCTCTTCAAGGTCAGCACAGAGGTAAAGTGAGATAGTCTAGCACTGCCGTGTAATAGTGGGAGGCTTCTGATCTTGGGACACACAGGACCACAGTCCTCTTGCTGCTGGTAGCCAAAAGCCACAGTCTTTGTATATGACACACTTGGGAACAGCCTGCTGCTCTCTTAGCCCAGTTCAGACAGACAGGCTCAGAGGAGTGGTGAGCAGAGGCACCCCAAAGCTGCAATGAAGACAGGGCAGAGAGAAGACCTAGAGGAATCTGAGACCCCATGAGACCCCCCTCTCAGGGCAGGGCCCTGGAGGTACCCAGAGACAGAGCTTGGGAGGCAGCAAGAAGAGGAGTTGATGCAAAGGTCAGGGTTGTTAAGTTCAAGCTAAGCAGAGGAGTTCGTTTGAGGACAGCCTCTTACAACCATGTTTTAGTGGTTCTAAGATCTCACTCTGAAGATGCCAGGAGGCTCCGAACAGCCAAGGATTTGGAGATCTGTGACTGCCAAAACTTTCTGTATGCCAGAAGAGGGCTGGTCCTGGCAGACCTTTATGAATGTTTATTCACAGTCTAGAAAGTGGCTGGGACATCCTTCCCTTTCCTCCGTACCTGCAGCAGCTACAGTTCCTGAGCACAAACATGAACAGCAACAAGGAATTGTGCACTCTCTTTTAGTCTTGGCAGGCAGGAGAGCCACCACTGTTGAAATCAGAGACCTTTGTGCAGATTCTGGAGATTTTCAGCTGGGAAATTAATGTAGACTGTGAAATACAATGGATTTTCAGAACCTCTGGCAGGAAACCACAGCCAGGTCTCAGTCTGAGCTGGCTCATCTCTCAGCAGCAGTCACGTAGATAGAAGTGCAGCATTTTTCTTGTCTCTGTAGCCATAACAGAGAGGCCAGATAAGACAGCACAGTCTGCACACTCTGGCAGGAGAGGGCAATCATCCTTCAGGAGTCAGTTGTGCCTCTGCCTCCCCTTTGGACTTGCAAAGAGAACAGTGTTTCTCCCAGCCTGGTTTGGAGAATAAAAGGACACATTCTTGTTGTGGGACTGGGCTATGGTGTTGAACGACACTGCCTTTAATTCAAATCCAGGCTAGAATGGGACATTCTGGACAAAGATATAAATTGGTTTTACTTGCCCGTTTCAAGTTTCAGAAAATACGACTTTTAAAGTGCTTAACTTTAAGCTACCTCAAACAAAATAGTACAGAAAATGTGCAGTTCTACAGCTGTCAGTGGCTCAGCCAGAGTTTAAAACAAGTATCTGTTTACTTCAAATAGTCTCCTCACACATACAAACTCGTATTTCAGGTGTTCTGAAGGGCCCAGTTTCACATGCAAACAGTTATCTAATCACCAAAGCGCTCAGTCATTGGCTGTAAACCTGGTCCAACACACAGAGTTGGTTTGGTCTCAGAGATATCCCAATCATACCCACACCCCCCAAACCCAACATTTCTAAAGTCCCCTTCCAGTCTGTGTTCTTACTTACAAGGGGTCCCTCTCATGGCTTCTTCATACGTCACTCTGATATATGGCTTGCTGTAGTCGATCTCCACTTCGTCTGAGAACGGAGCTGGTTCCCTCAGTCCCTAAAAAGCCAGGGAAGTTTCACTGTGAGAGTGGAAAAGTGAGGGCAGTTCATGGTGGCAGCACTGCCATTGCAGTGTCCTAGTCACCGGGTGACTCATTGTGCCTCTGCACAATTCAGATACATGTACTAAAAGACTAATTAGTGTAAAACCTCAAAACAGCCCTGCAGGGTGATTAGCCTGAGTTTAGAGAGGAAGAGAGAGAGAAAAAAAGAGTTTAGAAGACAGTAGTTATACTGGACCCAAGAAAATCAGAGGCTCAGAAGTGCAGCTGCTGAACTCACTTCTGACAAACAGCAGTTCACAGCAGCACAAGCCAAGCTTCAAACCTTACTGTCAAAGCTCCAGCTGTGCCCTCTCTGGCAAGACCATCACTCTGCTGTGCCTGAGTGCTTGTGCTGTGACGTATAAACTGTAACAGCTCCTTGATTTGAGTACACGAACGAGCAGAAGAGCAATACCAACCGCAGCTCTAACTCCCAGGAAATGTGTGTCATCACCATTTCTGAGCCATACAAGTGAGAGACTGTGATCTGTGTCAGAATAACTCCAACTGCTGCAAGGAAACCCCTCCAGCCTGCTAGCTTGACCACAGCATATTTAATCAACAGCTGAAGTTCAGGCATCATTTCTGGTCTGCTCTGAATGGAAATGAAACATCTGCCCTTCCCATAACAAAACAAATAGCTCAACTTCCTTCTAGCTGGAAGGTGTAGGGCAGCAAGGGACATCTTGTTCCTGAGTCAGAACACTCGGAAACAAGCTTGCAAATCATTACAATAATACCTTCAAGCTGGAAAAGGCTAATCCGCAGTTTCCTCTCTGGCTTCCTGTCCCACTGCAGAATCCTGCCACAGTGTCCAGCACCACTGCAACCAGAAAAACTGCTGCTATTCTGGCCAGTGTCATTCCTTACTAGAGAGCTTATAGTGGAATGCACAGGAAAATAACCACTGACCACTACATTCAAGCAAACTGCTACTGCTGAACATCTCCCTTAACTTACTGAGGGCTCCACATTTCACACAGCACCTCCTCTACCAGGAGCCTTACTGTCAGATAAGGCCTGCAGGTCTCTCCTTTCATCACTACCATTAAGTCTAGGACTCCCATATAAAACCAGATTCTTGGCAGTTTAGTTGGCACATACCTGATATGAAGTTAGGAATAAAAGCACAAAAAAGCCTTATCGAAATTATCAGAGGAACACAGAGAAATGTCCTCAAAAGGTCCTGCCAGAGTCTTGCCCTTCCCCTGAAGGGCCAGTGAGGGTCAAAACTCAACGTGATGTGCACGATACAACAGGCTTATGTGTCAGCAGGTTTGTTACCACCATCTGCTGCTGAGCCCTGCTGCTTCAGGGGAACATTCTGCCAACAGCTGCTTAGTAGGGAGTGGTAAAGGCTTCAAGGTAATCTCACAGTTAGGCAACACTATTACTCTTGCTATAATAAATAAAACTTTTGCAAAAGGAAGAAAATAAGAAATATTTCACCAGGAGAACTGTGTTTGCCCTGTGGCTAAAAAGCAGGTGGGAAGCTTAGAAAGTGGCTAGATACTACTTGTCTTGTGCTGTTCACAGATGCTTTATTTCTAAACACAGAACAGACAGCAACTTGAAGAGCAAGTGACTCCCATGGAATAATAAATAACCTGCACACTTCTCATTCCTTACTGAAATATGTGGGATCTCTAAGAGGAACAGGGTGGGTTTTGCCAACAGTCAAGGACATAAAGGTTCTATGGGTTAAGTCACACAACAGCTCAAGCCTCCATCCCCAGCGCCTGGCCCCCAGTTCTCACTGCTGGTGCTGCTCATACTTCATTACCACCTGTCAATGCTCTGGGACAGGACTGAAGCCTTCCTGAAGAGCAAAATGTTGTCATCGAGGAGGAAAGCTGCAACACATCATCACATTTTGCCAAGGACCATGACCCTGGTATGACGTGGCAGTGATGGTAGCTGGCTTTTGACAGAGATAAGGAAAGAACAACCAAAGCACACGTGATGCACAGAACAGCTCCAGGAAGAGGGCAGAGAAGAACTATAAAAAGCCAATCGTCACAATCTTGTGGCAAGGACAAGTTAAAGACAGCCCTTTACAATAGCATTAACTGGATGAGGCCCCCTTCAAACAAGATCCCACTGGTTTTAGCTAGTTAAAGCCATCCCAAGGTTGATCTAGAAAGAAATCCTTTTGTTGTGGTTTTTTTTCCTGGACACTCCCAAAGTACCAGCAACATAAATGCAGTCTCTCTCCAGACCAAGAAAATCAAATGAACATTGATCTTCCCAGTGTATCAGAGCATGGATTCAATAGATCACTTCTGCAGCTGCTTACAGGCTTCAGACCCTCCAACAGTTCCATGAGCTGTTATGTGCTTCTTTGGAGTATCTCTCCTGCCCAGTGGGTCACTTAAAACCCACCTGTGAGAAATGCCTGCTACTTCTCCATGGCTATCTAAAGGCACGCCTGTTTGGCTCGGCTTAAGTGACAAGCCGGACACACCACAAAAGCAGCTTAGCGATGCTTGCCTCAGATCTAATTTAAGCCCATGCTGTAAGTATGTTATTAGTATGAACAAAGAAAGATTCCAAACTGGATTTGCAAGAAGGAGAGATACTGTCATTTGCTTCTTCTCCCCTGCCCCTCCTTGTTTTCTCCGTCCACAGACAAACCACCACCTGTATCTTTCTGCTGTTACAGCTCAGTGTCCTCATCTCACAAGCTCCCAAAATTCTTATCTCTGCTTACTTACAAGTGAGCGTCGGGACATTTTTGGAGGGATTCCATCCTGCTCTGTTGCCCCATTAGGGCCTGATCCATCTTTTCTTCTCTTTCGGGAATTCAGCCTGGAGGAGGTCGGTGGCTCCATCTTGCCAAGCACGTCCAGTAAGAACTGGAACAAAATGAAGGAGAGGGAAAAAAAAAAAAAAGGAAAGAGATATTTCTCAGTTCTTCCAAAGCAGAATCAGTCAACAGCAGGCACAGTGTACAGAAGGTCAGTGCAAAGACACAGCCACCTCACAAGGGGCTTAGCCAGTTGTATTTGGCATCAGCTGCCAAGGCTTGACAAACAGTGCCTGGTGGGAATACTGAATCATTTAATGCAACCCAGAGCTATTCTGCAGAGAGAAGCGTGCAGCAGTCAGCTGGCTGGAGAGACACTGAAACAAGAGTTGCAATGCAAACTATAAATCATTACTACGAGGTTAATTATGCTATTATCGCATCTGAAAGGCAACCTAAGGATTATGGCGTGCCCAGTCCACATTCAGCTCTCCTCCAGCTCTCCTTTGGATTCTTTACCCTTTACACCCCCCAGGGCAGCTGGTGGGTCTGCTGCATCCTTCAACAGTCCCGAAGAGAGGAAGGAGCAGGTCTGTGCAGAAGGATAAGGGTGAGGGAAGGGCTCATAACTTAAATAAGTAGCTGGCTTGCTGTTTGCTTTGTTGTTTGTGTAAGACCAAGCTGCAGCTCTCCAGTGGGGACAGCCCACCTTGGAATGGCTGCCACCATGTTCCCCTCTTGTCCCTTGTCCCCACCGCAGTGGTGACTCAGCAGATGGTGAAGCAGCTGCTGACACCACGTCGGGCCACACTTACTTCTGGCACTGTATGTACCAGTTTACAATTAGTGGTGGTTCAGCTGATCTGCTTCTGTGATGAACAGACAGACATACCACCAATTTGGGACAGAAATTGTGACAGCTGTAAGGAAGGAAGTTATCTGTGCTTTGGGCTGGAGTCACTGTACCTTTCCAAAAAGGTCTGGAGTATTAGTAACCCCAGTTTCACACAGCTGAAGCAAAAACAGGGATTTATAGGAAGGCATGGCAGCGAATATTCCCTTTTCAGCGGCTGCAGGAGTTAGAAATGGGTGCTAGATCTGCAAAAACTAAAAAGCAGCATTTCCCTCTTGTTGACTTGAAGCGTGCACCTCTCCAGAGCAGCATATGGCACTTCTGGCCTGCTGTTCCCGAGAGCAGCATGACCCCTCCGCCCAGAAACGATCCTTAGGTGCGTGCCTCAACTCCCTAACAATAAGAGCAGTGTGGAATTTAAAACGTGTCCCCACCCACATGCAGTGGGTGTGCTGGAATGTGTTAGGTGGGGCAAGAGCAAGGTGTGACAGAGAGCAGACGCCCCTCTGAACACCACCTTTTTCCTCAGCAGAGGGGCTCCGCTGAGTGTCCGACTTGGGATGAGCTGGGACTGCCCTCACTAAGGGCCACTGGCAAAGCTCTGCGATTTGGCAGCCAGGAAGGGTGTGCTCTGTGAAGGAGCTGTTAAGTATCATATTTAGTGATCGGACTAAGCACGCATGACTCGAGGTTAAGGAATGCTCCAAAGTAACGAGTCCAACGCAGTTTAACGAGATGAAAGTATGTGCCTCCCCACTGAGCTTCAGCATGATGATACCTTATGGACACTTTAAAGGGTCAGACACAGCTGAACTGGTTTGGGGCTGCATACATATAAGTGTCCCTGGCTGCTCTGCTAGACCTACCACAATGTACTAAGAACAGGGAAAGAGAATCCTAGGTCACTAGGGAGCCAAAAAAGTATTGTGGAGAAGGTAAAAGTGACAGTGAAGAGCAGTCACAAGGACATTTCAGAGCTGCGTGACCCATCCAGCACTCACTCCACAATGCCTGTGAGTCAAGCTTGCAGTTTCCCCCGTTCAAGTAATTAATTTACTGTTTCCTGAGAACAAACATATGGGAGGGTGGAAATACAACCTCAGGCAGAAAGTGTCTGCAACCCTGAACTCCAAGTCTTCAACCATTTAAGCAAACATTTAATTTTCAGGCGAGATCCATGCTATAAATGCAGCAGCTTCCAGTGTCTCTGTGAAAACACAGGGTATGACACAATTTTGCAAGGTGTCATCTTGCAAGCACACTCTGCATCAGTCATTTACCACTGTAGTCCTAGCAGAAACCATGAAGTTCACAAAAAGCAGCAAACATCTGTCTCTGGTTCAAGAAACCCCAGAATTTATGGAAACAGTAGGGGGAAACAGCAGCCGATTTTCTTGTTATTTGGTTAAAATAATTTCACTGTGCTTCAAGTCACCTGTTGGTCTGTGACCACTTGCTTTCCTTCCTTTGGGAGAGAATTAAAAGGTCTGTTAATGTGCTGAATTCAGACATTCTGAACCACTGCCCAGCAAAACATCAAAATCAGAGGCTTTGGAGCTAAAGCACAGACATAGCAGCCCCACATACAACCAGGTGAACCTCTTCCCATGTCAGCCTGGCCCAGCAGAGCAACCGCACTGCTCTGCAGAGTACAGTCTTTGCTGAATTATCAGCAGCACCTTGCTGCTGGGTGCAGATCTCATGGTCAGGCAAAGAACTGTGGGTTACAGCACAGGGCAGCACTGTCCCAGCGCAGGAGAAAACTCCAACAGCTTCTTCCAGCGTCTCCCACACCCAACCCTCTTGCTCTCCTAACTTTTCCATTTCTCACGGTATACATAGTTAAATGATGGCAAACAACAACTTAAGTGAATGGATTCCAACTTGAGAGATTCTGTTATCTGCTGTGCATTAAATCAGCAGCAGTGGTGAGACAGCATCAGGCACACTGCAGCAGCTCTACCTGATGTACCAAGTGAGAAACCAGCTTCAAGGGTGGGATGAATATGCTCCATCTGCTCTGACCTTACAGGTCAGATGTTGCTGCAGTGTCTGGACAGCTGGGCTGGGCACCTCATGAGTGACACAGCTCTGTTAATTATTCAAATTAATGCAGAAATGAAACAATCATTTTACCACCATTTGAACTTTAAAACCTCTATCCTATGGCTGGTACATCTCTGGGAAGTCCTCCCATCACCAAACTTGTCTTCATAAAAAACTGGGAACACACCACACTTTACTGTGATAAACCTACTAGTCTTAGAATGCTTCATTTTGACCCAGGTGACTAAAATAGCATCCCAAACAATTAGTTATCAACAGTGGGATCCAGCATCTGTAGCTGAGCTTAACACATGAGGACACAGCTTTGCTTCCCCAAATGCATAAAACACTGCCTGTTCTAAAATTAATTACATTTGCAGCAGATGGAGAAGAGGAAAGAGAAGATAACTCTAAAAGCTCATTCTGAACACTCCAAGATAGAAACCAAGCATAACCAGAAGAAAGAGCCTTGCTGTAAAATATTAACATTGTTCTATTTTAAGGTGTCACCTCCTGCATTATTGAGTTCATGGCTGAATATGAGAAACTGCTTGAAAGGAGCAAAGCTGGAAGTGCCTGTTTGGAAAAGCCATGGGCAAATCACAGTCTCTGCACCACTTTATAAAACACTCAGGGCTTTGCTTCTTAAACTTCTTTCTTCGGTGCACACTCTATCAGAGAAGGGCCTTGCATCACCTGCCAGCTAACTCACCGTGAGAAAGAGAGACCTACACGGGCTCTGCGAGGAGCAGTTGACTGCCAGATGGGAAAAGAGTTGCTTTCCCTGTCAGGGAATCACTGAATCCCAGTGAAACACAGCCACTTCTGGAAGGGGAAGAAGGACAAGCACTGATTACTAGAAAGGAAAAAAATTATATAGGCAGGGAAGGAATTTAAAATTTCTCCCTGAGTGTCAGTTAACTACACCATCATCAGAGCTGGAATTTAACCACAACACCAAAGCTAACACCTCTGGCAGGTGGAAGAGGTCAGAACAGGCACAGCAAATCTTCCTGCTTAGCCAAAGCTTTATCTCACTATCTGCATCTTCATGGACAGTGCTGATGTTTTTCAGTCTCGGTGGTGTCAGAGAACCCCAGCCACACACTACACGGGAGAAGCAGGTCAGATCTTTCTGCACCCTAAGCACACTGATGGCATGAGGACCTGGCCCATCTGCCTTTTGATGTCCTGAAGAACTTCTTGGAGAATATTAACCGCAAGCCTACACCAGTAGCAGATTTCATCTGCCACTTCTGGTGCTTTTCGTTTGCAGATTTACCTGTGAAGCAAAAGAAATGCTGCTACTTAAACGGAAAACAAGGTCACTGCAACAACTCAGTACATGCTCCAGCCCAAGGCTGCTCAATTCCCACCAGGGACCCAAAGCACAAGACTGGCAGCTGGACCAGCAAGGCCCTGGGACACCCACAGCTCCCTGGGCGGTACCACCTGCTCCAAGGCTGTCCTATCATCCCTCTGAACTTGGGAGGTGTTGGCACAATCAGATGCGACTGTCATGTGCTGCTTTGCCTACAAGATCATTGCACTTTACAGGAACAAGCTATTTCTCTTCTGCTGACTCATCTGCAGGCAATACTACTAAACTTTGCCCTCTGCCAGCTGTCTGCAGAGAATTGCCTTGACACATGGACAGCATGTAAGCAAGAGCCTCAGGGAAAAGAAAGAAGTCCTGTCACTTCAGATAAGTCCCTTGCCAGGCTATAAAGTATCAAAACGACCCTACATTCCTCTGCATCCTTGACCACGATCCTTTTCCCCGTGTTCTCCCTCACCTGCAACTCCCAGTACAACCTTACTGGTGTGTACTCCGTGGAGATCTGCGGAGACGCAGAGATCTGGGAGAGGTTAATGACAGAAGACTCCTCATGGATCTCTCTTCTATCAGTGCGTAAAAAACTTGCCCAATCTCCAAGGCAGCTTCGTGCCCAGCCCAGGCTTGCCAGGCCCAGCTCTCTCCCAGTCTTCAGACTCAGAGCATCTGCCTGGAAACAGAGTGCTACTGGCTATGACCCAGCCTGTTCACCTCCAGACAGGCTGCAAAGCTCCCCACAGCCAGCATCTGCTCTACCTGGATGGTCTAAGCCCTCGAGCCCCTTATAAAGATTACTGCATGATCTGGCACAGTCCTGTCCACTTGTAAAACACAGGCTGCTTCAGCTACTTTGGATCCAGATCAACAAAAGCAGCTGTCCTGCAGTGTGTTAAAAACCACATGAACATATAAAAGGGATTCCAGTTCAGCCAGTGCCACACATTGGTCCAACAGCATCCACACCTTTGCTGTACCTGCTAAAACAACCACCCAGGCCTTGCATCTCCTACTGGTCCAGGCAGGTTGGTAACATTTTCTCAAGCAGAGCCTGAGCACGCAGAAGCTCTGCTACCCATGTCCTGCATTCGATGGAAAGATGCTTCTCACCAACCAAGTCCCAAATGGCTTAAGATAATTCTGCCTAACCACAACTGAAAACAATTCAGTGCGGTCACCTAGATAGTGTTGGTAAGTAATACACACATAAAAAAGAGAAACTGCTGTCAAGACCTTCTCTGTGAATTCACAGCCCTTCTGGGTATACCATAACCTCCAGGCACTGAGAGTCCCGACATGCGACAGCCTCTGCTGGGTGAGTGAAGCAGCAGAAATAGGGTTTATGCAGAATACCAGAAAACATACTGTCAGGGACAATAAAGTATGAGAATAGCTGGTCATTCTGGCCTGACTTCTGCACTGTTTTGTTTTTAGGGATTAGCAACTGAGCTTTTTGAGACGGGAGGTGTAAACCTCCTTTAATAGGTTTACACACCAATACCGATTCCTTACTGCAACAGTTATTGTCTACGGCTCTTGGTACAGTGATTTCAAGAGAGTTACAACACAGACTTTGCAGTGAGAAACTTCAAAATCAGGAATTTTAATAATTCTGTATATACAGCAAATTTCTTTGGGAAATAAAGAATGGGTATTTGTCATCTGAATTTCAAAACCAAATACAGTGGCTGTCCTCAGATCCTGGGGTCCTGCAGATGCAAACCCAGCATTACTTGTTTCTGACCACCCCAACCTTTGCCAGGGTCCTGGTGCTGCAGCAGCACAGGGTGGGGACAGAGGGAAGGCCACCTGCAGCATCCTGCACCTCCCTCCACAGCGAGCAAGGACTACAGAGGAGCACCACAGCTCTCAGAATTCCTAAGGACTTTAAGTCCAATTACAAGACCATTAATCAGTGCAGCCAGTACTTCGGTGGACACAAAAAGCAGGTTAGAGAGGACATGTGCCTACGCAGCAGCTGGGTCACACCTTCCTTTGCCGTAGCCAGGGCCGCCTCCTCACTGTCCTCCCCAGGCCCTGAGTGTGTCCTCTGGGTGGGAGATGTCCCCCAGAGCTCCTGCGCTACAAACCCTGAGGGTGCACTACAAAAGTTTCCCACTGATCTGCCGCTGTCTCCTCTCGGCTGCCAGTCCTGCCATCTCGAAGAATCATGCCCGAGCCCCGGCCCCTGTCCAAGCTCCCACAAAGGGGACGTGGCGCATCACGACCACCCCAGCAGACACTGCCCTCCTGCCCAAAGCCAGCGCTCCGCGTCCCGACCGGCCAGCACCTCCCGGCGCCCCCCGCCTGTGCCACGGCCACCACGCTGGGAGAGGGGCCCAGGGAGGGACCCTGCCTNCGCCCCGCCCCCCGTCCCTGGCGCCCACAGCCCCTCGGGGACAAACCCCCGCTCCCGCCGGCCGCCCCCCTACCAACACGCCGCCGGCCGCCGCCGCCGCTCCTCAACCCGGCCCGGTGAGCCCGGCCCCGCCGCCGCTGCCGGCCCCGCCCCGCTCCCGCCGACGCCAACGGGGCGCGGGCGGAGCCGCTGCGTGTCCGCCCGGAACCACGGGAAGGAACCGGCCCGCCGCGGGGAAGCCGCGTCCCGGGAAACCGCGCCTCGAACCTCCGTTCCGGCTCCCCACGGCCCTGCCCCGCGGCTCTCCGTATCGCAGACTATCACGAGCTGGAAGGGACCCACAAGGATCGCCTGAGTCCGACGTATAGCCCTGCACAGCACCATCCCCAAGAGTCACACCGAGTGCCCGAGAGCCTTATCCAAACGCTTTTTGAGCTCTGCTTGGTGCCATAACCACTTGCCTGGAGAGCCTGGTCCAGTGCCCAACCACCCTCTGGGGAAAGAACCTTTCTCTGATATCCAACCTAACCCCACCGCCCCGACACAACTTCAGGCCATTCCCTTGGGTCCTGCCACTGGTCAGCACAGAGAAGAGATCAGTGTCTGCCCCTCTGCTTTCCCTCGTGAGGAGGGAAGACTGTGATGAGGTCTTTCCTCGATCTGTCCAATGTATGGATGTATCCAGTATAAATTCCGGAGGTTCTGGAAGGAAGGAGCTGCCCTGCATGTCTACACCGACGTGCAGTGCTTCAGCAGTGGCTCGATCTTTCTCCAGAAAAAATACAGCATCCCTTACCCATCCCATGCACAGCCAAGGGTGTTGAGGCTGAGCGACTACAGATTCAAACCTGCTCACCTGCTTTGTACAGCACCTTTGTGAAGAAGCCATTAAATCCCTCCAAAATGGAGCAAGTGCAAGGTGAAACATCGTGATTTAATAGCCAGGACTTTATAAATGCATCAAAACGAGTCTGAGGTCATATGTACCATCTCCTGGAAAATGTTGCTGTGTGGAGGGTTTTGCTGTTCCCCAAAAGTCACACTCTCAGGTTGTGCACAAACAGAGTAGCGCTGTCACATCTCTCGGTAGGTTCCTTAAGAGGCGACAGCCACGGGCAGCAGCAATCAGGGAAGTCACCCTCTATTTCCCACCAGAGGAAAAGGAGAAGACTCATTATCAAAATATTTCAAACTAATATAATAGAGAACCAACAGTGTGCTGCCTCCAGCATTGTAGCTGAATGAGGGATTCTAGAAGATGCATTGTAATTTTTTACTTCCCCAGCTTCCAAGAGCTGCATGGGAAGGGTGTGTTCTGCTCTAACAGTTAGTGAGGGTGGGATTCAGGGTTCACCTCACCCTGCTTCAGCACCCTAAAACCCATTCATGCCACTGGAATGGTTCGGCTGTGCTTGCTCTGTCAGCAGAGAGAGAACAGGCATCACCCCAGAGCAACTCATCCCATCTTCCAATGGGCACCCTAAGCTGTGCTCCGGTGGCACCCACTCTGTCAGGAACCAACCTAGTCCTCCAACTTGTGGGAAGATGAAGATCTTTAGCACTCTTTTGCAGATCTACTGCAGCCTTTCTGAGGCGGAAGTCCTAGGAAAGATGGCCTCCAAACATCCACCCTCATATTCCAAAACAATTACAGAGAGATTGAGAAAGCACTGCAGTATCTGCTGAAGAGGGTGAGGAGCAACGATCACTGAGAGCATCCACGGGTGCCAAACTGCACCAAAGCAAGGAGCAGTTACTGCAGGGAGGAGTTCAGGCACTCATGGGGTGTGCAGGCTGCTGGCCTGACCTAATGTCCTAAATACCTTGACTTTCCATCAATTAATAACATCTCATGTGACACAGCTGATATTCATAGCACAGTTGTTATGGGAGCTATAGGAACAAATGGGGATAACTAGAATCAGAGATCAGCTTTATGGGTTAATTTACAAAGAATTGTCAAAATGCTCACCTGAGAAATGCAGACAAGCCATCCGGGCTAGTGCATCTTGTAGAATGGAAAAAAATGCCACAGGAGAAGAAATATTAAATACATAGATTTATTTTTTTTTCTTATAAATATTTCATTAATTTCATAAAAATAAAAATAAAAGTAACAGAACCCTTTTGAGACAGAAGTTGAGTTTGCCTTAGAAGCAATGGCTATTGGCAATTCACTTTTAGGACAAAACCAACACTACATAAAAAACAAAGGGCCATTTAAATAAAGGGCATAGTAATATAATAATAATATTATGCTTAAAGCTATATCAATATCCACAAGGAAGCAGGAATGTTGTAGTGTGCAGAACAGGTGTAGGATGTGCTTCGTAGAGCTGTTAGTTTTGTTAGGTACTAAAGGAAGAACATGATGCTTTTGTGCACTTAAATAAAAAATACTCCAAAGCATTCTCCCCCATGTCCATCCTTCTGTGCAATGTTTGTCACCTTCAATAGTAGAAGCAGCCAAACGCAGCCACCACACAAAACAGGCTGTCCTGGGGAAAAGAGAGAAAGGCTCTGTGTTAGTCAAAGCAAGCTTTTTGCTAGTCTAGTGGAACAGGCAAACCTCAGGGAACATTTAGACCAGACCATAACTGTATGGTAATATATTTCAATTTTCTGTCCTTTATTTAAGTTTCTTATTCACCTCACTTGTGGTGAAACCCAGGTCAGTGCACATGGATGCCAGAAGCACCTGAACTTTCTCCATCCACACACCCACAGGTGTCTAGGTATCAGTTTAAAATAAAATAATAATGAAGTAAAACCTTGACTTTGGCTCAGTCCTGGATTTCAGCCATGTTCAATGACTGCAGTTCAGCAAAGTATGTAAGAAAAGACTTTGTCTCTTGTGCTTCCTCTCCCCTCCCGTAAAATGGTGTGACTACAATGACTTTTGTACAGTACTGTGTGACCTACTCAGGAGAGAACTTTTACTACACTGGATATTACATCTAACTATGTTTTGTGAATGAGGATGTAAATCAGGCTGTTTCAATAATCTCGATTCCTTCCTTCCTTCCTTCTAGTAGTTGTTTCTTTTCTGCTCTATATTTAAGGTCACTCTGCCTCTCATACAAAAGCAAGTAGCCTTGTACTTCCCAGGGGAATCCAGCCCATACTTACGTTCATGAACACGTCGTGAGCACAGCTGTCAGTGTCAGCATCCCAGAAACATCGTGCAGCCATGCTAGACAAAGGAGCCAGACAGGGACATTACCCAGAGTTCACATGTAATGACCTAAGTGATCACTGATACTTTCCTTGAAAACCAAACTGTGCTTACTTTAAAGGAAATGGAAGTGGGAAGTGTGCTCCTGAATCCCAAGCCTAGTTCTCTACTGCTGAATTCTACCACATGCTGTAATCCCCTCTGTATGTGCTCCACCTTCAAATTCATCAGCTCTCAGTCCTTCCACCTGCCCTGTGCAGCAGGGCTTGAAACCTCATTGCTATGGTGCTTTTTTTCCTTTGACTTCTGGCCTATGCATATCAGTGGCTAATTTAGCTTATTTGTTCTTGTCCTTCACCTCCTGCACCCTCATGGTACATACTCCCCACTTATTTATAGGGAGCTATCGTATTCCTTGGCAGATGCCATGCTACAAGACCACGGCCTCTTCTAGACTTTTTGTATCTATACCCTCTGCTCCCTGACCATCCTGATGGACTTCTACACACAAGCCCTATCCTGAGGCCAAACAACCAGACCATAACAGGATATTACATAGGAGACCTTGCTGCTGCCTTGTCTAAAGGCACTGACACTCCTCTTTCTCTGCTGCAAGTGTCCCACTCCCTGCCTGCCCCAATCAGTCTCAGTTGATGGGATTCCTTTTGGGTCACAGTCCCTACATGTATGACTGACTGTACTAAGATGGCTGAATTTCATCCTTCTGTTACCTGAGCCCTTAGGCTTATCCTTTTTTTTTTTTTTTTCCTTTTCAGTATTCCACTTTGTCCCTGGAATGCCCTGGCTACCTGTATTTTGCATTAAGGATGTCAGTGATTGTGCTTCAATCTTGCCTCCTGTTTGTTGCAAACTGGCAAATTTCCCCAGTTGCTTTGTCAGCCTGTGTTGCTGGACTTCACATTTCCAATCAGACCACCTGAACATTCAACTGTTCATCCTGGTATGGTGCTTCTGCCTGCAGATGGACATTCCTGACAAAAGCCTGAACAGCAGGTACAGATATTCCCCTCTGACCTCCAGAACAGGGAGGCAGCAGATCTGATTACGGCTCTGCTGCACTTATCTTCTGCTGGAGTACCAGGTACAATAATAAAGATAAGCCCAGCAGATAAAGCACATAAACCTTGTGAACTGTTCCCTTTTGTCTTCTCCCTACCCACTAGGAATGGAAAGCTACAGCCCACTATTGCAGCCAAGAGGAATTCTTTTGTCTGACTGCAGGCACCTGGTGCTGACTGCAAGTGCTCAGCACCCACATGAGAATCTAGGCTTGGTTCCCATGACAGAATTGCAGGGGGATTATAGAAATTGAAGCTTCTGAAAAATGTAAATGAAGTGCTTATGGAAGCTTTCTGGCTTTAGACAGAAGTGAGTTACATGGCTTTTGTGCTCCAGCAGGGCCTTGGGAATGGGTAGGGGTGTACCCTAATTCATCATAAATACAACATAAAAAGCTTCTGCAACACTTTTCAGCATTTCAGCTTGCTCAGAACCACCATAGAGCAAATTATCACTGGCTAATTCAATCAGCCAAAACCTAAGTCGTCAAGTTGCCACTAAAAGAGAAAAGAAAGTGATTTACACTTTGTCATCTGCAGACAGATCTTTGTAGCTAGGGAAGTTGGAATCAGCTTCCAAAGGAAAAAGAACCACACCCAAAAAGTGTGATAGAAATACAATTGGAAGATGCAAAACTTACTTCACTCCTTCTCCTCTCTGCTCTCCAATGACAACCTGCACCACCATCTTGTACCTGTCAAATCCTTCCTCTGGAGAGAGAAAAAAATAATAGTGAGAGCAATAACTTTTTTTAAAATATGAGCCCAAAACAGGACCCTGAAAGCTAAAGATTTCTGGCTACAAAGCAAGTGGCCTATACTAGCCTATGCAAGTAGCCACGTGGACAGACTGCCTTGCAAGGCTTCATTTTCCTAGTATTGAGTACCCTGGTTTTACAGGGTTTGAAGGGTGAACAGGGTAGTTGGCATCCATCAAAAGGTGCATTTATGGCACAAGACACCCCTGAACAGCCACACTGTATGTCAGCATCCTGCTTTGACAACTTTCAAGAACTGACCACATGGAAAGAATGTAAGTAAAGCTGCTGGTGGACAAAATGCAATTTGAAAAAACTGTCTTATTTAAAACTGCTTTGATGCAAAGGTATTGTGAGATTCTTCTGCCACACAGGTGTTTCCTTTACTTCTGAGTGGGATAAAACACCACATAATAGCTGTGTTATGTGTCTGCAGAGATGTCCTATTATTTCATAGTAGTAAAGAAGTACCTCTGGGGCACAGGCCAGATCCAATCAGGCCATGGCACTGTTCCAGAAGCCAAATCAGAACAAGCATGTTTAAAATCAAATATAGATCCCAGTGCCTGTTTTCAACAAAGCAGTGTCCCGGGACGACTCCGGCACCCTGTTTCCACTGGAGGATTGAACACAGCACACTGGCTCTGTTAACAGCCACCACATCAATGCTTATCAGAGATGCCAGCTCTGATCAGTGGCCACCCCGGGCCAGCCTCATTCAGGCTGCTGCCACTGTGGTTACACATTACTGAGGCCAAGCCCTGGGCAGCTGAGCTCGGCATCAACACGTGCAGGGACTGCAGCTGCTGCGGGCTTTAAAGCAGATGTGTAACTCTGGGAGAAGCACAGATCCACGGCTCCTGCCGAGGGTGACCATGGCTGTGCCACCACGTCAGGCCAGCCCAGCAGATGGAGCACCAGCCTGTCCCCAGGAGGAAGGGAACAAAAAGTGTCCGTGCCAGCACACACATCCATATACTTGTTCCAGCACAGAACTCAGGAAACACCTGCTGGTGTCTGCACTTTTCTTCTAGAACTCAAAACTTTTGGAGGACATCCTGTGCAGCGGCACAACCTTTTTCCAGTACTGTAAGGCTGTAGTCATAACCCTCTGTGGCTGACTGCTCCTCTCTCCCCCTTCCCTGAGCCCCGTGAGCCTTGTTCTGATCTCCACTGCTATTCCAGCTCTGGTCTAACTCACAGCAGAAAAAGAGCAGGAATGGTCTTGTTCATGGAAGCAAGAAGCAATGAAGCATCACTTCTTTCTTCTCTCTAATGCAGCTTTGCTCCCTCTGCAGCCCCTCCAGGGCTGACATCGTACACCTGCCAAGCTATACAAAAAACAAATCTTATCTGCTTGAATTAGGTCTCCAGTTCCACAGGCAAGGGATGCACATATATAGGACAGATTGTTTCATAACAGTAGACTCGAGTCAGTCAATGGGGAAGGAATAAGTTTCAAGAATAAAGGAACAAAGAAGGATCTTGTCAAAAGGAAGAGGACATGGCAAGAAAAGAAATTACTTCCCCAGCAAACCTTCTTACCTTTCAGTCTGTCTTTTATTGTCTCTGACAAAGACTTTGTAAGCTCAGGCATTTCTTCTGGGATGTACTGTACATTGGCCAGCTTCTCCTTCAGTATTGCATGGATGCATTCTTTTACTGTGGATGACTTAAATCTATCATGACAAAAAAAAGAAAAAAAAAGTTCACACAATGTGTAGAAACATACACAACCCCACCGGGGAAAATGTAGCTTTCACGTATTAGAGAAAAATGACAGATGACAAGCCATGGGGAAAAAACCCTGCTAAAATGGAGATATTGCCAAAAGCCAAACATCTATCAACAGGGCTGAAACCAGCCCCACCGGAATTTGCCCCTCAAGCAGCACCCCTCACTTGAGTGGGTGTCAAAGCTGGTCTGGGAGCCCAGTGCCCTCCATCCCCGAAACTCTCGGGGCTCCCCATTCCCACCACCCCGCACCGCCTCACGCCAGCCCCTCATGCCCAGGGACCCCCTCCCCGCCATTCCCACCGCAGCTCCCTCATCTCCGGGGCCGAACCGCGCCAAACCCAAAGCCCCTCACGGCGCTGGCCCGCATGCCCCGGTCCCTCCCCCGGGGTCTCACCGGTGCTGCAGGCCGGGCCGCAGGCTGTAGGTGTTCTCGGCGCCTTCGTCCGGGCCCAGCTCGCCCATGGCCCCCGCAGGCCCCGGCGTTGGTTACCGGGACAACCGCGGCCGCTTCCGCCGCCCGCCCTCGCCGCGTCACGGCGGCACCGCCGCGGCGCTGCGGCTCGTTGCTTTTTGTGTGTTGTTGTATTTTACATTTTGTGTTTCTTCAGCCTGTGTTATTATTTTGTCAAAAGAAAGAAAAAAAAAAAAGGAGACAATTTTTGCAATTAAAAAAACCCTATGCAATGAGGTAGTTGGTAAATAAGTGGTAAATAATTGCGGTAATAATTGCAAGCTATTTTAATAATTGTAATAATTGTAAAATTTTACAGTGTCTTGTGGAAGACACTGAGGTGGTGGAGCGAGCCCAGAGAAGGGTGGTGGGGCTGGGAAAGGGTCTGGAGCACAAATCCTGTGAGGAGCAGCTGAGGGAGCTGGGGGTGTTTAGTCTGGAGAAAAGGAGGCTCGGGGAACCTTATCCCTCTCTACACCTCCCTGAAAGGAGAATGTGGCCAGGTGGGGGTCAGCCCCTTCTTCCAGACAACCAGCTACAGGATGAGAGGGCACAGCTCTTTCAGGGGAGGTTTAGATTGGACATTAGGAGGAATTTCTTCACAGAAAGGGTGATTAACACTGGAATGGACTGCCCAGGGAGGTGATGTAGTCACGGTCTCTAGAGGTGTTTAAGGAAAGAATGTAGGTGGCACTTAGTGCCATGCTGTAGTTGTCATGGTGGTGTTCAGTCATAGGTCGGATGTGATGATCTCAGAGGTCTTCCCCGACCTAACTGCTAACTGATTCTGTGATTCTGTAACTAAACGTTTTGAAGAGGTTGCTGCCTGAGGTGTGGCTGGGGGTGTGATGGGGAGAGAGCAGGGTAAGACAGCCTGGCCTCACCGGGTGCTTCCCCGGTGTCCCCTCCTGCCCCAAAGCAGCCGGCAGCCACAGCCCCTGCACTCAGCCTTGTCCAGGCTCTGCCTCTGGACCCCACATCCCAGACATCAGCGAGGAGATCTCAGCCTTGATCCTTTCTTTCAGGAACTTCTTGAATCCTCCAGAAAGGCCTAAAATTATTGCTCCCCAGTATCCTCCCCGTTACGCTCTCGTGCTCTTTTCCCTGCCCACAGCTGCTGTGTGTCCCAGGGAAGGCTGCATGCGCTGCAGCCCCTGCTGAGAAGCTGACATTCTGTTTCCTTTGCAGTTTATCTCGAAGCAGCGATCTCTGTGATCGATTGTGCTTCCCACGTGCAGCGGATGACACGGCTGAGACAAGGTCCCTGTGTGCCTCACCCAGCTCCGAATGGAAACAGCGTGAAGGCACAGCCAGTGCTGCTGTGGAGTGTGCTGCCGCCAGGGATGAGAGGCTGGCAGGGGCCAGGAACTGTGACAGGGCTGGGCGTGCCTGGAGGTGCCCCTCTGGTACAGGAGGTATGAGGTTGCACCCAGGAGGAAAGGGGTACCACTGCCAGAGTTTTGCTTGGGATGCACAGGCATATCCCACCTGGTGCCAGATCCTGCCCAAACTGCTATGAGCATGGATGGGTTGCAGCAGCAGCTCCTAATTTCCAAAGACTTTACCAGCACCTCTTGCTAGAGATGGACCATCAGAGTCCTTAGTACCGCTGGGCTGGGCATCACCTCTGCACGCCAGCAGGAACACTCACTGCCATGCTGAAGGTGACATTGGCCCCATGCCATACCCATGTGGCACCTTCCTATCACAGTTACCATTGCTCTGCCCAGGCCCTGCAGGTTTCTGCTTGTTAAAGGAACAGTTTTGTGCCTCTGTTCCATCCCTGCGCTTACTCACTGCTTACCGCTGCTTACTCACACCCACAGGACGCTGCCTGTCCCCACAGGGTCAGGTTTTGCTGCTAATGCAAATCATTTGCGGGGACCTTCATAATTTCTGAGAAGTATCTGAAAGACCTCAACACTCTCCGTGTTTATTTGCAAACACAATTAACCGTTTCCTCTTCTCACCCTGGCCACTCGCGTCCCGTCTGGGTCAGACCCACAGATGTGAATTCAGTTAAACCGTTGGGGGAAGGATCTTTGGAACGTGTGAGCTTCTCTTCCTCAGCATCTTTTTGTGGTAGTTTGTGTTTCCTCTTTCACTTGGGAAGCTATGCTTTCCCTGGACTTCAAGGTCATTCAGCTCTGGGCTTCAGTCAGCTCCATCAGAGATGTTTGATCACAGCTTTCTTTTTCTTCTTCCAATTTTTCAGTGCTCCTTAAATAGCCCAGATGCTGTTAAGCCATTTTGGGACTGACCCCCAACCCTTTGAGGTGAGTGCTCAGGTGACAGCTGTGTGCCCCAACAGTGATGGCTGCAGAAGACCGGGTCCTGCTCCAGGTCACAGCTGTGTTGATGGAACTCACCAGCTTCTAGTTGGAGAAAAAACGTGACATTTGTGCTCCAAAGAACTGGTGTGACATGTGCTTACTGAAGTTGCTGTTTCTTAAAGAACAAACTATCTTCTCACTTATTTGTGCTTATCCTTCCTTTTTAGACTTTCTTCATCCTTTGGAGGCCAAATAGAAAAGGACTGTCCCATGCAATTTGCCATGGTCCAGCTCACAGAAAGAATTTTTATTTTTTTAAGCATCAAAGGACCTTTTTATGATCCTGTCAGCAAACCCAAGATGTACCATCCACCCCACTGGGCTGGAGGGGATTTACCAGCATGAGCAGGGAGCTGCATCATGGTTGGAGCCAGGCTGTTTTCCTTGGTGCTGGAGAACCTGGTGGAGGATCCAGGGTGAGCTGTGCTGGTCTGGCAGGGTGCAGGCAGGGTGCAAAGCCTGCCTGAAGCCCCAGGGCTGCTATAGGGCTGGGGCTGGGTCCCTCTGCAGTGCTGACACGTGGGGCATGGCAGTGCTGGCAGTGCTGCTCACCGCACTTTCCTCCACAGCAGCTTCCTAGCAGCTTGATCTTTTATTCTTTTCATCACTTTGGGGTTTTTTTTTCAGAAAAAAGGGCATCTTGCCGTTGTTGGTTTCTCGTGGACACGGCAGCCTCCCTGCCCTGGGTACCAGTTTATACCCGTTTCAAGCGTGCATTGGAAAGTTTGAGCAATGTGTGCTATGATTCTAATCAGAGCCCTCTGCTGCTGCCACATGGGGCGGGGAGGATGAGGCAGTTTTTCCTGCCGATCCCTGGCTCGCTGAGTTGTGATCTTGGTGGTGATACCTATCACATCTTCCACCTCTAGACACCAAAACATGTGGCAAGTGCCAAACAAGCCTTCCCACACCTGGCCCAAGCATCTGGCGTCACCATTTGGGGACATAAAGCCACAGGGTGGAAAAGCCTCCTTGCTGTGAGCTTCCTTGTTTCCTGGAGTTCAGATTAGTTTAGTTTGGTTTAGCCAGGGTTTTTTTTAGTGGGAATCCAGGACATTATGAAGGAAGAGGGGATGTCCAAGTCAAAACCTATCTGCACCCTTGCCCATGGTGGAGAGCTCTCCCTTTGCCACCCGTCCAGGCAGCATGGTGGCCTCTGGCCAGGTGGCATAGAGAGGTGACAAGGTGGGCACAGCACCCAGCCTTGCTCTGCAGCTCAAGCACTGCCAGCAGCTCATGATAAAGGAGTGATGCTGCAATGCCAGGAGGAGACTGGAAAAGAGGACCAAGACAGGCTGGATTGAGCCACACTCCCAGGGTGAGCCCTTTCTGCCCCAGTTCAGAACCCCCTCCTTGGCCATCCCAATTTGGCCACCATGGTGGTATTGGGTTAATGGCTGGACTTGATGGTCTTAGAGGTCCTTTCCAATCTCGATGATTCTATGATTTAATGGTTCTATGAAATTAGGGGCGGCTGCCCCAGCCCGCTTGCCTGCCAGGGACACATTTGAAAGTGAGAGGTGAGCAAGCCCCAGCCCCACAGCTTGTTTCTGAAAGCTTGGAAAAATAATGAAGTCATCATTAGAATCACATCCTTCCCCCCAGTAATTAATTTTCCCCTGACACTTTCCAAAATTGCGGAGCACCGAGGCTGTGTTCTAGAGAAGCGGAGGAGCGCGCTTTCACTGCTGGTTATTTCCTATGCCAGTATTAGTCAGCGTGGTGAGCGGGGAGCATGGATGGTGAAAAATTACAGAAATCTTCTGCAAATGTCACTCCAGTAACAGCACCCTGGCCCTGGGTACCTGCCCTTGCTCTCTGCAAATCTGTGAAGAAACACACCTAAGGAGGCAAAACTCCTCCTCCTCCTCCCCTTCCTCCTCCTCTTTCATCCCATCCCGGTGGGAGCAGCCTACCAGTAGGTGCCCCATGGCTGCTCAGACGCTATCTACCCTGTGCCACACGTCCCACAACCCCCCACTGCCTTGGGCACCCGGTGGGGGCACCTGTGGATGCCTGGGAACCCAAGACAGCTTTTACTTATGGGTCAGGCTTGGAGCTGAGGGCATGTCCCTTGTGGTCCCTGCCTCCTCCATCCCTGGAAGCTTTCCCCAAAAAGGGTGCAGGCTCAGAGGTGCCCGTCCCCGTTGCTTGCCAGCTGGGTACCTGCGTGGAAACATGCCAGGAGCACGGAGGGAGGGGACGGGGCCAGGTCTGGCTCAGCTGATCCTTGCCTTCCTGGGGAGGAAGCTGGGGGCGGGAGGCAGCCCGGGTTTCCCTCTGGGGCAGAGATGGGGACGTTTCATTTCCACCCAGCCTTTGCTGTGTACGACAGAGAAAGAGCTGCCGCTGCCGAGAAGGAAGCACGGAAAGAGCCGGGAGCGGCACAGCACCTCACGCCTGCCTGGGCAGGGGACAGAGCGGCTCACCATGGCTCCAGGTGCCTCGAAGAAGACGTGGGGCAGCGTGGAGGTGGCCCTGGCTGAGCTCTGTGCCATCCTTCTCTGCTGTGGGCCCACGCTGACCTGCTGCCGCCGGGGTAGGTACAGGAGTGGGGCACGCTCACTGGCATGGCCGTGTCGTTTGCAGCTGGTGGAAAATATCTAAGGGCTGGGAGCTTTGTAGTTAAAAATTAGCTCTTGCATCAAGAAGGCAGAAAACCCAAAGCTTTTGGGTATGTGCAGCTGAAGCAAAGGACTTAGGGATTCTTGGGGCAGAAACAGGATTAAAGGATGGAGAAGGGGACAGGTCCCCAGCCCACAGTGGTGACACTAGAGCTGTGTTGTGGCACAGTGAAGGTGGTTGGAGTCTGGTGCTGAGCTTACGGGTTTGCCAGTGGGGTCTGGGGTTTTCTCTCTGTCTCTCATGGCTTCAGTCAGCGCCCTTGGGCTGCAGCTCCTGGTTTGGACTTGATCCTGAGGGAGCCAGGGTCCTTGCTCTGGGTGAAATTTGGGGGAGACGGAGAGGTTGAGCAGAAGGTGTGAGTCTGGGCAGAGTGAGTGAGAGCCCTGGTGAAGCTGTGTGTTCCCTTCCTTCCAGCTCACTGTTTCTTTGGTGGATTAATGTATTTTTGTCCTGAGGGTGGGCAGAGGGCTGGGTGTCCCTTGGAGCAGATGTTATCTCTGGAACTGGAAAGATACAGGAAAACATGTAAACCCAACATCTGCTTTCAGAAGTCCTCCGAACGCTTCATTCATTGTTGGCAGTGGCACTAATAGGAAACAAAGTCCTGAACCTGCCAAATATTTCCTGTTAAACACAAGAAATCCAAAACACAGCAAAAATTTCATCTCTTGGTGTGGATACCACCACAGCCAGCGCTGCCTGCAGGAACTGGGGCACTTCTCTCCCTCCCTTCTCCTGTTTGGTCTCACCCCTCATTTCTCAGCCCAGTTTTTCATCTAATCATGTATCTATTCATGGAATTTCCAGGTTCCTTTTCTGGTTGGTGATGCTGAGGTTATGGTCCTATGGCCTCAGGCCAGAGTTGAAGGGATGGGAGGGACTTTCTGATTCTGCTTGCAAGTCCTGGGGCTGCTATCGGTGGTGATTTCTGAAAAGGGAAGGTAAATTTCCTTTGACAGGGACTTTTCAAAGCCTTGGTGGTTTGAATAGCTTGGTCGGGTGACCCATGCGAAAAATGCTTCTTCCCACTTTTCATTGCTCTGAACAGAAATTAACGCAACAGCTGCCATGTTCTGGCTGAAGCAGGACATTGTGTGCCTGACCCATGTTTGCAGCACCCCCACTGCCCAGGATGGATGAACCCACTGGGATAATGGGCTGGGAAACGAGGTGAAGCAGCAGGGCTGGTGCTAAAGCAGAGGAGCCTGTGGCTGTGGCTGACTGGATTCTGTGTTGGGAACAGCCTGGCCAGCCCAGCTGGGACCCCAGGGCCTGGCTGCCCATGTACACATCAGGAGGGGGCAGGCCCCTGGAAAGGCATGGCACTGTAAGCTCCAGGTTGTTCTGCCCTGTCAGGTGGTCTCAGGCTGAAGATGACAAATACTGTGCCATGGGCAGCCCTTGCCTTCTCTGAGCTCCCAGCATGGTGCAGTGGGGAGAGCCAGAGCATCCCAGCAGGCAGCCAGGCATGTGATGGACTGCACCACAGGGCACTGCCCCAGCCTGGGACTCTGTCCCTCTGTTCACGTTCAGAGTCATCCTCACCTGGAGAGAGGATGACTCAGACATGAAAATACAGATTTAAAAAGAATACAACCCCCAAAGTCTGTTTTTCCTGGTACAGGTGTTTGGTGTTAATTTTAGGTAGCCCAGAGCACAATCTGGTCTGCTGAAACCATTTCACAGTACAGTTACTACCTCTGAGAGTCCCTCTCCAGCCAGCAGGCACACATTTGGAACGGGAGAGACATGGGCTGATGTACCTGTCCATGTCCCAGAGTGATGATGTGGAATGGGCTTGCATCCCTGGCTCCTGCACAGGGGTATAGTTGTTTCTGAGATCTGTGCCTGCTGTAATCGTGTCTGCTTCTTGTTTCCTCTCTCCCAAATAGTGACCAACTTCCCAGCAGAGTTAACTCTCCGTGAAGGTGACAAAGCCACCTTCTTCTGCAATATCTCCATGGAGAATGACTCTGGCTCAGAGTACAGGCTCAATTGGTACAAGGAGACCAACCACAGCCAAGTCCAGAAAATTGCTGAGATCAACCGAAACAATGCCCTGACGAAGACAGAGAAGTACCGGCTCACAAACCACACTCCTGTCTTTGAGATTGAGATCCTGAACCTCCACCAGAATGACTCAGGCTCCTACTACTGTGGATTGATCAACTTCTTTGAGCCCGATAAAGTGATGGAGAGCAACCGGTGCCAGCTGATGGTCACAGGTCAGCCTGGGGGGCTGAGCTGATGGGGATGAGTCCCAAGTCCATTGTAGCTCCAGTGTTTAAGGCAGGCAGTAACCTGCTGGCAGAGGACCTGACAAGGGTTAGGAGAGCACAGCCCTGCCCTGTCCCCTCTCCTTTGTAGGGGAGGGGTAATGGAGCCGTGGCAGCCTGCCTGGTGCTGAGCCCTTTCTGAGGACAGCCCCTGTGTTCCCCTGCTGCCTTTCACAAGGACTACAGAGGTCATTTTACACTCCTGATGTGCTGTTTTGTTCCCCCTTTTTTGAATGGCTATTGCAGCAGCCCCCCAGATGAATGCCACTGAGGAGCCAAAGACAGAGGAAGACAACTCCTCTAGGCACATCCAGGCCATGCTCCTGGGCATCCTGCTGCTGGCTGGAGTGGTTGTGCTGCTGATTTTCGGCTACTTCACCTTCATGTGCAGGAGAGGAGGTATGATCCCCCTGGAGGCCATGCAAACCCAGTTTGGGACCTGGGGTCAGCCAGATGTCTGCAGCTTCCTGGGGTACATGGACTAGTTCAATGTGCTAAATTCAGCTGTGGCATATTCCTGTGGGACAGATATCTTCATGCCTGGGGGAGAGGGGTGTTTTGAGTCCTGCTTGCCCTTTGTAGAGCCCGCAGACCACATGTAGTGGCTCAGCACCACTCATTAGTGTGGTTCCTTAATGCTGTACTTGAATTCCTCCCATGCATCTTGCCCAGGTACCTTTGGAGCACCTCACCCTGCTGCAGCACAGGGCATCGCCTCAGTGACGCCACAGGCACTCAGGGGCTCTCACAGAGAATTCCCCTGCACTCCACTAATCCAAATTAAGCCCTAGAGTGTGGGCTGGTATCTCACTTGGCCTTGTAATGCCCAGGGTGTTAGACCCTGAGTGGGCAAGGAAGAAGTGTGGTGAAAAGGTTGTGGTGTTCAGTGCTCTCTAGGACAAGGGTGGGGCTGGGCCAGCTTACATGGCACACAAACCTCCTCTAACCAAATGTGTTGCTTTGCAGATGTGCAGAAACCATCGAGTGAAAACATGCAAGTGGTGAGTTTTCCGCCTCTGTCACCCTGCTGTGCTGCAGGAGAGCACTGTGGCATCACTGGGGTGAGGAGGGTGCTGGGCCTCCCTTTATCATCTCTTCACAAGCATCTCACTTCTGTCTTCTCTGCTGCTACTTGATCTTTTCTGCACAGCTACAACTGCTTTTCTGCACCTGCAGCAGTACAGCCCATCACAAAATCAAAATAAAACTACCCAAGATAGGATGGGACTCTCTAGTCCAACTCTTCTTCAAAGCAGGCATATCTTTGACAGTGGATTGTGTTGCTGTAGAAAATGGGAGGATGTTTCCTTCCAATATATCAAGCTGAAATTTATTTTGCTGCAGCTGGTGCCTGTTTTCTTCTCCCTTTAGCCAGGCACCTCCAGGAGGGATCTGTCTCCATCTTCTCTCCAACCCCATTCATTAGGTAGCTGAGGGCAGTGAGTAAGTTGCCCTTTGCTCTCTCCTCTCTGGGCTGAGCAGACTCAGCCCTAGGCTCTTCTCATGCACTTCATGCCACCTTGGAGCCCAGTGGAGATGCGGGAAGAGGGCTCCTAGCACAGCCCTGCCTTTCACAGCCAGACAGGCAGAGAGCCCAGCCTGCCTGCAGAGGCAGAGAGCTGAGACCCCAAGGCTCATGATGTGGTTCCTCTGTGTATGTTCTACCCCAGGTCTGTGCATCTTTCTGCTGTCTATCACTCTCACCCTCCTGGAATGCTTCAGAGCTGATTTTGACACTTGCTGTAAGAAGGGGCTTGTGCTGGGGAAGGTGGGTACCTCTGGATGTTGAACCACCATGATGGGGTTACCTTGCAGAAGGAAGAGACACCCCCTGTGGTGTCCATATCCACTGTGGACTATGGTGTGCTGGAGTTTCAGAGGGACCAGTGCACCCCAGTGCCCCCCGAGACCCGGCCGGCTGAGCAGACTGAATATGCCACCATCATCTTCCCAGAGGAGAAACCCGTCACGCCAGAGCGGGGCAAGAAACATCCGGATGTGATGACTCGACAGCTGCCATCACAGCCCTGCTGAGGGTCAGGATCCCTCCTCACCAGGTTGTGGGCATGAACAGGCTGCCCCAGGCCCTCACTCTGGGAAAAATCCAGCGTATCAGGACTGAAGCAACAGAGATGCTGCTGCTGGAGTTGATATTGAACAGTTCTGGCCACAGTGTTATTGTGGCCATGGGGTGGCTACCACAGGATGAGGAAGGTCCCTGCTGTGCTCCATGTGCTACCTCTTCACTCAGGGCAGGGAGGATGGGCTGGGGCAGAGCAGTGATGGCAGCAGGTCTGTCCCAAAGATGATTTACGCTATGCCTCAGTTTTCTACCTCCACTCAGTGCTCTCTGGAGTGGCCATGCTGCTTCCCTGCCCCAGGTCTGAACCAACTATCAAAGCATGACTGTTGAAGAAAATGCAGGAGGCCAGAGCTGGAGTGAATCCTGTGAGGTGCTGCTCACAGGAGCCCAGGGGTGTGGGCTTCTCCGTGCTCAGAGCAGAGGCTGCCTTATGTACCACTATTCAGAAATCCCTGGGAAGCAGGCAGCTGGTCTTCTCCCTGTCTCCAGGCACTTTCCTCATCTGCAAGAGGGATAATCTACCCCTGTGTCCCTCCCTCCCCAAGTGGGAGTCAGATCTGGCCATGGGGATGAATAAAGAGTTTTGCATCGGAGGAGGTTTGTTGACTTGTGATAGCAAGTGCGTGGGCAGGCAAATAACGGCTCTTGCAGTGCAGGGGAGAGCTGGGAGGTGGCAGCATCTGTTGTGGTTCCCGGGCCTCTCTCTGAGATAAGCAAGCTCCACAAACCTGCTCTTAAGAGTTTAGAGAGGTCGATGGTTGTTCTCTCCTTGCCCTTGTCTGAGCTGGTCACCCAGGCGCAAACCAACACCCCCCCTCAATCAGGCTTGTCTTGAGGCACTCACCCAGTCCATGGGGATGAGCATCCCTGCTGTGCCAGGGGTCTGGCTGCCATCAGCCAGGGCAAAGCTCACAGCGTGGTGCCCAGTGCAGCTTTCTGGCTTCAAACTTCCACTTTCTCTCTTGAAAGAGATGCCGGGGCTGTGCTGCTGACCAGAAACCAGAGCGGAAAGAAGTGACAGCTGCTTGAGAGAGGAGAAACCCCAGTAAGGAGTGGCTTTGGAGGCAGCAGAGACTTGCCAGGAGAATGTGAAACTCAGTGAAAACTGAGAAGAGTCACTTGCATCTCACACTTTGGCAGCACTGTCAGCAGGTTTCTCCCTCCCAGTAAAACCAGCACAGCCTTGCGGAAGCCAGCCTGGGCGCTGGGGGAAAGGGTGAGGCAACACAGGCACAACATCTTGTATTCTGTGGGGATTAAAAAATGCATGAGAAACTTCCAGAGGGGACTAGATGGGATAAATATGCATTTGGAACAGCTTACACCTTTCTTCAGGGTTGGACAGCGGATGTGGTGCCCCTTTGGTCCCTGGTGCTGCTGAAGGCTCCCAGTAGCCTCCACATGCAGTGCTGTGACTCCCATGCCAGTCACTCACACCAGTTCATGGTTCAGCCCATCGGGGCTTTTTGCCAGCAGCAGCTCTGCTCCTTGCCCCAGCAGCTCTGTCAGAGACCTGCTGTGACCAGCAGGGCCCAGAAAACTGAGGCAGGAGGCAGCTGCAGCGGGAGAGAATTGGGAGCTCAGTCAGCAGTTTTGCATTTGGCTTTCCTGTCAGACACGACACTGACATCGTTGAGAGGGTGGACCCTGCTTCATATTTTCCATCCTACCTCTCAGGCAGCAGAGGTGCCGGATCTTCAGCACTTCCTGCACCCCCTGGCTGCAGCTATGACTCCTCCAGGAGCAGTTGGGGCCGAGTCCTTTCCTCTCTGGTTGTGTGGTGGTCTGCAGCTGACCGGAGGCTCCCAAGGCATCCAGTGGGGTTGGAGGTGTAGCAAAAGCATCTCCCACTACCATTTGGGATGGGAGAGTATCCAACTTGTGGCAGTGCCTGTGCCCCTCCAATCCCCATCAGCCTGGCTGCAATCCTGCCCCTCGCAGGGAGGAAAGGTGGGGCCTCAAGATGTGTGGGGTGAGTGGTGGAGATGCTCCAGGCTGCCAGACACCGTCTCCCATCCCTGTTTGGAGCACAGGATGCCCAGCACTAACAGACACGAGCTACACTCCCCTGCATGTGGCATGGCACTGGCTGTGCCGGCCAGAGCAGGAACAGGGCTGGGATGAGCTCCAGGCAGGATGCAGGTTTCAAGCTCCCAGCTGAGCATCCCCAAACCAAGCAGTGCCCTGAAGTGGGTGTTGGGCCCACACCCCAGCATCCTGCATGGGAATGGGGAGTCGAGCGTGTTTGTGTGCAGGAGCTCTTCAAGCACACATGTGCAAGCACACACAAATGCTCATGAACACGCAGATGTGCAAACAACTCACCACACAGATTTGTGTGCACACCCCCAGATTTGCACAGCTACTGTACCAAATACCACCCCTACTGCAGACACACATCCCCTCAGGCCCCCTGTCCTTGTGCGGCAGCTTCTTCTGTGCTGGGACCCAGGACCAGCCAACGGGGAGGCTGTGGGTGCTGGAGGTGCTGCATTTCCTGTACAGTCTGGTCTGGCAGTTGAAGCAACCGCTTCCGACCGCGGACACCCAGCGCTCCCCTGAGGAGTGGCTGCCACCGCCGACAGTGACAAAATGCTTCGTCAGCTCTCTGAGACCACACACCAGCTGAGACCTCTGGAGAGCCTCACCCTGGTCCCACGCTGGGGTCTTGATGATGGGGGATGGCCAGAGCCCTCTGGGAGACCTTAGAGAGCTGGGACTGATCCCTGCCAGCATCTGCAGAAAGCTGGATGTGTGGCAACATGCCTGGGCTATACCTTAGCAAGCAAAAACCCTCTACATGGTGCTTGAGAGCCAGCCTGGCTCCTTATACACCTCAGCTTTGATTAAAGGTGGTTGAGAACAACATGTGAGCAAGTATCTCTTCAAGAAACCATAAACCATATATTGGGAAAACTGGGCAGGCAGATGAAGATGGAAAGGAAATCCTCTCCTGCACTTTGCAGCAATGTCTTTGAGGAGAGCCATGCCATGGAGCAGCAAGGCACCGTTCCTGAAAACCAGAGCATCGCAGATGCCAGGGGAAGAAGGGGTGATCAGGCCATGGGACAGTAAAGTCAGTTTCAAGTGAGCACTGTCCTGAGAGGTTGGGCTGGAGGTAATGCAGCAGGTGTGTGGGTTATTTGTCCCCTGGGTTAATGGGGTGGCTTGTGGGTGGGACTATTCTGTCAGGAACTGTGGTGTGGGAGCACTGCCATGGCCTTGACTCTCTGGGAAAGCCACTGCTGGTCCTGGAAGAGAAAGACTGAAGAGAGCTGGTGGGTGCTGTGGTCAGTGGTGGGAGGGGTGGGATGCTGCGCAGGCTGCCCAGACCCCTAACCATGGCCAGCGTGCACTGCTCTGGTGTGTCCTGAGGGGTCTGGGTCCACAACATCTCCTCCATCCTGTCCCATCAAGAGTCTCACTCACCCTACCTGTGACTGAGCTCCTGTAGCCTTGCAGAGTATCTGTGTTTCCTCCTACTGCCCTAATTCTGCTTTCTCTAGTTTTGGTCTGAGTTGTCTCCAGAGTTTCCTTTCCTCTCTCTTCTTCCCTGTGGTGGGATGTGATGCTCGATGAGGGAGCTGGCAGTCCAGATCCTGGTGCGTGGAGGCTTAGAGGGCCAGGCAGGACCCCTGTGCCTGCCTGCTCCTCTGTCCCAAGACCAAAACCACTGCCCATGGCACTGGAGCAGAGCCTTGTTGGAGGGGTTTGAGTTCTCTCTTTACACCTGGAGGGAACATCACGAGGCTCACCAGGTGAGTAGGGAGTCTAAACCCATGTGGGCTGATGCCTGCCCACATCTTCACATCCATTTGCTCCCTTAAATCTCTCTCCATTGCTCAGCATCCCTCTCCATGCCAGAATTCCAGGATGATGGGGCAATGTGCCCTCTCTACAGTCCAGCTTGGGCATATCCCCATTTCCAGAGGAACTGATCCTCTTTTCCTCAAATCCAACCTTAGATAGGTGGACCCTTCTGCTCCAAGGGTTCAGCTGTGCAGACAGTCCAGCGTTGAAGGGAACCTGTAGCCATTGCTTGTCCCTAGAACTGGTGGGTTTCACCATGATGGGGTGACAACCATTCACTGCAACAGTGTCAAGGCCGGAGGCGGACTGAGGCACAGAGAGCTGTCATGGAGCCATGTCCCAGGAGGATATGGATGTCCAATTCACCATCTGCTTCATGGAAGTGGAAAAAAGGGGATCCAGGAAATTCTAGATGAGTCAGCCTGCCTCAGTACCCAGAAAACTGCTGGAACAAATTACCACCAAGTGGCAAACACTGATAGGGCAGTGCTGGGGCTGGGAACACGGATTTAGCAGGAACACATGTCAAACCAACCTCATTTCCTCTTCATTAGGGTGACAGGCTGGGTGCCACAGGGAAAGCAGGAGTGATGCTATCTTTGTGCTGCCTTACATTACATTCTCATAAGCAAATGAGGGAAATGGGAAATTCTGCCACTGTGGGTGGATGGATTCTCAAGAAGCTCTATCCCATGAGCAGTTATCAATAGCTAGTGCAGCACACACATCCTACAGAGATTTTCTGGGGAAGCCTGGCTCACAGGAAAGCAAGATGATATTGAAGGAGAGTGTAGGGGCAGTTTGGGTGGACGGTTAGAAATTGAATTCACCCTGATGACCTGGAGAAAAGAGCAGAAACTTCCTGAAAGAATGACTGATGAAAAAGAATTGGGTGTGTTCAGCACAGGAAGAAATGAGGGAAGTCTTCAGAGTGTGAAAAAGCCTCGGTATGAAGCAAGCAGTGAGAAGTGTTTAGGATTCTGCCCTGTTGCTTAGATGTCAGTTCATCTGTCCTGCAAACCTTGATGTGCTCATGGACACAGCGTCCCCACTGCTGAGGGGATGTTCCTTTCTGCAGTCCTGCCTGGGGACTGGGGTTGAATGTCCCTTTCTGCCCCTTCCAGGGGCTACTGGCAGGGTGGAGCCACCACGGTATGGGGTGACCCATCCCAAAGGAAGGGATGGATGTCCCAGCAGGAATGGGGTGCATGTGGGCCGAGGAGGGTCCTTATGGGCAAGGTGGGGACTTTGTCCCTTGGCTGGATGAGTGGGGATTGTGGTGGCTGACACATAGTGAAAGATGAAGAGGAGGAGAAAGAATTTTGGGAAGCCTTCCTGCGCACACAGAGGCGGCTCACCCAGGGGTGGGAGCTCAAGTCAAAAATAATTTCATGCTGTGCAAAAATAGCAGGGAAATTACCACCCAGGCTGCACCTTGTACGCTTCCTTCATGCTTCCCACGGAGAAGCCATGCCCAGTGTGCCGGAATGAAGAGGACTGGAAGGGTCTGACGCTGGCAAGGGCTGCCAGCCCAGCAAGGTCATGCTGTGTCCAGGACAGGGTTTGTCCCCACTCCTTGCTGAGGTCAAGCTGTGGGGAGATCCTGTGGGAACAGCTTTTGTTTCCAGGCAGGTACTGGTAAGCAGTAGGTACTTGGGCACAGTCGGGAGGTGTGTGTAAAATGGAACAGGATGTCAAAGCAGTTTCATCTCTGTGGGTTGTTCTGGGAAAGTCCCTTTAGTAAAAGCAAGTCAAAAGCTTTAATAGAGGGACCAGCATTTGGCTGTCTCAGAGATGACTGTGAGGGCTCAGCACATTGTGGGTCGTGATTTGAGTCGTGTTGCCATGACGTAACAGGGGACTGGTTTCCATCACAGCCAGGTTTTGAAGGCAGGGACCCGTTCCCGCACCAGGTATGCCACTGGATCCCTGCTGAACAGTGTGCCAGAGGGGCAGCGTTTTGGCCCCTGGGGTGGGAAGTGTGGGGAGCGGTGCCCGTCCCTTTAGGAGCATCCCTCTGCCCTGTGTCAGCAGCCTGGGGGAGGAAGCGCTGGGCTGAAACCACAGATCCCCCAGATGAAGTGATTGGTTTGTTTGGGTGAATATGAGAGCGTCAGAGGACAGGGCTGTGTCCCTGGGGGGCTCCTCCTCGTCAAAACAGCTGGAGGTGTTTAACACAGGCATGCCCTACATGTAAAGAGAAGGTGTCAAAACCTCTAGGTCTTTCCTGCATTCAACCTCCCCAGGGTAAATCTTGGACAATAACACAGAGGGGCAAGGGGCCAGGCAGGTTTTACAGGGTGGGAGACTCATCCTGGTCACCCTGCTGCTGGCTGGGTCCCCATGCCATGCTGGGCCATGGTGCCAGCTGTGAGGCCAACCCTTTCCCTACTTAGCTCCCACTTTCTGCACCATGAGATTTGCAGCCCTGGAGACCCCTCTGTGGCAGGATGCATGAAAGGGTCTTCTATAGTGAACCTATAGAAGTAGGGGCCCCAGGGAAAGGAATGAGAGGAGGCCAGGAAAATCTGCTGCTTCCTCTCTTCCTTCTCATGCACCAGCCCTGGGGATATCTCCCAGCCCCCATCTGTGAACACTGAAAACACTGGTGGGATGACCCCTCCTTCACTGTCCTGCTTGTAGTTCACTGCCCCAGCCCAAGCAGGACCCAGTGTACTCATGACAGGGGTCTTGGCAAGGGGGTGACTCAGGTTCTATCCATGGGTTAGGGCTTTCTACCTCTTCATAAGCCTCTTGAAAACCTTGTCTTGACTTCCCTGCTTCCAAGCACTCTCTTTCCTTCCAGTCCTGCTCCAGATGATGGTATCAAGGTGTAATTGAGAGTGGAAGAAACCTCAAAGAAGGAAAGAACATGGAAGCTGAAGGTTTGCTCTGCCCTGGGATCTCATCACCTCCCTCCACTCTTGCAGGAGGGGCAGTGCACGTTGTGAAGGTGTTATAGGGCTCTTGGTACAAATGACTTGCAGACTTTTCCCCTTCCAGCAGCAAAGATCAGACCCTCCCTGCCAGGCTGTGGCTCCTGGGATTTACCTACATGGACTGCCTGGAGCTGAACCTACCTTATCAAGACCTTCCTCAAACTCAAGACCTGTTATCATTTGGCATCTTATCTGGAGAACCATCCTGTATTGCTCTCCATGGGATTTCCTGGGGGACCTGTGCACCCTGAGAGGGGTGAGCTGGGAGGCAGAGGGCTGCAGGCAGCCCCAGCCCTGCTGTTTATACCTTGCCTGGGTGCTCTCAGCTCAGAGCACACCTCACCTCTTTTGGTTTTACATACCATGCTGTCCTCCCCAACTTTCCACCCTGCAGTTTCATGTTAGGCCTTTTTCTGCTCAAATTGGCCGAAAGCTGGTAAAAATAACCCATGGTTGGCGTCAGCTATTGAGAGGTAAGGTTATCTGGAGCTTTATCAGCTGCTGAGTCCTGTGTTTTCGATGGGTTTCACTTTCATTATTCCTAAACCGGGCAAATCTCCATAAGTTCGCCATGAATCTGATGGGCACGGGCAGCCTGGCAGGGGATTTTGTTTCCAGCCTTTCTGCCTGTGGTGGGAGCAGCATCGTGGCTTTCCAAGGTCAGGGGTTCATATATATATATATTGAGGAAACCCACCTTGTCCTTGCTTTGGGGGACATTTCACCTGGCCAAGGCCTGGTGCAGTGTCAGCAGCGACTGTTGACCCAGAGACTGGGATGGGGCGGTGCTGCTCATGCAGGAGCAAAGGTTTCCCTCTGCAAGCACAAAGACAATGTACAAAGAGGAAAAGTATAGGCAAAAGGCAGTTGCACATGTGTATTAGCATTCAGAAAGTGCTAGCTTGACCTGCAGGCTTGGTCGCTACCTCTTCCCCAACTCCCAAGTGGAACTATGAGCACCTGGCAGGACATTTTTGCAGGGAAGATTGAAGAAATGCACGTAACAGATCCATGGACACTTCTGGAGGATGATTCCCTGCAGGTGCAGGCCTGCAAGCCTGGCTGGAAGGAGTTTGTGCAGCACCGTGCTCTTGGGAGGTAGGGGGCTGCTGACAGTCCCTGTTGGAGCGGGATCAGGGTTGATGGGTTGCCATGTGGACCTTTTCCTTTTTCAAAGTTTGCTTGCAGGGAACAGGTTTTTGAACAAAAGGGGAAGTTTGAAGGTGGATGAGGCTGTGAAGGGTATCTCCATTTTTGTTCGAAGCTCAGTGGGTTGTTGCCAAACTGGAAAACATGATAATTGGAGGGGAGAAGAGTTCAGCAGCTCCACAGGGCCAAAGGGCAGCTGGTATTTGGCCAGAATTTCTCCATGTTGTTGTCAAGATGAAAAGAGCTCCTTCAGCAAGTAGGGAGAGTTATACCACACTAGAGCCAAATCTTACGGGTTTGCACCCAGAGGATGAGGAGAGGAAGAGCCACTGTGTGCTGGGAATGGGGCGGTGCCTCAGCAGCCCCTGCACCTGCACCAGGCTGCGGGGTCTTGGACAGAGGGAGGCTGGGGCTCTGCATTGCTGATGAGAAACCCCATCCCTAGCATTTCCACCCTGGGCATTGATCAGACACCCTGCCTGAGTGGCAGCAAATGGAGACCTTGGTTGCCAGCCCCCACACAGATTGTGCAAGATAAAGAGCTGCGGGTTGCACACCTTTTGGCTCCTCAAGATATCTCTCCAGCTGCCCTGCACCCTCCACCCACACTTTCTTCTATTTTGCTTCTTTTTATTGTCTTACCCAGTCCTGGGATTGATGCTGGCTTTCCTCTGAGCTGTGATGAGCCAGCACGGGTGAGGGGCTGGAGTTCCACATAGGGACCTGATGCTTCCCACCCCAAGGGCCCCTGCTTTTGGCAGTGGGGCAGGGTCCCAGCAGACAGCCTGACTTCTGAAATTTTTTATGCTGGGGCCAGCCCTCGGGTGACATCTGTGGTGAACTTCCCAGACTGGCATCATGCTGTTAGGGGGAGGACAGCTTGGCGGAAAGCTTGCATGAGTGAAGTTAATCCATAGTCTGTGTTAACCCTGGTCCCTACTGAATGTGCCAAAAGCTTCTGGCTCAGCATGAGGAGCCTGGGATGAGCTGGTCTCCTCTGCCCTGACAGGTTTCAGTGCTCCCAGTGCTTTCGTAAGTGGTCTTCTTCCAAAGTGCACATCCTGTTCCACATGTGCCAGTGCCAAGGTTGGGGCATGGTACGGATACGAGTCTTTCGCCAAGAATGCAGGCACTGCCCCAAACCCCGGCTGGAGGATCCTGAGTTCAGCCTGGAGACTATTGAGACAATTCTGCACAACCTGGTGATAAAGATCCTCCAATATTTCTACAAAAAGCCTGTCCAGCCCTCTGACCTCCTGGAAGTTGTGGTGGATACACCGGTGACAGGGCCACACGACCGTGCCCACTGCGAGGCCTGCAAGCTTGGCATTTGCAACCAGTCACAGCGGGCCCCAGCATTGGATGCCTGGAATGCAAACGTGTCCAGGACCTGTCGGGCCCTGAAATACCAGCGCTTAAGGCCCCATGCAACCTCGACCCACCACCCCTCAGCCTCCAATAGCAACTTCCCCTGGAAACGCTGCTGCTGCATCGGCAGCTCTTTGCTCTGTGTTTTGGCACTGATCATCTTTGTTGTGCTTTATTTGACCATGATGCAGAGGGACCTGGGGGGTCACGAAGAAGAACCGGGGCAATGGCTAGGGAAGCTGGTGGAGTGCCTGGAAAATGGGGCACCCAAGGTCAGCCCTTGCTCTTGGCTCAGCGAGGCTTCCCCAGCTCCTGGTGACATGGGAACACATTGGGATGTCTCAGCCAGGCACCTTGTTCCACAGCCTCTGGAAGACTGATGGGTCTGATGGTTTTTTATGGGACATATTCTGCATGAGGATGAATTTCTCAGCTACCCCACGCACAGGATGAGGTTTATTACTCGCAAAAATAAAACAAGCCCTCTCTTCTCAGCCCAAGGATGCATTTGTGCTTTTTAATTTCTCAAAAGCCTTTTCTAGGTGTATGTGTGGGCAGCTTGGAGTGAAGCTGGGGGCTGTTTTTATCCACCAGCTGAGCTCTACTTCCAGGGAGGCACATCCCCAGTCTGCCCTGCCTTTGGCCAGCTGTCTGGGTACCCTGCAGTGGGGGCAAAGGGTGCCCAAACTTGGCAAGTGCAAGAAGGCTGGGGCAGCAAGTCCAAAGTCTATGCCCCAGTTATGAGGAAATTGCAAGTGTTGGGCTACAGGATCTGGGCAAAGGGGAAGATTCAGACTCTTGCCTTCTGCTACTGCACCCTGCAGGGCTTTAGGGTGGGTGTCATAAGGTTGGGAGGAACCCTGTTGTCCCTATGCAGCCTGACACCCTGACTCTTACCTTCCCTGCAGAGGAGCTGGGTTCCTGCAGAACTTCCCTTTGGGGACAGCATGTCCTGTGGCCACAACTTTGGCCCAGAAAAAGGAGCTGAAGATGGTTTGTAAGTGCTTGTGTCCTGGTTTCAGCTGGGATGGAGATATTTTTCTTCTTTGTAACTGTTACAGCATTGTACTTTGGATTTAATATGGGAACAATAATGTTGATAACACACTGATGTTTTAGTTGTTGCAAGTAGTGCTTACTCTTAGTCAAGGGCTTTTCTGTTTCCCCTGCTCTGCCAGTGGAGCAGGTGCACAAGGAGCTGGGAGGGAGCACGGCCAGGACAGCTGACCAGAACTGGCCCCAGGGACATTCTATACCATGGAATGTCCTGCTCAGTGGATAAACTGGGGGAGTTGGCCGGGAGGGGCCGATTGCTCCTGGGGGATGGGCTGGACATCGGTCAGCGGGTGGTGAACAACTGTAGTGTGCATCTCTTGTCTTTACTGAGTTTTATGTCTCTCTTTCTTATCTCTCTCTTCATGACGGTGATTATTATTATTTACTTTGTTTCAATTATTGAACTGTTCTTATCTCAACTCTCAGACTTTACTCTTTTGATTCTCCTCCCCATTCCACTGGGGCAGGGTGATTGGACTGAGTAAGAGGCTGTGCTGTACTTAGTTGCTGACTGGGCTTGAAAAAGCTTGAAAAAACTTTTGAAATAGCCTGTAGCCTATATATCACAAGTCTCAAATACAACCATGGTTACTGAAGTCTGTCTTCTCCGGGATCCTGGAGTGAGCAAGTGGTGGTGAAAATCAGAAGTGAGGCAGAATAGATTGTTATGATCTCCATGACTCAAAGTTTAGAGCCTCTTCTGGACCCACTGCAAATGGACACCTAGAGGGAGATCTTTTATGACCTGATAGATGAGGTGAAGCTAGAGGATGTGTGACTTGAAGATGCACCAGGATCTCACTCCTGAAATCCTGCCCAGGGGCTGGATGCAGGTGATGAAAAAATGAGGCTTGGCCAGGTGAGGGCAGAGGGGATGAGGGCAGCCCAGGCTGTCATCCTCTTCCATGTCCACCTGAATCATGCTGAGGCATGGGGCTGAGCAGGGATGAAGAATTTCAAACAGCTGTGCCACCAACGTTGGATGTGGACAGAGCTGATTTTCAACCAGGAGAGTGCTGGGCAGATCCTGCAGAATTTGGTTGCCAGCATCTGGCAGGAGACTGCGGCTGGGGGGCATGGTGTGCCCTGTGAGAGAGCATTGTGAGGGCTGTCACCTGGGACTGCACTGGGGGATGCACTGGGGATGCCAGGGGTGCTGTGGGAAATCCACCTCCATGGGGCCACAGGAGAATCCAGGAGATGCAGCCATTCCCTGGGGAAGCAAGTTGCCAGTGACGAGCATGCAGTCACCAGCTCACTGCTGAGCCCTGGGTGGGCTTAGGAGCAATTTGGGAGTCAGCACCTCTTGGTGTGCTTGTGCCATTCTCATCATAGTTTTTGTTTTTGTTTGATACCTCTCACAGAGAGGCTGGCCAGTGGTCCTGGCTGGTGAATGACTTTTTTAAGTCCATCAACTTCCCAGCTTACTCTGCTTCAGTGGCCCCAGGCATCTGCTGTGCTAGGATGCCGATTGCTGGGGTGAAGTGGGGGTTTCTAGCACATTCATAGCTCCCTCTTCTCTGCTGTTTCCTCTGGGATTCGGGCATTGCCTTCATGATGGAGAAGCTGAAACACAGACACCAGGGGACCTGCTGCTTACCTGAGTAGTGAGAGCTGAACTGAACAACCCCAGACTACTTTGGGTACTGAAATTGGTTTTAGGCTTGTCTGTCAAATTAGTCCAGCAAAGAACAGACCCACAGAACCACCGAGGCAGCTGTATCCATCCTTTCCTGACTTTGCAAATGATTTGATGCAGAAGATGGATACGATAGCAAAGATTTCATGATGGAATTATTGAAAGAATGATGGGCTGAAGGAAAAACAATAACCAAACTCAGTGCAGCTCACAGAGCATCAATCCCGGGCTGTGCAGCTTCCCAGGTGCTCTCCTCTTCTCCCTCTCCCTCCTCCTGAAGGGCCCTTTATACCACTTTTTCTGCTACTGTAAGATTCTTCTGTATTTTCATACATGCAACCTGCAGGCTGCTGGTTAAAAAAATGAATATAACAAGAAAACTCTGTGTGGTCCAGACCCCGTGTGGATTTGGTTTCTTAAGTGCTCTGAGCTGCTTTTATCCCACCAACTCTTCCCTTCACCGGCGCCTTCTCTCTGCAGCCTCAGCAGCCCTGGCCAGGGAGCCACCAGATGGAGCTGCAGATCTCCGGCACTGCACTGGGAACCACTGGGACCAGTGACCCGTCAGCACTGTAACGGGACAGCATTCCCCACATGGGGGATGCCCTCCCTGTTTCTGTCAGGGCTGTTCTCCCTGTAGCATGGTCCCCCCAAAGCCCACCCTGCGTGGGTACGGGATTGCTGTGTGGATGAGTGGCTCTGCTGAGTGCCTCCGCTGGGGCTCTGCCGCGGCTGTGCTCTGATGAGGCTGATCCTGTAGCCTAGATCAGCTCCCTTCCCTCCCGTGCTGGGAACAGCCCGCCCTCTCCCCGCCGGCCTTATGTCAGGAAGCAGAGATATGGCCAAGTTTCTTGCTGCCATTGCCCGTAGCCCTCTTCTTTCCACGCTGAGGTTTTCCCAGCCCCAGTCATCATGTCTGGGCTCCCTGCAGCCTCCCCAGCCACCCAGCTGCTGAGTGGGAACTCCCTCGCCTCTGCCTGAGATGCCAGCTCTGGTGGAGACTACATCCCTGCAGGGGTCCTAATTTTCCTGCTTGAGCCTTTCTTCTCTTTCACAAGGGCAGACCCACCTCTTGCTCCCCTGCAAGTCTTTCACACACCCGCCATGCTCCCCCATCCATGGCCTTGTATGAATATGCTCCTTTTTCCCTGGTCCCCTCCTTGCTGCTGCCTACGTGCCTGCCTGTGTCCTCACCCTTTGCAAGCATGTCCCCTCCCTCATGCAGCCCCTTCATCCCCTCCCCAGTACTCAGAGCCACCTGTGCATACATGGACTCCTCAGCCATGGCGTCATTTTTGGGGGTCCGTTCCAGGATACCCCTCTCCAACATGCAGTTGTGCCCATTGCTAGTTTCTTAGCAAACTGCCCTCAAAGTTCTGCTTTCTGTGGCTCTTGGCACTTTTGGGGTCCAGAGGAAGCACTCCTGGCCTGGCCAGGCCCCCAGCTGGCATGGGAACAGCGAGCCCATCCCAGGGGAGGTGGCTGAGGGGAGAAGGATGCTCTCTCTGTGTGTTCTGTGCAGGTCCTGGCTGCCCCCCCCGGTCTGTTTGAGATCGGGCTCTGCTGTAGCCAACTCTCGCTCTCGCCTGGCACTCGCAGCCAGGGACAGCAAAACTTCACCCAGGGATGTTTTGCGGTCTTTTCACCACAGCCAGACTGATAAATAGCTGTCTCCGCGCCTGTCTCCCTGGAGAGAAGCTCTCAGCACTCCGGCAGGTTGGGAGGTGCCAGAAAATGCAAAGCCCATTGTTGCTGTCACTTTTCTCCTCGGCTGCCTGTTCCCAGCCCACCCTGCAGCCACCGCAGTGCCCGTGGGGCGCTCGGGGCTGGCGCTCGGCAGCGGCAGCTTCGCGAGCAGGGGGCGAGAGCTGGGCTGCGTCGGGGATTTCCCGGCAGAGCTATCGACGGGAGGCGGGGAGAGTCTGTATTTACCAGCGATCTATTAAAGGGCAGCAATATTTTGTAATGGGCCCCAGGGTGTCTAGGCTCAGATCCTACAGATGATGGTTTAACGCTCAGGGGACCATGCCTTGATTTTGCTTTTTCTCTCTCCTCTCCCTTACCCCCACGATGTCTCAGGATGTGTTAGCAGTCCTGTGAGCGAGCCAGACCCACCGCGCTCCTCCCTGCCATCAACGCAGAGCAGCCTGGTGCTGTTTTTCAGTTCTGTGCCATAGGAAAATAGGGATCAATAACCCAGCTCTCAGCCCTGGATCCAGGCACATGGGAGGAAACGATCCCCATGATTTTAAGCTCTCTCCAGAGTCTAGATTCTCACAGTCTCTAATGCAGAGATGCCTGGCAGAGCTTTGTCCCTGCCTCAGCTCACATCTGAGCTCGCTGCAGATCCTCTGCTGTGAGGATGTGCTCTCTCAGTCCAACAACTAGTGGGGATGGTTTTTCATCCCTTTTAAAGCAAAAGTCACATACCTCATGTCAATTGAACTCATTGCTAGTCTATTGAGAATTGCTATTCTCAGCAAACAGGTTGCTGCCCTCTCCTGCCACTACCCCCATCTTCAGTGAACTGCTAAGTCTATAAATAATTGAAGGCAGGATCTCCTCTGTTTCCCTTTTTTTGTGATTTGTATTCAGGGCTGCTAAGGGTCTGTCTCAGCCCAAGAAGCTGCACAGGCCATGGCTGAGGAGATGTCGGAGTGAGGGATGGTGTGAGGATTCTCCTGGAGTGCAGGCGTGCATGGCAAACACCAGCAACCAGCCTTGACCATGTTCCTCTTGGAATAAAAGCCACAGGGCACAAACTCAGTACATAAAAAAGTTTTATTTTGTTCTCAGGAGAAAGACTGAGAGAACCATCCTTACATGACATCAGATATTTTACAGAATGTAATATAAAAAACAAACAAACAAAAAACCGTACATATTAGAAAATACCTTGCAGTTACATGACATAGCCAAGAGTACAGTTCATAGTGTATCTGCAAGTTCAACCTTCCTTAGGCCTTCTGCTCCTCTACAAGTTCTACAAATGGCTTTTTTGCATGATAGCAAAATGTCAGAGTGGCTCATCCACTGCTAGCTTCTTCCTTTCATGGCGAAACCAAATGAGGAGGAGAAAGAGAGGCCTGAAGGAGGCTACAGGCATGCAGAAAGCACAGCATGCAATTTTTGCATGTTGCTTACAGCTATGGGAGGGCTTTGCTGGCAAATGAAGGAGAACATGTCCCTGCTGAAGGAAGGCCAGCTCACCTGACCTTGTTCCTTGTTGGAACTTGTCTGCATGAGCCATGGAGGTAAGCTGGGGAGATATGAGTACTTCTGGTGTGTTAGGTGGGTTTGAGTCCGTTTAGAGTGACTTGGACACCTGGAATAGGCCACAAGAGACATGAACAAACGCTGAATACCATTGGTAACCTGTAAATCAGCTAAATCAATGGCTTCAAAAGCAGTTAAAATGGACTAGGTTCTTGCAAGAATGAATAAACTGTCATGCAGGACTAACCAGGCCTCTGAGAAAGAGGTGAAAGCCAAGGAAGGGTGCTTTATATGAAATGATCCTGCTGAAAATAAGTATTGCTTAGATACAGCCAATATGAAGCTGTCTCATGTTGTAAAACTTTCCTTGGGAGGTCTGCTGTGACTGGAAACCACAGAGCTAATCTGGGGGTGGGACTGGAGAGGGCTTGAGATGATAGAAGATTGGAAAAATTTTGGTGGGTGGAGGTGAGGGTGATGCTGAGTCCAAACCCTGCTCCATGTCCTTGTGTCCTCTGTGGGTCACTCATCCCACATGGTGGGATACAGGTATCCCATTTGGGCTGGTGCTGTCTCGGCAGCCATGGCTGAAGTTTAGGGCTAAATGTGGATGCGTCCTCACATCCTTGGGGCCAGATGGGCATCACCTGAGATGCCACCAGGAAGGGATGTTTATTTGCATATAAAAATAATGGCAAACCCCCAGGACTCTCTCACTACTCCTTGCACAGAAAAGGTGTTCCTCAGAGTGGGGAAGCTATGAGGCCCAGACCTGCCCACATGGGCTTCCTGCAGTGCCCATAGGCTCTGAAGCTCTGTAGTTGCATCTTCGGATGGACGCATCTGGCTGGAGAGTCCTGGGGGTGGGGGCAATTCCCTGTGTACCACACGAAGCTTTGGTGTCAGGGAAACGCTGCCTCAACCGCTGTGCCTTTTTCCTGGCTTGGAGGGAAGCTCCCTGGAGTGTGGGTGAGGTTTGCAGATGGGCAGCACATGCGGAGGACGCCAGCTGAGATCTTGTCCTTTGCCCCCTCCCTCCAGCTCCCTAGCAAGCATTTCCTAAGAACGCAAGCGAAGGGATGCGGGACCAAGCGAAACAAATGACCTGGCAAGGGCTTGGCGTGCGTGGAGTATCGTGGCTATTGCTTGCGAAAGACCCGAGTCTGGAGCACATTAAACAGTAACAACAACAAGAAAGGGAGCCGTGGTGGCAGCAGGCTGCTTAGTCACTCATCTCTCCAGCTCCGGGTCCAGAAATGTCCACCTCTGCGAGGAGCCTGTTTTCTGCTCCACCCAGTCCACGTAGTTGGAGACCTTGGTGTACACACCGTACACCTGCTTGCTGCCACACTCCTCCGGGCCACCCCAAGAGACCAGCCCCTGGGCCACCCACCTCCGTGTTCCTGGGTCCTGGATGACGAAGGCTCCCCCGCTGTCTCCCAAACAAGTGTCCTTCCCCCCCTCATAGTAGCCAGCGCAGAACATGTTCTCGGTCACGCTGTAGTTGCCTGAGCGCGACTCGTAGCTGGTCTTGCACTCGGCGTGCAGCACCACGGGCAGTTTGACGTACTGCAGGATGTCGGACAGGGTCCTCATGCCCGAGCTGATGATCTCGTCCACCGTGATGTTGGGGTTGGAGATCCCCCAGCCAGCCACCAGCCCCAGCGTGTTGGGGTGAGGCCCCTCCAGCTCGTGCTCAAACTGGGGCAGGCAGACGGGCATGACGTACTTCCCCATGGTCACCTTCTCCTTCAGCTTGACCAGAGCGATGTCGTGGTTGTAATTCTGGATGTCAAACTCCTCGTGGAGGATGATCCTCTCCACTGTCCTGTTGACAGCTTCCATCTTGTTCCTCACATCATGAAGGGCCAGATAGATGGTGACGTGCTCCTTGGAGACGGGGATGACGGTCTTGTCCCGCCGCTGGGACCGGAGCACGTGGGCGGCTGTCAGCACCCAGGACTCTGAGAGCAGGGCCCCGCTGCCGAACCATTTGTCGTTGGGCACCCGGGACATGTCCTCCACCACAATCAGGGCCTGCCAGGGGAAGAAGCCAGGCTCTGCGTTCCGCCCGCCGATGATGCGCTTGATGATCCCGGGCAGAGGACGAGCTGGCCGGCCACACACTGGGGACGGAAGGGACAGGACAGTCACTTCCAGCTTATTTATTTAGGGAACAAATGAAAAGGGGTATCCCGGTAGATTATGACACATAGCTGGTTATCTTCCAACCAAACACTCTCTTTTATCCTTTTTGGTTTTGGTTTTCTTTCCATTTTCTGTTCCTGGAGTGATTTGGCTAGATCCATACCACTTCAGAAGCAGAAAGGCCAAATGAGTAATCCTATAGCCTCACTGTGACCTGTGAGCTCACCCAGTCCTTCCCAGACCTTTTAAGCACTTGCCTGGCTCCTGCTCAGTGTGTCAAGAAACCCAGGGGAATAATGGTGGAAGGACTGGAGCTTGACATCAGCCCAGTCTCACCCCTCATTCTGCGACCTGTCACAAGGTCTGTGTTCTCACAGCCATGGCATTTGCCCTCCTGGAACTGCTGTGGCTGGAGGAGGCTTGGCCATGGGATTTTGCCTAGCACCGTGGGCTTTACTCCTGCATCTCGTCACCCACAATTCCAGCAGCCAAACCAGAACCCTTCTGCTCAGCTCTTCAACAGACCCACAATTAATGTCTGAAGAGCCCTGACATGGTGCTTGCTTTGCCTCTAGGATCTTTATCCAGGCACGATGTAAGGAAGAGGAGGGACTCAGGATAGCAAAGGTGGGTCTGAGAGGTTGGACAAGGTGGGGGGGACAATCCTGTCCCTGGGAAACTTAAGCCTTGAGATATGGCTGTTGGTGGTAGGGCTCATTCCTGTCTGTGGCAGCACTGTGGAGGGGGACTCCCAGGTGACTTGGGGGTGCTGATGTCACTGGGAGGTTGTGGGAGCCTATTTGGGCTTGTACTTCCACATCTGGAAGAGTCCTGTACCACAGCAACTCTGGTGCTGGTCTTGTCCCTCTGAGTCTGCAAAGAGAACCCAGATCCTCCATGGAAAGTGCTGGGACTCTGCCCCAAGGCCCACCTGTGCTATGAGGGGAGGATGGAAAGCCTCACAAACAGAGGGTTTGACCCCTCAGGGTGATGGGATCAGGACGAGAATCAGTCTTGGAAGCAGTGCAGAAGCACTGGGAGCTGCTATTTGTTGAGTCTGAGGTCTGTCTCTAGGAAAAATGTAACTCTAGCAGGGAGGGAACATGGTGAATGTGTCTCTGCATGTGCCCTGCCCCCTGTCTCTCCCAGTGCTGAAAGGAATAGAAAACATGCTCAGGAAAAGAATTCCTGTGTCCCAGCCCAGCTGCTCTGCTGCACCAAAGCCGATGGCTGTCCCAGGGAGATGGTTTTAGAGGAAGCACATCCAGCCAAATATTTATTCTATTAAATTACATATCAAAAATGCTGACCAGGCTGCAAATGCTCCCACTAATGGCAGAGGCAGGCATGGAGCAGCCTGGAAGAGAGGTTCCTATTGATGGGGAGGTGCGTGAGACATGGGAAGATCTGAAGAGCAGCTGGCCAGCTGCTGCCTGCAGATGCCGATCTCAGGAGAGCGTCACCCTCTCTCTGGGATTTTCCATTTTCCTGAAGTCTGACTCCTGTCACTAATCACAAGGCCTGGAAATGGCCCATGAAAGCAGCTATGGCCCCAAAGCTGTCCCCGTATGCTCCCAGCTCAAATTAGTTCAGGCTGAAACATCAAGCAGAGATGCAGAGAGCAGCTGCCACAACAAGAGCAGCCACAGCCCTGGTCTTGGAGTTTTGTGGGATGCAGGGAATCTTAGGAGTCCTTCCTCTCGCCTTGCAGTGGCTCAGCATTGCTGGAGAGCAGATACCCTCCATGGGGCTGGGCCGCTGTCTGAACCCCAGGGTGGTTGCAGCTGCGGCTGCTGCACGGCAGCCAGAGCCCTGTACCTCTCTGGACAGCCATCCCTGCACATCCCATCACAATCCACACTCAAGCTGCCTCCAGGCCCCCGACGTGCCAGTCAGCCTGGCCCCACGCTTGGTTATGGCCAGAAACTGTCCCAGAGACTTTTGTTTAATCCCAAGCAGGCGCCTGGCCTGGAAACTTGCTGGCTACAAACATTTCTGCCACTGCTCAAAGACTTGGGACTTTTCCTTCCCTGTGAAGCAGTTTGGTTTTTCTGCAAGGCTTGAAGAGGTGATAATTGCTACTGGATGTGTACACGCTGCCAACAGGAGCTGACAGCCAGGTAATGCTCCGCCCTTGGCTAAAGCCATCTCCATGGATCCTGGGGGCTGAACATGGCCAGCAGGCTGCTGGTTTCCTTGTGTGCTGGAGTGGGGATCTTGGGGAGCCCTGACAGCTGGGATGGCTGTGTCCCCAGTGCCACCACTGCACCCTGACCATCTGGGCCTGCTGGAATAGCAGGAAGCCTCTGTCCCCACCACCCTCCTGTCCATGCATTGTGGCACTTGGGTATGTACAGCTGAGGCATGTGGCAGTGCCTCCAGGAGCACAGTTCCTGCATGGCAGCATCCCCTCCCTGCACGTCCCTGCTCTGCACCCCTCGCTGTGGGAACCAGCCACCCCAGCAGCAGTACCTGGTCGGCAGGATGGCAGCTTGGTGCCCAGCTCCTCACTCCTCCACTGCCCCAATGCATTGCACGTGTAGGTGGCTGGAAGAGAGAAAAATGTTAGCTGGGCTCTGCTTCTGGCATGAGGGATTGTCCTTGCTAGTGAGGAGACCTTGTCCAGCTGTTAGGACCCTTTGAGCCCTTTTTCAGAGCAGGAAGTGACCTCCCTTTTAATGCCCTCTGTGCTCCATTCCCGGGGATCCATGGTAGCCCTGCCCCCATGCAGGGACATGGTCTCCATCCTCAGTTTCATTGCCCTGAGCTGTCTAGAGGGCTGTGCTATGGCCTCAGCCTCTGCTGGCAGCTGCCTCCACATAGAAATGCTGCCAATGCCCGTTCTGCTAATTCATACGGGATGCTGGGACCATGTGCAGGGAGATATAAGCAGGGAGACAAGAATGTGAGGAATTCTTTTGGCTTTGCTTGCTGAGGGAGGAGAAGGAAGGAGGGCTGGGCTGCATATGCACCCTTTCTACTGCCCAGAACTGGGTCTGAAGGGTACAGACCTGTGGTGCTTGATAAACCACCTTGTGTTTTTTTCTGTGGTTGTGGACCAAGGCAGATGGCAGGAAAAACTCAGTCTGATGTGATCCCACTGCTATCTGTTCAGCTTTGTCTACACTGAACATTTGGGTGCTGGGATGAGAAGCCTTACAGAGCCCTTTCTGAGGCTGCTGGGCCTGGTCCTCTCTCCAGCAGCAGCTCCTTTCACAGAGACACAGAAAATTTCATAGTCTGCAGGGAGCAGATGGCAGGGTAAGAAAGCAGAACACAGAACACCCACACTGCTCTGCTAAGGCTGTGAAACACTCAGACAAAGCAGCAGGCAGGGCCAGCTCCATCCTACCTTGTTGTGGAGCAGGATTTGTCCAGTCTGACAGTCCAGACAGGGCAGACACTGGGTTTGGTATGTGTAGGCTACATCCACAGCCTGCTGTTTGCAGAGCACCCTGGAGCTGCCATCCCAAGCTCCCCTCGCTTGCATCCCACGTGCCCACCCTCACTGTGCCGTGGGGACCTGGCCTGGCCCCACTGCTCACCGCTGCTGTTGGGGGCCATGTGGTAGTAGGGGTGCTGGCAGTGGTACCGGATGGCTGCTCCATAGGTGGTCAGGTTGTCCCTGGTGGAGAAGGTGACAAAGCCATGCTCCAGCTCCGGCGGCGCTTTGCAGTCAGCAACTGAAAGCCAACACAGAAGGGGGGTTGAACCCTGTGCTGTATCTTGGGGTGTTCAGGCAGCCAGCAGGCAGGTGCTGCTGGGCTTTGGCATGGGATGATGGTCTTGTGGAACAGACCAAAGGTCTGCATAATCCTGTATCCCCTTTCTGTATGGCCCTGCAGGAGGCACAGCCTGAGATGGCCTCAGGTGGCAGCAGAAGGCTCTGTCCTGGCAGGGGAGCCTGGCTCTGTGAAAGCCTCCCACGGCCACCCTGCACAGACAGAGCACACAAGTGGCACCGTGGAACACCAGCAGGATGTCCCACCCACAGGCTGTGTGACCAACACCGCTCACGCTGGTGGAGACCCCAGTGCTGGGAACCCCTCCATGTAGTGCAAGATCTTTCTGCTAAACCAGTGAGAGGGGAAGAAGCCTGCTCTGGCAGGCGAGGTCTGTTGTGAGATGGTCCCAAGTGTATCTCTGCATCGTAGAAGTGGGCAGGGAGAGGCAGGCAGTGATCCACCAGCTGTGCATCAGGGGTGCTCCTCTGTGCACAAGGCTTTGCCAAGAGCACAGCCCTGTCCTTCCTGCCCTGGTCTTGCTCACTAAACAGTGCTGATGAGCATTCACAGATCAGGTGGAACAACCCTTGGTCATGGCTGTCCTATGACAGCAGGAGATGAAGGACATTGAGAGTGTGGCTTGGCTGGCCTGCAGGCAGGGATGAGGCGAGTGCATGTGCGTGAGACCAAACCTGCTCCATCCCCCAAGGCATCAGCAGGGTTGGCTCTGCTTCACCAATCCCTGGTGTTGACTTAGGGTCTGATGGAGGGAGAAGAATTTTGAGGTGCCATTGCTCTGTCCCATGGCCTGTCCATGGCCCTTCCCCATGGCCTTTCTCCCCATGATCCCTCAGAGTACCCTGTGCAGCCTCTCCCCCCAGTCTGCCCCTGAGCTGGGTTTGTGCCAGACACACCAGGAAGGACCCCAGGCTGTGAGAGGGTTCATCTGCCAAATCCAGGGTTCATCTGCGAAATCCCTTGGAACTGTCACGTGGGCAGTTCACAGCACATTCGGGTGGTGCTGTGCAGCCTCTCCCTACCCCATCCTGGGGGACCTGGGGACCCCAGTGGAGGGCAGGAACCAGGGTCTGATCCTGTCAGGAAATGCAGTGCTGTGGAGCTGGATTCTGTGATGTGTAGGATGAGGGGTTGAGTAGGGAAATGGTGCCTTTGCAGAAATCAGGTCCTGTGGATCGGGGATGATGTGAGGTCTGTTGGTTTCAATGGGCTCCAGGATGCAAAGGGGATTAGGACAGCAGTCCTAACTGATCCAGGCTAACAAAGAGAGAATTCAGTAGATGTAGTAGCTGGAACCAGGAATATGTACCATGGCTCAGGATCGCCTAATTGTTTAGGTGAAAAAAGGCTGGTTTATGGCAAAATACTGCAGCTCACCATTCTCCAGGGTCCCCTCCACTTTCTGTAGGGACAGCAAGTGATGGGATGAGTGTGTGGATGCAGGCAGGCTGGGTGGACGCTCTGGGTACCTGTTTTCTTGCAGGAAAGAGGGAATGAATGTCAGGGGACCATCCTGGCTTGCACCTCTACCCTGGGGTCGTTTATGGCTGCAGGGCAGCATTCACTGGCCCACACAGCCCATCTCATCCCTGTGTGTCTCTCTGCCTTGGGCAGGCCTGATCCCTGGAGAATGGGCTCTTGTAGGGAGGTGTTGCTGCACCAGTGTCCCAGGTCCTGCTGAAAGGTGAGGGGAACATTCGTTCTGTGAGCCTTTCTAGAGTTTTCCCTTAGGAAAGGGGCCATTTAGCATCTCTGTCTTGGTAGGACCAGAAGTGGACTGACCTCCCCAACACACACTTCCTCCTCCTCCTCTCCCAGCCTCTGGTCCACATCCCAGCATCCTCCTAGTGAAGCCTCCAACACCCCAGGGAGTACAGGGTGCGTGCCCACAGTTCCTTGGGATGTGAATGGGACCAGGTACCAGGCTCTGACCTCTTTCAGCTGCAGTCAGCCTGAGGCCAGCCCATCCTCACCTCTGCCAGGGCAGCCGTGGGGAGCAAAGGGGAAGTGGAGGAACATCCATCCCCCTATGTCGGTGCCAGGGCTCAGTGCCTGCAGGAAAGGGCTGGCGATGCCAACCCATCCTCCAGGCCTCCTTGTCCAGAGGGTCTGAAAGGCACCAGGACTCTTGGAGAGAGGAGAGGAAGGAGTGTTTCTTATTTGTGATGCTGGGCCAGTGAGGAAGGACAGTGGGAGACTGAATCCAACCCACCAACCAACCAACCGGGCGGCCGTGCTGCAATCCTTGCACGGCCACCTTGGAGGGGGAGCCGAGGCGGCCCAGGAGTCCGAGTGGAGAGGGAGGGATGCAGAAATGCCGGGTGCTGGCAGCAGCACTTGGTCCCCAGGCAGTGGTGCTGGGGCCAGGTGTGCCCCCTTCCCCTGGGGCAGCGTGTCAGTGGGAAAGGGGGGCTCAACGCCAATTTCCTTCACCCTTCTTGAGACGGAGTTAAGAAAGCACCAGGCGTGGGGTTAAGAGTGCCATGCCGGTTAGACAAGCCACAGAGATGGATTTGGCAGCCAGGTCAGTGGAAAGGGAACCTGCCCTGGGTACTGGACAGATCAGAGGGGCATCGCGACAGGCTGCCCGTCGGGGCGGCACGGCCGCCGCCAGCCTCACGCGGCCACTTGCTCCAAGCCGGCTCTTCCCTCTGTCTGGTTGTCGGCTCTATCTGCAGCTGCACCAAAAGCAGAGGGGAAGGAGGAAAGCAGAGAGAGAAAGCCCAATTAGTAGATGAGCAGAGAGAGACATGCAGGAAACCCAGCCCCCAAAACACCAGAAATCGTTAACGAGCTCCCAGTGAGCCGTGCCAGGGTGCTGTGGATGCCGGCGGAGCCGTGGCCCTGCTGGGGACCCCCTCGCTCTGCTCAGCCAGGGCAACCTGGGGACAGTGGCTGGGAGAAGCTGTCACAGGTTTCTGTTTAGCCTCTCCAGGCTATGGAGCTGGATTTTATCCACTTTGCTGAGAAGTTTTCTATTTTCTGCATTGTTTGTGCCCTGCCTCTCACAGACATCCCAGGGAGGTGGGAGTCTCTGCAGTCTGGAGGCCTAAATTGCCCATTTAGGGGCTTCTTGGCTTTCCAAAAAGGTCTTAGAAATTTAGTGTAGTGAGTCATATTACACAAAAAGGGATCAGTTCCAGCCCAGCTGGAACAATGCAGGTAATAATTTCAATTTTCTCAAAAAATAATACTTTTTGGTGTTAAAAATATGTACCTAGATTTTGTTCTAGTTTTTTAGACAATGCAAATTTTTATCTGATTACTGTGCAAGCTGGATAAAGTCAATGGGAAACTGTGGTAGCGAGAGTGCAGGAGTGGGCAGTTCCTCAATAAGGCAGAGGCATCACTGACCCCCCCAGTTTTTAAGGAGCCCTTACAGATATTAATCTATTTAGCAAGTCTGAAAGCCTCCCAATTTCCATTTGGCTTGAGAAAACAATTAAAACTCCAGAAATACTCTTTCTTCTAGGGTAAGATGCACAATATCATTAAAAGAAAGAGTCTGCCCAGATGAGGAGAGCCTGGATCCCAACACCCCTAGAAAGCATCCCCTCCTGCCTCTCCTGGAAGGAGCAGGGACAATCTCTGAGCATGTTTGCTACTTTTCTCTTCTCTGGGCCAGCCTTACAGCACTGAGAGGCAGTGAGAGCCTCCCTGAGCGCTGAGAGGTTTGGAGGAAAGGGAAAAGGTGTGATCAGGTACATCTCCCAAGCCTGAGCTGAGAGAAGAGCTGGGTTAGATGAAAGAAGAGATGATTCAAATTATCACCTGTCCTTTCAAATGGCATTTCTTTTCTTCTCCCCTTTTCTCCCATTTTAAGATTTGTAAATATTTGGACATTTTTCTCTCCCCTCTGACTTATATCAGCAGTACCCAGTTTAGTCAAGTACCTGGTACCTCTCTAATGCCCTGCATCTTAATAGCCTCTGTTGGGAAGGAAATTTGGACCAGGAACTAGATTATCCCAAATTGTCCCAGGTTTATCTGACAGAGCCAGTTCTCAAGAGCCAGGCTTGGTCTTTCTTTGACAGGGAGACAGCAAAGTGGCTCGCGAATCAAATTGTATGAGTAATCTAAATAAAAGCACCAATCTCCTGCTTGTCGCATTTGGCCTGAGCCCCGCTGTGTTATCCAAGAACAAGCCAAAAGAGCTTTGCAGGGTTACGTAGCCTCTCTGGCTGGGTTCGTGTCTCTGAGTAAGGAACTCCACTCTGGCAGGGCAGCTCCCGTTAGCATGAAATGACTTTAGCAGGAAAAGGACATTGGCAGGGTAGGGAAGGGTGTCCTTACTTTTGCAGATAGGGATCTTGTTACTCCATGTGCCATCCTTCAGACACTCGATCTGGAAGGAGTCACTTTCCACGTTATCCTGTGCAGAAGGTACCAACAAAAAAACCTCTATCAATGTTCAAGGAAAAGAAATAAATCTCTCAATAAAAAGGGAATTTCTTAGTGATTTAGTCAAGTTATATCCAGCTTCCCCTGGAAGATGACTTCCTTAGCTCAAAAATGCAATAAAATCATAATGAAAAACTTGAGGAGTTTTCTTGTTGCCAGCAACTTGGTGGCATGCTGAAAGCCAAAGAATTGGAGTCATTTATTCCTGTTGTAAATGATGGGATGGGTAAGGAGGCAGCTCTGCATGAAGGATGGACCTGGGAGGAGATCAGAGAAATACCCAAGTCCATGTCGGAAGTCAAAGTGGGCTACTGGCTTGGAGGGAAGACAGCCACCCCATGAGTCAGCCACGCTCCCTGTGGTTCTCAGCTGTTTCCCAGAGAGAGCCTGCCAAAATCCTGCCCCCCTTGACTCGCTGAAGCTGTCCCCAAGTCCCCGAGGACCTCCCAGTCAGTGGAGGCTGGCATCTGCAAGGCTGCTGAGACAGTGCCCACTGAGGTGGGGGGCAGGCAGAGCCCTGGCAGCTCCCTCAGGGCTTTTGCTGACTTTTTCTCTGGCAGAGGTGCTGGGCCTGACATTCTATGAGTTTCCTGGCTCCAGAGGGATGCTGAGAGGGTGGCTCAGGAAAGTGCCATCACCTCGTTTCCTCCACACCTTTGGAAAGGAAGGGTGTTGGCTCTCAGAGGAGGTGTTTTCCTTGCCCCTGGGAAGGGAGTGAGGATGGGGTGTGATTGTGTTCCCTCTCCCAGAGATACAATGGCTTTGAGAGGAAGTATCCTCTTCTTCCTGCCCATATTCCCAGCTCCATGTCTTCAATCCATACCTTCAGCACTTTGTATCCAGTGTTGCAGCTGATGACAACCTGGTCTTTGAAGGTGTACTTGGCTTGAGAAGGCTCAATTTTCCCATTGATCGGTGGTTGCACCAGTGGGCATGGGTTTCCTTTGAATAAAAAGCAAATGAAGCTAAACAGAGGAATAAATGGACCAAATGCAAAGTCCCAGCTCTTTCACCTGGCCCATGCAGTGGAACCTGAGCATCTCGGCCCTGCTTTTACTCTTAGTCTCCACTCGCATGGCTCAGCCAGGCTCTTCTAGAAGACATGGAGGCTCCATGTCTTTCCTTCAGTCTGTAATTCTCTGGCTCTGAGCATTACAAATCTGGGAGCTAATAACAGTAGCTTGTGCAATTATCCTGCCCAAAATTGCTTTGTGATGTGGTCTTGTTTCAGAGCCCATTTGTTACAGGGAAGAAAAGCACTCTTTGGAGGGAGGGCTCCGTGTTACTTTATGTCTCTCCTCTTGTGATTTCTGGAACAGATCCTTTCTGGAGAGAGGATCATGGACCACCAAACTCATGGTGTCCATCTGCAGGTTTTATAAAGCCCTTCCCATTCCCAAGCCCAGCAAACAGAGGAAAGCAGCAGAAGTTACCAATTGCTGTGTATGACAACTTCCAGCCCCTGTTCTCTCCAGAGTTGTCACTGTGGAAGCGGATCTGCACGCTGTTGGTCTGGGTTTCAATGCGCCCTGGGGACTTTTCTCCACAGAAAGGTCCAAACTCCTTTTGGCCTGCTTTGATCTGCCGAGGCAAAGATGAGTGGGTGGTTTGAGAGGGCTCTGATCCCTGAGGCCAAAGGATGAGGCTGCAGTGGGGTCAGTGGGGTTTCAGCACCATGTGTTGGGGGGGTGTGAACAGAAAGAGGGTCACAGTTGGATAAAAGGGTCACAATCAGATGCAGTGAGAGACATGGGGTCAATAGAGCACAATAGAGCAGAACAGAGCACAGCAGGGCTCCTGATGATTCCATCACCCCTGTTTAGACTGGGGTGATTTTGGTCCCATCACCAGGGCACTGGGAAAATGAAGGGCGAGCAGGAGAGAAGGAGTGTGCAGAGCCCAGCTCACCTTGATGTGGTCATATGGACAGGTCACCTCAGGGTGGTCTTCCACATCAAAGCTGTCCTCGAAGTTCAGGGTGATGAAGAAACCCTCCTCCAGCTCGATGCGGTACAGGCAATCCGAGCTCTTGGGGTAGGGGCTGGGGAAGTCGGCGCTGGTGATCAACCCGCTCCTCTGGGTGTAGAGGTTGTCACTGCACTCCACTGAAACACAGCCATGGCTCTATCAGGGCCCTGACATTCATGTCCCAGCCCTGACCGTACTCAGGAATCCTCCCAGTGGAGTGGGGTCTGTTGGGTGGATCCATGGATCCCAAATACGGGTACATGGATCCCAAATGTGTGTCCATGCAAGGAGAATCTCACACAGCCAACTTCCAAATATGCCCATGGCACAGAAGCCCTGGTCTGACAGCTAGTCCCAGCTAATCTACATGATGCAGATTCAGAGCAGGGACTAAACCTTTTAATTTCTCTGACTTGAGGAGGTCTATAGAGCTTGTCTGAGGAGCACAGCCCATGGGAGAAGGAGTCCCAGACTACTGGTTTGTAGGGGAAGAGGCACCTCATCCCTCCTGGGAGCAAAAAAGGGCCATTTTGCCTGTGCTTGGTAGGTGTGATGCCTACTCAGGGACCCTCTGAGTGCCCACCCCTGTGTCTGGGCTGTGCCTGTGTGGTACCTTTGCAGGTCCTGTTGTCGGAGTGCAGGATGTAGCCGAACCTGCAGGAGCAGTAGTACCCGCCGATGTAGTTGTGGCAGTAGTGGTCACAAGCCAGCTCCTCATCACTCTTCTCCAGGCACTCATCCACATCTAGAATGGAGTTAACAAGGAAGGGAGATCACCCTGCAGCTGTCCACATGTCACTCATTGAGGGGACATTTGCCACAACACTGAGAAATCCGTTATCCCCTGTGCTGGGTCACATGAGCACTCAGTGAGTCCCACATGGCCCAAGGGTTGCACACAAGCTCTCCTCTTGCCAGAGAACCCAAGGCTGACTTGGGATGTGGTCCCTGCAAATCTGGTTCCCTATCCTAGCAAGCTGGCCCTGCAGGCTCAAATGCTGCTTACCCACGGCGGTGTAATGGGCTTCGAAGCCGGTGAAGCGTTCCTCATTGGAGAAGTCAGACCTGAAGGTGAGCCCCATGTAGGGCCCTGGGGACAGGATCACTTGCTGTCCCGGAGCCTGCTCTGTGTCTGTCGCCTCCCTGCCGCAGAAGGTTGCCAGTTCCTGGTCCTCAGTTTCAATCTGTTAGCAGAAAGAAGTGGTGAGCCCAAAGAGCCTGCTGCGTGTTCCCTGGGGAGGTCAGGCTGGGGCTGGAATCATCCTCCGTATCCAGGAGCTCACGCTCTGCCTGTGTTTGCCCAGCCTGTCCCCTGCCAGGACTCACCAGTGTCTCCATGGGGCACAGGGACTCCGGTCTGCCTGCCCTGCCTGGAGGCAGCTCTGAAGCAGATGCTGAGAGCAGGTAGCACCCAGGACATAGGGAGGAGCTGGACGGTGCAAGGGGAGGATGCAGGGTGGGAGTCCCTTTGGGAGGTAGGATGAGGACATGGGGAGGCAGTGCAGAAGAAGGGGTGTGAAAATCAGCCCTGGGCCATGTCATTCCCACTCAGAGCTGTTGGTACCTGAGGTGCTTCCCCTCATCTCTTCCCATGGCTCTGATCCAGATAGCAGCATCTGTGTGAGGAGCCTAGAGGAGTCCCTGCCTATTGGTTTTGCATCAGCTCAAAGCAGCAGCTGTAATTTTTTTCTGTCCCCTGGACTGCCTTTAGACAAGCTTGGTCCTGTCCCTCCCACTCAGGCTCTCTGCCTGGCTCCAGACCTGTGGTTCCAGGCACTGCTGGGACTCTGACCACACACCCAGAGGGCTGAGGAAGGGGAGTGATGAGCCAGAGTGCCCTGTTGTCACATCAGTACACTCAGTAGTCTCTATGTGCATCCCTTTAAAACACAGCCCTATCTGTGCCTTAAAGCACTGTAATCCCTGCAGAAAAATCTTCCATTTCCCTGGAAACCCCCTCCTTTCCTTTTTCCTCGCCTTTTTCACCAGCATTGATCCACCTCCTCCTACCCCCAACCCCTGTCTCATGGCGACCTCTCCCAGGCAGTTCCCAGCACCCTGCCTGCTTTCCCCCAGGGGATTTGAATATGAATAAGCCTCGGCAGAGGAATGTGATGAACACCACCAGCCAGCCCACCACCACTCATGCCAAGCCACCGCTATTGAGGCTGTGATGAAGTTTGCAGCCCCCCCAGTACATGCGTGGGGAAAACAGTCATCTGCTCAGAAGCCCGTGGGGTCCTGGAGGTGTTGGAATGCTGTCCCTGGTTTGCTTGGCCTCAGCAAGGTGAGACCCTTCTCCGACTCCATCCCTGTCACCTAGAGACCCTCAGGATGTGCCTGCTGGGGAGGGTCTGGGGCTGAAAGAGAAATTTCCCAGAGCTGAACAAACAGGCGGAAACTCACTCACACCAGGGAAAGCCAACATGGAAATGGCAACTCAGCATGCCTTGACATTGCCTCCAGATATTTTCCATCCTCTCATACAAGCTGGAGCTGGCCAGAAAAGAGAGACACTTTCCGATGATAAATTTTGGGAATTTCGAGAAAAAACACGCACCCTGCTTTGGGGACAAAAACCCAATTGAATTTTTTTTTTTTTTTGTAACAGCATTCTGGGGCAAAAAAGGAAAACAAGTAATTTGGGCTCCATCTGGTTTCAATCCCTTTGAAATATACTGTGGTGCTTTAGAATTGCTTTTAAATCTGAAAGATTGTTTTGAAATGAAATAGTGTTTCTGACTGAGAAACGGGAATGCCATCACCAAAAGCGAAGCAAAAAGGCATTTCAGCCCTGATGTGCAGACTTGGCTGCACCAGCACGCAGGACACAGCCTCTTCCTCAGAAAATGCTTTTTCTTAAGGAAATCTCTAGGAAGGAGGAATTTCCAGCCAGCTGCTCCATGTGGAGCTGGTGGCTGTCACCTCTGCCAGGACTCAAGAACCACCGTGTGAGCTCCCATCCCTTTCCTTCAGCCCCGGGAGAGCGCAGGACCTGCAGCACAGCATTCCTGAAGTGCGGGAAAATCTTCCCAGTGCCCTGTGTCTTGGATTAAGGATGCTCCAGCCATGGGGCCAGCCCTAACACTGCCCCCAGCATCCCTGGATACAGCCCTGGAGCGGCAGGATGGGGCCCGGGAGAGCTGTGCTCTCCTCACTGGAGGTATCCCCAGCCCCTTATCTGAGACGGGTCCCATGCCCCAAGCCACAGGGAGCAGAGGCAGCCTTTCAGCAGTAAACTAAACAGAGAGGTCATCATCCCTCGTTAATATTTGCTGCTTCTGCTGGGGACTGTATACTTTTTTGTAGATCATTTACATCCAGTGAGCAGGCTGGTAATTAAATCCTGGTTGTTTGTTTGGAGTTTCTCCCTCTCGGGTCACGATGTCAACGTTTTCACTAGAGAAGATGTGTCCCTGAGGGAAATATCAATTGCCACAGAGAAATTCCCTATAAAAATACACTGAAAGAATCCTCCTTTGAAAAATAAAATATAGTGACACCCTTGTGCCTTAAATTTACCCTTGCCAATGCCTCCTGCTGTCTTCCCTGTTTCTTCTTGCATCCTCAATCCCTCATTAAGACTTCTGCCCTTCTGGATGGAGGCAGATTAGAGTCCCTCTCTGGTTGTGCCTGTCCCTCAGAATTTTGGCTGGTGCTGTGGCTAAGGGGTGTCCCAAGCTGCGGGGCCCCTCTCTGCCCCACACTGATTTCCCCCCTTGGGGGCAGGAGCTGGGATGCCCCGGCTGGCAGGAAAAAAGGCTGCGCCATGGCATGGACTGCTGGGGATGCTGGGGATGCCGGGGAGCACAGATGCTCCGGAGGTGCCTCCTGCAGCCAGGGGGTTAACGAAACCTCAGAAACGCCGAGGGGAATTTGGCCCGGCAGTTTGGTGTCTGCTGCCGGAGAGGAGCGGGCAGTCGGCGATACGGAAACACAGCCGCCACCCGCCCCCCCGCTCCAGCCCTCCAGGAATGCACTAATTGGACTGATGAAGGCCAAACATACCACTTGTAATATATATAAATGGCTCATTAGGCAGAGAAATCGCAGTGCTGGGCTGAAGACACTGGGAACATGACATGGGGAGGAGACGCTCGGAGCCAGGGCAGGGCTTGAAGAGTTCCCCGCCGAGCGGCCCCGCAGAGTGTGGCAAGAAGGCAACACCCAGAGCAACGGGGCTTTTTTTTCACAATGCTGCTGCTACCGACTGTTGGGAATGAAGCAGGGACAGCCCTGGCAAAAGCGTCCATCTGAGTCTCCTGGAGATCCGAGATACGTCAAGGGTCCTTTCCTATGCAAACATGAAAGTGCCCTGAATTTCCATGGGAACATACATGGCAGCCCTGCCATGGGTGACAAAGGGGGCTGGCTGGTTTCCTGCGCTGTGGATTTGGCTTGGTGTCCAGAGACTGTCCCCTCCCGAATGGCAGCTGCACCCACACGCCCTATTTCTGGGCAAGGCTTGTTCCCTGGAGGGGCTGGGGGTGAAAAGAGACCCAGGCAGGATGCTGGGGTCCTGCAAGAGCTCCTGACTTGCTCCCGTGCCTGGTCCTCCTCCTTCCCCTGCACTGGGGCTAGCTGGTTCCCAGTGGCACAGGGGAATGGCCAGTGCCACCAGACACCACTGCACAGAGCTATCGGGATGGGAGAGCCAAGCAGCAAAGCCCTGGGCTCTCCTTTCCTTCCAGCTCTCTCCTGGGGTTCAGTGCTCCTTTTGGGACCCCACGCTCCCAGGAAATGAATGATCCCCTGTCTGGGGCTGGCTGACAGGACCAAAAGAGGATGCTCTCCTCCTGAACCTCCAGTTCATGCCAAACCTTGATTTGTGCTTTTTCTCCCTTGTTTGAGCAGAGGAAGGTGTACATGGGTCCTGTGCACCCTTCTTGCAGCCCCAGGCTGGGCATGCACTGCTCTGAACGAAAAACCAAGCTTGTTCCCTGGTCCTGCATGTCCCCTGCCAGTGCCTCATCAATCATTGATGGAGTGTCCCCACATCTTCATTCCAGTCAAGGAGCTGGTTGCCAAGCTCTTTGGGGGCTGATTGCATTCCAGGGCTTGATTGAGCCACGTGCAAAACCTCACAGACAGGTCCCCAGGCTCAGATCTCTCTAATAAGCTTGGGGACTTACTCATGAAGGCCCCTCAGAAGCCAGGATTTCATTGCCCATCTCCCTGCCTCTGCCACAGTTCTCCTCACTGACACTATTCAAGTCACTTAATGTGATTTCCTGGACAGGGCTGTGGCTTTTTGGGTGCCCTGGGCCAGTGCTGTAGGCTTGCAAACCATGGTGAAACCCTCTGCAAATGAGGAACCCCCAAACTGGTTCCCCGTGGATGGTGATGAGCTGGGCAGAGCCTGCTGAGCAGCACAGCAAAGGGAAGGTGCAGGAAGAGGTCAGCCTAGGGTGGGTGGCTGCTCCATCCCTGTCCCCACGCACCTGGCAGGTGGCTGAGAGCAGCCATCCAAAACCTGAGGAGAGGCTGTATCCAGTGTGCTGGGGCCCAGAGTTTGGCTTCCCAGCATGTGACTGGAGTTTCCTACCTGCATAGGGGGCTTATCCAGGTGGGTATTTTGGGGATGGCTGTTCCTCCCATTCCTTCTGGCTCACTTCCTTACTGAAGTGCCACTCTCCCTCTCTGCCATCCCCATTTGCACAAACAAGCCTCCCATCCTGCGAGCATTTCTTTAGGAGCCACGTTCTTTTTACATATACACAGACACGCACGCGTGCATGTGCATATATATAAATAAACAGCTATTGTTTTAATTAGCCATTGTTTCAGAGCTCTGGAAACTGTTCCCTCCTGCAGACCACCCTGAAGACAGAGGTCTGTGTGGGTTTACAACTCGGATCACCCTGAGCTTGCCACTTGGGATGAGCTTCTACACCGCTTAAGAGCTGGGGTGTGTGGGCAGCCAAGGAGTGAGGGAAGCAAAGGCCAGGGCACAGGGGCTTTTTGCCTGTCCTGAGTTGAGTCCCCATCTGCTCAGCCCCTTTTTAACCTCCTTATGGCAGTCAAGATGATGATGACCCTGAACAAACAAGACAGTGTTTCTTCACACACACAGAGGCACATAATTGTGTATTTAACCTGTGCAACTCTCTGGCACGTGGTGCTGCAGAGATTAAAGTTACCCATGAGCTCAGAAAGCAATGGTACAAGTTCATCGATGGGGAATCCTTTGAGCACTGTGGAACACAGAGATCTGCCTGTGTTTCTGAGCTTCCTCACTAGGACCAGCAAAACATTACAGCGAAGCACCTGTGTGTGCCAGGTCTATAGTTATATTCTATAGCCATGCATTGTGGCCTCTGTCAAAGAATGGGCTGAAGCTGTTTTTACACCCTGCACTGGTGCAGACAGAGCTGGACACACAAACCCAAGGAGGAAAACAGCCACGGAGTCATTCACTGCTTTCTTTAATGTTTTCTAAGCCAGGGGTTTAGTAGCATCAAGACTGCACCCTTATGCAGCAGAGTAACCTCTGGATCTCCTGTAATCCATCCATTTTCATCACTTTGCAAATGTAATTCTGTGGTGGAGGCTCCGCCAGCTGAGTTACAGCCCCGAGCAAATTTATATAGCTGAAATCTAAATCCCTGTGAAAAATACCGCCTTCTTATGGAAATCCAGTGGCAGGGAAAGCTGTGGTGCCAAGTTGGCACCATGGCCAAATAACAGGGAGCCTTATGAAAAAGGAAAAAAGAGCAGGGGGTGAAGGGTGGGAGGAGGGGTAAAGCTGGAATGGGGAAAGTTTCCAAGAAATCTGTTCCTTAAGCTTATTGGGGTTTTAAAGCAATATATCTCTATATATGTCCCTGGCCCTTGTGCTTGGAGAAGATCCAGGAGAAGGAGAAAGAACTAATCAAACCTCAATGAGAGCTGTTAGTAGCAGAATGAGTGCCAGCACAAAGGGGAAATTAAAGCAGGGAGCAACAGATCCTAGAGGAAAAAACACACAAATGTTTGCTTTGTTTTCTTAGGGCAAGAATAAAACAATATTTTCAATTATCTGGCAACTAGCACCAGGGCCAAGTTCTGTGGTTCCAGACTTGGGAGCAAGCTCCACCTGCCTCTGTGCGGGGAGGGAGGGTGGAGCTTGTCCTGGGTGATAGTGTAAGGTATGTTCAGCCAGGCAACCCTAGAAAGCACCTGCTTGCTACTGCTGGTCTGCCAGAAGCACCACACTTGACCATTTTCAAAGATGTGGAGAGCCTTGCTTGTCCTGGATGTGAAGGAGAGCCCTGCTTGGAGAAACCTGTGGTGCAAAGGCAAGGTTGCTCTGTGGCACTGCAGTGTGTGGCCACCACAGTTTTGGGTGGGTTACTGCCCAGCAGTGAAGCAGACTGAAATGTTTGGAGGTTTTGGCCATGACAGCTCTGTGGAAACCTCCATAGCAGCCTCAAGCTCAGGTCTACCCTTTCCCTTTTTTTTCCTGGAGGGGCTGGACACGGGCCTATCCTAAGAGCCTGCAAAGCGTGGCCAGGGATCCAGGCTGGCTGCAAGAGGCACCCACAGCAAAGTGTGCCCAGCTCAGGGGCCCTCCTTGCTGGTATCAGAGTGGCACAGGCTGGTGTTTAGCCATAGGTGTGTTATCAGCCCATAGGTGTGAAAATCCCATTGGGTGCAGTAAGAATTAGGTGCCCAAATACTTTCGGAAATCTGTTTCTCTGTGGGTAAGCTCTGACTCTGGTGCCCAGTGGATGCTGCCAGCTTACCTGTGCTCTCCCCATGGTCCACTGGACTGACAAGTCCTGAGCCCAGTAAAATGGAGAGAACTGTCTTGTTCCCAGCTTTTCCAGCACTACCCTTTCTCAGCTGGCCAAGCAGCTCTGCTGTCTACCCCACCATCTGCCCTGAGATCTCACAGCTCACCTTTACATAGTCATATTCACAGAGGTAGGATGACTCCAAGTCAAAATGCATGAAGTACAGCTTGATTTTAAATCCGTCAGGCACAGAGATGTTCCACGTCATTTCCGAGTCACTGGGATAGGAGTCGGGGAAGTTGGGGGACTGGATCTCCCCAAACATGTCTGTCAGCTCGACGGCATCTGCCATGCAGAGCAGCAAGGCACAGAAGGGCCAGGCCAGGGGGTACCTGGAACACACATGTGAGGAGATGAAATGAAACCCTGGCAATGACAACACCTGCTGCAGGCTCATCTCTTTTCCCAAGTGGATCGTGCAAGAGGAGGTGCAGCACCATGGCACCATGAGCAGTCCCTGGGAGGTGCAGGTGGGAGCTGCATGTGGCTCCCATGAGGGGAAAGCCCCTTTGAAAGGTGGGTGCCACAGGTGCCACATGTGATGCAAAGGCACCTCCAGAGCTCCCAGGCAGCTGGAAGTGCCATCAGGAACTCGGTTTTTCCCATGCTTCTGGAAGCAGCAGCCATTGGCAACACATCCATTAACTAATGGAGCTCTGGTGGGCAAATCTTCATTTAATGGAAGAATAAACATAAGGATGCTTAATAAAATAATGATGCTTTCTAAATCGGTTTAATGAAAGCATCATGGCAATAACTGCTAAGTATCATTATTGTTATTATTACTGCTTAGCCTCATCCTGCCAAATTGGGATCATTAGCTCTCAATAAACAGCACACATCTTTGCAGCTGGCAAGGATGGAACCAGGCCCCAGCAGTGCAACCCTGCATGTTACACTCTACCTTCTTTCTCTTTTTCTCTTTTCTTTTCTTTCTCATTTTTACTTCTCTTCTCTTCTCTTCTCTTCTCTTCTCTTCTCTTCTCTTCTCTTCTCTTCTCTTCTCTTCTCTTCTCTTCTCTTCTCTTCTCTTCTCTTCTCTTCTCTCAAAATGGAGAAGCACAGAGAGGCTGAGATCCATAGAGATGTTTTATCATCAAACCCATCTCTTAAAAAATCTCAGCCTGAAGAATTTTTCCCAGCTAGTTACCAACTGGTTTATCCCAGAGGACGACAGAGAGAACAGGTAAATCTGTGGTGGTCCAGCTGACTTCACACCAGCCTCGAGCTTCATTTGACATTAAAGGGAGCATAAACTGAGTATTTCTCTGTGCAAGGAGAGAACACCACCCGTGCTGGAGGTGTGAACACAAAAGCCTGTGTTATTGCATAGGACCCAGAAAGAGGAGCAGACCTCAGGCTCTTCACACATAATGGAGCATACAAAGGAAAAGAAACATGCAGGAAATAAGAGCCATTAGAAATGAAAATTTCTGAAATAGGCGCTAAGGCCTGGCAAAGGCTTGTAGGTGTGTACAACAGACATTGGAACCACTCACATGTACACGTACACCTGGTTTCAAAATCAGGGCTTGATTTAGGTATGCTGGTGAGGAAATTGAAGCTGCATTAGTGGATTATTTTTAACCTGTCTGTGTTCTTTCAAAACCAGGGCAGTAAATTTCTGGGGTTTGTTTGTGTAGTGCCATCACTTTTCTCAGCTCTTCGTTACAAAGAAAAGTAAATGGGAGCTGAGAAATTTGGATTGATTTTTCTCTCAAGCACAGTGAGGTTGAACATGCCCTTTTCTGACAGCTTTTCTGAAACCACAAAAATGTGTGAAAGGAAAAACTGTTACCCCTCTGGTCAGAGTACATGCGTGGGGCTGGATGCTGAGCTGGTGTAAATGGGCATCACCTCCTCCATTTCAACAGGCTGTTTTCTTGTGCGGCTCTGCTTTTCCCTAAGCAGGGGAGGCAAAACAGCATCGAACTTCTTCCCCATGACAGGAAAGTCTTAACCTCATGTGAACGTGATAAATGACCGAGGCGTGCACAGAAACCTGAAGCCCGTGCAGCAGGTCCCACCTTGCTGGCACCTTTCCCCCTCGGCCGTGGCAGAGCGGTGCCCGTGCCAGGATGTCCCTTTGGCTTTGCCGGGATGCCGGCGTGCGAGCTGGGCTGCGGCACGAAGCCGGGGCATGAGCAATGCCTTGTTCGCCCACGGATAAGGGAACTGGAGCCGCGGTCATCACCGAGAAACCTTCCCCAGCAGGACAGCCCCCCCTGCCCGGCCGTGCCCCGAGACCGCGCAGTACGGGAGCCCGGGCTCAGCCCGTCGCGGCGGTACTCACCTCATTTTGCTGCTGGGAGAGTTTCCCGGCGGGTTTGGTGCGGAGGATTGATGGCTCGCTTGCGGGGGACGGCTTTGCCTCTTTCCCAACGCTCCGCTGTCCGCCTTATCTCTGTCCGGAGATTTGCGAGCGTGTGTGCGCCTATGTGTGTGTGCGTCTGGAGCTGTCTGGCATTTTCCATGCAGGTCACGCCTTCCCGTGCCTGCAGCCGTTCCCCACATCCAGGCAGGCAGGCAGGCAGGCAGGCAGACCTGCCCGCATCCGAGCCCTCCTCCCCGCCCGCCTCTCCCTCCTCTCCGCCGCGGGGCTGCCCTGCGCTCCAGCATTCAGCGGAGTTTTTGTCTTCCCTAATCTCCAGAGTTTTGTGTATGTGTGCGTGTGTGTGCCCATGCACATTGTGTTTTCTCTCTCTTTTTTTCCCCCCTCACAGCCTGCTTTGCCAGATGGCTAAAATTTGCCTCTCAATAGGGTCTGAGGCTCCAGCAAAAACAGAAGGCAAGAATGTGTGAAAAAAAAAACAAAAACAGTGCGGGGATAAATAGCTTTAGTGGTGGTGCTGCCGCTGGGATCGGCGCTCGGGAATTGCTTTCAGCATCTCTACTTAGTGCCGAGCAGCGTTTGGGATGGGGATCTGGCTTCCAAGAAAGTTTGGAGTTGTGACAGTCCGAATAAAACCAAGCCCTAATTTGCATCCTCCTGTAGAGCAGAAGAATTGCCGGGTTCAGTATTTTGTCCCAAGACAAAAGAGCAGCTTTAGATGTGGACTCTGCTCAGAAGTGAGAATTTTAAAGACTAAAGTTCCGGGTTTGGAGCCTGACTCGCTCCTGTTCAGGAAACAGGTAAAAACATGAACACTCCCCGCTAAGCCATGGGAGATTGATCTCCCCTCCCTGTGCCAGGCACAAACCAACCCAAACTCCCCTGTCTGCACAGCTAAGTGGGAAGAAGGTCTATCTGGGCTGCAAATAAGGGAATAGCACGTAGGATGGCAAAGGATGCAAGCGACTCCCTCATTCAGGAATCTCCTTGGACACAGGAGGAGCAAAACTTTAATAGTTGTTTACCAACTTCAGCTTGAGCTGGTTAATGTAAACCCCGCAGACATCCCCTGGCAGGCACGGATACACATGCGGCATGTTAAAAGGCACTCAAAAACAAGAGCCGGGAAGAGGCAGGGAAACAGGGATGTGTTGGCACCACTCCTGGAGCAGCAGCTCCCAGCCCTCCCGGACTCCACAGCTCGCTGATGTCAGGCTGTGGCGCTGCGGTTAAGGGGGCGATGGTATCTCCAGCCTCTGCACAGGATTTGCCCCTCCAGCAGTCCTGGAGAAGCTGGGAGGGAAGGGGATAGAGTGAAAAAAAGGGTAGAATTTTCTTTTTCCATTTCTTGTCTTTGTGTTTTGAGGGTTATGGTTCCCTGGCTTCCCCGGCAGAAGCTGCTTCTCTTGTTCCCATGAGTCTCTGGTTCTGCACTGAGAAAGAAATGGTACCTAAGAGACACAGTGAAATAAAATAGAAAAACATGGGTGGAAAAGCACTAGAAAAACAGGAGAAAGGCCCTGAGCAAAGGGAAGATCTCGGTCTGCCATAATTTGTAGCTCTATTTGGGAAGTTTTAACAGCTTATCACTAAACAGACTTGAGCTCTCACTCATGCTAACACACCCAGGCAAGCTGATCAAACTAATTAATATGTAAGCAATGTGTCAAATGTGAGGATTTATTTTTGCAGGCAAGTGTGGTCTTGTCTGAGCCCTGAATACACTGCGATCTATTTTTTCCCTCCCTATTCCGCAGGGTGGGTCCTTCATGCATTCATTTTTCCATCACGGCAGCCTTCTATAGCTTTTCAGAATAGCTTCTCTAATTCAGGGGCAATATTAATTCTGAAGGGAGATTTTCTTTGCCTGCCAATGCTTCTTTCAAGACAGATCACCTCAGGTCAAACTGAGTATTTACACATCAAGGCTGGACTGGGAAATGTAAGGTGGTAACAGAAGGTCTGCATGTTTTTGGATGATGTTGGTGGATGCAGCGTGGGCTTAGAGCATCCATGCTGAGCGTGTAGGCTCTGGAAGGCAGGAGAGGATGTCCAAGAGGCAGAACACTGCAGGTCCCATCAGCAGCCCTCTGAGCTGTTTTCCCTGCTAGGCTGCTGAATCCTGGGGGTTTTCCTTGACCCAGTGCTTGTCCCCATCTCCCAACTCCCTTGGTGTGCAGAATTGTATCTCCCTGAAAGCTCATGCTGACCAGCTCAGGACTCAGTTTTTTCCTGGCCAAATCTTACCTGAGACACTGTGGGCTCCTAAAGAAACTTGAGAGGCAGTGGCTGCATGGCCACAACTTCAATTCTGCTGTACCCAAGTGCTTAAAATTACCTGAAGCCTCCTGCATCCCCATTGCCTCCTGCTCCAAGCTCCAGCCCCAACACCTGCATTGCCAAATCCTCTCGTAAGGGACTCAGGTCTCCAAATGAGTCCTGTTGGAGCCCTAATGAGCTGTCCTGGCTAATTGCACTGCCTCCGTGGGTTATAGCAGACCAGCCCTGATTGCCCTCTGTAGCAATATAAAGCCTGTGCTGCAGAGTCTGCTGGTGGGGAGGCAGATGTGGACCTGCAAAGGGAAGGTGGTGCAGAAGCTGCTCTGGCTGCAATGCCGTCTCCAGCATTATTCCCATCTGTTAGAGAGGAGAGTTTGTCATAGCGAGACCTGGCCACTCACACACCTGTGTGAAGTGTTCATGAAGAGTAAAGGCAAAAATGATCACCAGAGGAGGATCTGGTGCTGTCCAGGCAGGTGTCACCCTGTCCCATGTGTGCTGTTACCTGCTCTTTACCTGAAGCATCCAGCTGGCTCCCAGCTATCAGTGATGCCAGGAGTGGGGAGCCTTGTCCCACCTTACTGGGGCACTCACAAAAATGCTATCTGAGGTCTCACCATGCAGTGACAGGAGTGGGCATGCTGGGTTTTTAGGAAGGAGTACTTTCTTCTCCAGGAGCTGGTGGAACAGTAGAGTTAAACTGTGACAGATCAGCAAACAGGCTTGGACCTGCTTTCTCACCCATGTCTCCCGTACTTGGAGAGATCATTCCTGGAGTTGTTTCTGCCTGTCCATGATGCTCATTAAGGACTGAGATCAGCAGTGTTGTGCAAAACATTTCTTTAAAGCTGGGGACAAATTCATCGCCTTGAAATAATATCCCTACACTGAATGGAGTTAGGGATAAAACGTGAGGGATGAATGTGGACCCACAGAAATAAGACTGTGGAGTGAATCTATGACTGGTATAAATAGCCATAAAATGAAAGCCAAAATCCTGCAAATGTTTGTGACCCTGCTACCCTCTGGGTCTGGCCAATCCAGAGCACACCACAGACTCTCTCAGGCCCTGTGTTGGGCACACTGTGATGTGTACACTGCTCCTTGTCCTGATGTGTGTGACAGGGACAAAAGTGCTGGCAGATCCTGCTCCATGTCAGAGCTGTAACATCTCTTCTGTTCTCCTCCACCTGGGATGTTGGAGAAGACCTCATCCCCCAGGAAATGTGAGCTCTGCTCTCAGCATCTCTCCTCAGCCCCGCAGGAGATGCAGGCTCTGCTCCTGGAATTTCTCCTCCATCTCTGATGGGTTCCTGGAGCCCCCTCGTGGTTCCTGCCACTGACAAGGTCCCACCGAAGCCAGCCTAGGGGAGCTGCTGGTGGGGCCCACAGCATTCCTGCTGCAGGTTCTGTGCAGCTCCAGTGCCGGGAAGGCAGCAAAAGTCACCTTGGGGATGTCACTGGGGGTACAGGGCATGGAGGTGGCAACAGAGACGCTCAGGAGTCTGAACAGGGCAGACTGTCCCTTTGCAAAGCCAGCTCCCTGCTTTGTGTGCCTGGGAGGAGATGAGTCCTTCATTGGCTTTGCAGTCCCTGCGCTGGGAGCCTGCTGCACGGTGTGACAATCCCAGGGGGAGGGGGCCACAGCCCAGATCCGGCGTGGAGGAAAGGGAGGATGTAGAGGCATGGGAAAGGGGAGATATAAGACAATGGGGAAAAAAGGAAGGTGGAGATCGGGCGAGGAGACTGCACAGAGTTGGGGAAAAGGGGCTGTGGGGTGATGGCAAAGGGTGACTCTGTGGAGGAGAGGGGAGAGCGGCTGGGAAGCGGCGGGTGGAGGCGGTGGGCAGGGCAAGGCTCGCTGCCGGGGAGCTGGGAACGCCCGTCTGTCCCTCGGGGCCCCGAGTGCCACTAGATAGCACTGGGACCTCTGCGTGGGCCGGGCGGAGCGACACGGGGGTCCCGGGGACGCGCTGCGCTCCGGGGGCTCTCAAAATGCTCCTGGCGGCAGCTCCCACGGGTGACTCTGCCCTGGGGGCTGGATGGGGAGAAAATGTACAGGTGAGATGGCTTTTGGGACAGGTACTTCCCTCCCGTCCCTGGGCTGTGCTGGCCCTCCTCCGGCACTTGCCCTGCAGAGAGGCTCATGCCACAGCCCTTTGCAGAGGTGACCTGCTGAGGTACCACACAGCATCCACAGGAAGGTACCTCAAAAAAGTCTAGTGCACTCTCAGCACAGCCCAGTGGTTATTCAATAAATCGATGCTTGGTTTGGCTGTAAGTGAAAATCAGATCCATAATGCTGTGGATGGAAATATTGAGCCCCTTTTCCCATTTTCAGTCCCATCCTCTACCTCTACATGCACACCGTGAGGTCATGGGAGGCACCCTGACTGTCACAGCATGTTCATGACTGGCACGAGACAATCAGGATTGTTTCAGCAATCAGCCATTCCCCTCTCTGCTGAAACTGAGAGGTGCGTAAGTGACCAGAGGAAAAAAAGGGTGCACAGAGGAAAAAAAATGCATATAACATTGAAATAAACCCAGAGAAATCAGGATGTTGTTTCATGTATTCTCTTCTCTTCTGGATCCCAGCTGCTGCATCGCTGGCTCCTGACAGCTGCCAGAGCTGTGACTTTGTGCTGCTGGATAACCCTGTGTGCTGGGCCTGGCTTTGATGGATGTTTTGTCATTGCTCCCCTTTGTGTTCCACTGGAAGGGAAGCCCATGAATGCTTTTGAGAGTGTGAGACCTGAGGTGCTGAGGCATCATCCACCTGACGGGATACAGGCTTGGCTGAGCCTACACCACTGTTGAAGGACAGGGACAAGGCTTGTGAAGGGTTGAGGCACTTAGTACCCACAGAGGCAAGCAGCAGAGCATCTCTTGCACAACTTTGAGAGAAAAAGACCTCTGAAATTTATTTTGAGCAATCCAGTGAAAATCTGAAGAGGAACAGGCTTTGAAACCTGGTCCTGCCTCATAATCTGATATCCCACACCCTCCCCAGTCCAGGAGAGCACTTGGCATGAGATGGGCTCTGTTTTCCATCCCCAGGTGCCCAGACTTAGCATCCTTTGTTTCTCCAAACACTTTTCTTGGTGACAAGCGAGTCACTGGGGAGTTCTTGACCCTATAAGGGTCACACTATGACCAGTCCCTCTCTGTGCAAACCAGTGTTCTCTTAAGAGGCAGCACACAGTTGTAATGCTCTCAGGCAAGCCCAAATCACTGTGATTTCCCCCTGACAGAGCAGGTGTGAAATTGCAGTGGGACAGAGCGTGGTGTGACTGAAGTGATTATGTGGGTGGCAGTGGATGATAGCAAATCCGTGGCATTGGAGGGGGCTGAGCTGTGCTCTCGAGCACAGATAACATGAGCTGGCAGAGCTCAGTCAACAGCTCGTTTGCAGGACCTTGCTTCACTGGGTAAAAAAAAGGCACAGGAAAATCTCAGAGCATTGTTTCCTTCTCTTTTTTTCATTCCCAAAAGCTTGGCCTCGCGCTGGTGGGTGTTGGACCATCGTGTGAGTCATTGCTGGTCCTGAACCATCCCCTGCTTGCATGCCCAGGGCTCGCTGCAATTCCCTGTAGCTCATAGCTCCCAGCATTCAGGTCTGCAGCCCCTGCTCCAGGTGTGTAACTCTCTACCCTAAATCCAGCCTCTTTCTCCTCTTGAGAAGCCTGAAAATCAAAGTCCTGGGGAAACCAAAGCTTCCTGCTACGGAATGTCCATTTTTTCTCAGGACCAGTAGACCTTCCAAAGCTCCCCCAAAGGGAAGCCCTCTCTCCTGAGTGGCTGTAGTTACTTCTAGACATGGTGGTGGTGAGGATGTGAGGGATGTGGAAGCCTGCAGGTTTTTGTTAGCTGCAGCAATGAACAATCCCATCCCTGAGAGTGTTGTGTTGGGTTCATGTTATTGTGGCACCAGGTAGGATGGTGGCCAGAAAGCAGTTTGTCTTGAGTGGTGGCTTCTGGTGGTGCCCTTTGGTCCTTGGTGGAGCTGGGGTAGGCAAGCATTTGCTGTGCGTCTCTGGTGCTGAGGACACTGCCTATGTGTCCCAAGACCAGTGCAAATTTATGCTTCAGGCCCTTGTCTGTGCCTGTGGTAGGAAGCATTTTTAAGGCCGGTCATGTCCTCACAACGTTGGCTGTCTCAAGCAACATGGCCTGGAAAGAAAATGACCCAAAGAAGGTCTGGTGTATGGAGAAATGTCACGGTGGCATCCAGTGCTCCTGCACTTGGTGAGGCCAAAGGCAGTGGGAATGCCCTGGTGCTGGGGCTGGTTCCGTGGTGAGGCGGCTCGTACAGACATCTGTGCCAAGTGACTCATTCCCTCCTGGCCACAAGGGGAAGCTGCTGCTGCCAGCATGGAAACCCACATCTTTGCAGGGCCCTTCAGTCACTCCAGGGATTATCCCTCTTGCTTCCTATTTCTGGGGAGGGACATGGCAGCTGGGTTGCTGAAGAGCTGCTAAGGCCAGAAGGCAAGGCAGGAGTATGGGGATGCTGCAAGAAGAACAAGAAGAAGGTGTCTCAGACATGTCCTTTGACCATTCATTCTGGTGCACACCATGTTACTGCTGAGGACACCCCCAGGCCCTCACAGCCACAGCTGGGTGTGTGCCTTGCACTTGCACACCTTGCAGTGTGACATCCATGGCAGAGGCCTGATGTCCCCTACCGCAATTTCCCTTGGTGTCCCTTTCTCATGGTGAGGACGACTGTCCAGGGCTGAGCCATTGGACACAATGACAACACAAATGTCGAGGCCATTGTGCCACCGACTGGTGAATGTGCTTCCCAAACTGCTGCCTTTCATGTGGCCAACTGAAGGGCCAGATGTCCCAGCCCTCAGAGCACCCCCAACCAAGCAAGGTGTGGATGTTTAACCGTTCCACTGGCCATCCCTTGGAGCAGCAATATGAAGACTGGAAACTCATGGCTATGCACAGACAGGGGAGTAGAAGAGAACTCAGGGATTGAGGGATGCAGGAGAGGACTGCGAGCTGTTTGCCTGCCTCTGTGCACTGCTCTGAACCAGCTCGGGAGCAGTCGTTCTTCATGGGGGCTTTGTGAGTCCTGCTGTGGAGGATTATTGACAAGCAGCAGCTCTGCCCTCATTACAACCCGTTAATCACCCGCCGCGGGTCGTTAGGAGGTGTGCAGAATGGCAGGCAATGCATAACCTGTTCTATAGGCTGGAGGTGAACACAGCTTATAGATCACATCTGGAGACAGGGGTGCAGGGGGGTCATTCCAACAACTCACCTGGATATATGAGACCCAGCAATGGGCCATTAGTTATCTTCAAAATCTGCTGTGGCTTGTACTTTTATGGACAACCACATTTACAATGCCATTCAAATCACATCTTGGTTCTTACTCATGTCCCAACCCACCCCTCCAAGACATAAAAATTCAACTGGCGATGAGCCATGGGTTTGGGAAAAGCAGAAAGTTGTTAGTCCTCAGGGCAGCAGTGGGCAGAGAGGAATGGTGCCATGGGCTGAATTTGTGGAGAGCAATTTCTGCATTATTCATTCATGAGTGAGCTCTTTGGGGGTGTATTTGAGCACAAAAATTGATATTGAACATTTGTAGCATCACAGATCAATTGCACACAGGTGATTTCAGTTGCTGTCAGGACGTGGCCACTTCTGCGGCAGAGTACAGGTACCCAGAGCACGTTACCAGTGCAGGGGAGAGGCGGGGGCAGACTGGGGAAGGGAGAAGTGTGAAGCCAGTGTCTGCCTGAGACACCATCAGGCAGCGACCCAGACACACTGTGCCCTTGCTTACAGACAGAAGAAATTTAAATGTCAGTTTTACTCCTCAGGGAAAGCTCTGCAGCTTCGGGGCATGGCTCGGGACTGTGCTCATCTCAGAGCAGGGTGCTAGGCATGGCTGGAAGCTGGGGATTAATGGTGCTCTCTGGTCTGACACAGATGCACTGGTTTTGCCTTCAGACCAGTTAGAAACTGCATAAACAGCTACAGAGCAGCTGGGACTGCTGTTATTATCCTAAACCTTGGGAAGACTTTCTTTCCCCTTTATTCCTTTGGTCTGTCTCCCTCCTCTGCTGTTTCCATCAGGCCTGGGGCACACAGGAGTGTGAGAAGCTGCTCAGAAAGCTGAGGGGTACAGTTTGGGTGAGGTGTGCTGTGCCTGGTCCTTAGGAAAGCCTGGTGATGTGGGTGGAGGCACCTGTGACCTCCTGCAGAAGGATGTAGGCTTGACTTGCCAAGGAGGACTTCCTTGCAATGTCCAGTTTCTCCTTAAGGGTATCTTTTAGTACTTGTGGGGGCTGAGCTGGGACTCACAAACCTTCTGTGATGACTGAAGGCCAGAGGGTACAATGTGCAGGGGATAAGCTTGTGTCTGTAGCTAGTGTAGGTGGGTGAAGATTCTGTGTGCTACCATGCTATAAACAGTAACAAAGATACCAAACCCACACAGACAGGCCACTGATGAGACTCCAGCAACCTTAACAAGAGACTGAGGAACCATCCAGCTGCCTCCAGCAGGTGCTGGTGGTGAGATGTGCTTCATGTCTCATCAGTGCTGGGGAAGTGCTGAAAAGAGAAACAAAAGGTGTAAGCAGGGATGGAGAAGGAGAAGTGACTTTAGACCCATTTCCAAGAGAGGAAAATTTTGAACATATTAGAAGACTGCAACGGGGTTTAGATCACCCCACAGCAGCACTGGAGCACGGCAGGCTCTTGGTGTCCTCAATAAGAGCATCCAGTTTGGATTGGGCATCCATGGAATGACTCCAGCAAACATTTATGCACCTGTGCTGTGAGCAAAGCTGAGCTGAATCCCGGCTCCTGGGCCACTTAGTGCTGGAACTCTCGGCCTGGGAATGTCCTGTACCTTCCTCTGAAGCAATTAACTTTGGAGACAGGGTGATGAAGGAGGGCACAGCATGGAGTGGCTGTCACTTCCAGCCTGTCCCATCTTCTTTGTGCCAAGGTCATAAATGTTTTGTGGGTTTTTTTTGTTTGGTTGGTTTTTGGAGTCTTTTTTCACCCCCTAACTGTGTAATTTAATCTATAAAATGCTGAAGAGTCAGCTAGGATCAAGTCCTGCCTTTCATTTTCTGTTTCTGCTTAAATTAATATTGATGCAGTGTTTATCTTTATTTAATATTCATGATGATAAAAGACTTGGAGCCATTCACTTTTAATTACATCCTTCTCGTAGAAACAGTCTAGTGCAATTAGAGGGCTCCCAGTGCATGAAAGAAAAACAAACAAAGTTTTTGCCTCCACTTCCAGAAGTGCCAAGTGGGGTTCCCAGGGGCATCCCCTTTCCCTCGGCTATAGTGGCCTGTGAGCAAAAGCTTCTGTGTAGGGCTCCTCTGCACTGTGCTTTTAGGGAGTCCACAAGACTTGGTGACCATTTGCAGCCCTCTAACATGGGGCAGTGCCTAGGAGAGATGGGAAAGAGGCAAATGTCCATCTCCATTGGGTGGGGCAGGTGGCTTTGAATGCAAGGAAAAGCAGCTGGGGTTTCCCAGGTGGGGGGTTATGAGGTGGGAGCTCCATTTCTATCCTTGCAGCAGCCCCGCTGTGTGTGGGGGAATTGGACCCCTTGTGCTCTCTACCCCCCCTTTTGGGTGGACACGTGTCCTTGTGCAGCTCAGAGAGACTGCCTCCTCCCCCAGAAATAACAGCCATTTAAATCAAATCTGGGAAAATGGCCATGGAGTGATGCCTTGATGGCAAGGCAATGACCAGCTCTCCCCTTTAGCACTCAGACAGCATTGCTTCTCTCTCCCATTACATTATCCATGAGCAAATTGTTATAGTGAGCCGTGCAAATTGCCCAGGAGCTTCTGCTGGGAGCCTGAACCTTTTCTGACACATAAAGGCAATCTGTCTGAGCGTGCCTAACGATCAGACATGGTCTGGCTATCAGCATCTCTTTTGGCAGCTGGGACAGTGGTGGCTTCTGCTCTTGTTGTGGCTGGTGACAGGAGGCAGCAAGCCTGAGGACTTCCTGTGGGCTGTAACAACTCTCCCACTGTCTCAGAGCTGGGTTTTCACAAGTCTTTGAAAATCTGAGCCCTTAAGAGTTAGATGTCAGCACCCTACAGGGAAACATCCCATGTTACAGCTCTGTTTGGAGACTCCTGCGCCAAACAACTTTCTGTTCTTGGGCTGCCTTTTGGTGAGGAATCAGATGTTATTGGTCACATCCTGCTCAAAACCAGCTGAGTGCTACCTGGGGCTTTCTTGTGTTTAGTGGCTGTTTCCAGCAGCGATGTCCTTTGGCTGAGACAACACCTTAATGAGGAGCTCCTTTAAAGACTCTGCTCTGTTGCATTCAGGCAGGGCTGAGTGCAACAGGCCGATCATTTTCACCCTGTAAAATATACATCATTCCATTTTACATAGGGCATAATCATTGCAGAACTGACTCTTATTTTCATCCTTTTCCTGCTGTAATTACTATCCCCCTGCTGATGTCTGTGCATGATGAGTGAAAATTTAAACTGCCCTGGGTGATGGGACATAGACCTTGCTGAAAAATTTAAATGTCTTGTATCCAGAGAAGGCTGGCCCATAAATAAAGGATGAAGTCTTCGCTGCAGGAGGGGGAGAGCTTGTGCAGCTCCCAATTTAACACCTTCCTGCCCACCTCCATCCGTGCTTGGAGCTGTGGTTCTTCTTGCTGAAGTCTGGGAACTTGTAGGATTCCCAGAGTGTCAGGGCCTGGAGACCCAGACCTAGGAGGCCTGGCTGAGTCACTGTGTGTGGTTCAAGGAAGCCTCGGAGTTAGGAGTAAATTGAAAGCAACCATCCTGAGCTTAAGTGGGCATGTTGATCCATTTAGCCTAAGAGCTAAAGCTGCTGGTACCTGTGGAGCAGACAGGCTTAGCTACAGCAGAAGTAATAGACCAGTTTTCTTCATTGAAAAATGAGGAATACAAGTAATTAATCTACTTGCAACATGGAGGGGATGCTGGGAGAGAGTGATTATAACATGCTATGAGCACTAGCATGAATAATCCACTATCCCTTAAAAGGTCAGTGAATTTTTAGTTTTACAGTGGAGAACTGTTTCTATTCCCACATCTCTTCAGAGGTATTTAACGCTCATAATTTGCAGATCAGCCCAGACAGTCACAGGTGAAATGACAGTTTAGTGAAAAATCTGTCCCAGTAGTAAGTTGCTATTTCTGTGCGTTACTAACTGTGCTGCTGAGTTCGCTGTAAAGAGCAGGAGCTGGAGACCCATGGCATCATCAGGTCTGACTCCCTTCTGTCACAGGCACAACATCACATAGACTTCAGGGATCCCTCCCCCACCTTCAGCTGCTGGCAAGGGCTCATCCAGCACACAAACGTAAGGGTCAGACTCCCCCGGGGATGTCTGTCCTCAGTCCACACTGATTTAGGCAGTTGCATGGAGGAGGAAATTGTGTGGAATGGACTAATGTTTTAGGAGGAGGCAGTGACTCTTCTTACCTCCCAGATGGTAATTTGCTCTGAATGTGAAATCTCTCATTTCCAGCTTCATGTCCCAGGAATGAGATAAAGGGCTTGGCCTCCTGTCACTCACCTCAGCACCGGGCACCTTTAGCCAATTGATAGTCTCAAAGATGTTAAATTCCTCTTCAGATCAATGAAGGGGGGAAGAGAAAGACCCAAATTGATCTCTCCAAGGTGTGAACTCAACAGCATCAGACATGTGCGAATCTACTTGGGAAAATCCCTGAAAAGCTACTTTCATATCTCTGATGTCTGAGGAATACTGTGTGTGAGCAAGTGGGATGCAGATGCAGACAAGTTAAAAGCTGTGCGTAGATGGCTCTATGGCACCTTCTGCATTGGCCCTTGGGGGTGGGGAGAGGGGGTAAGACCGGCAGGATGGAATATTTGCTGCCATTAACATGGGTAATTACTTTGTCATTCCCTTTTCAGAGCTGTGTGCAGTGAGCTGTGCAGAGCAGATGGAAATTGCATTGGCACAGTTTGGGGGCGATGTAGAAATTAGTGAAACTGCCTGGACATCCTTCGCTGGGGTGCCGTGGAGGTGGGTGCCTCCACTGTAGCGGGTGTGCCAAAAAAACCTCTCATGGAGTGGTATGGGATCACAGGGGTAGGGGAAACTCATTCCTGGGGTTTGCTGCTTAGGGAGGTCTGTGTGGGTTCTTCCAATTAACCCACTATACTTAATCAGTAAGAGCTCCCTGTGGAGGCCGACAGGTAATAAACTTGAGGGTTGGTCCTTATTAACTCTGGGTTAGGATATTGGATGGGGAAGTGCAGGTTGCTCTGGAATTTGCTGTCTGAATCCTGGAGAAACTCTGCTCCCATCTCCTGAGTGGCCCTGTCCCCAAGGCAGGCAGTGTCACGCAGTCCCTGTCAGCACTGTATTCTCTGCAAGGTGTTGCCATGGGGTGGCCCATGCACTTCCCAGGGTGGAAGGGGCACTGGATTTTGTAGGATCACCTCATGGGCCACAGATTTTTTTGTTTGCAGGCCTTCTTTACAGGGAAACTTCCAGAAATGGAGTGTTGCCCTTGGAGTGCAACCAGCAAAGCTCATGTTGTTGGCTTGGGGGCTCTGTAACAGTCTGGTGGAGGTGGCCAGAAATGTCTGTCTGTTCCATCTTCCTGCATTCCAGCTATTTCTTGTGCTGGAGACTTTGGATGAAGGTTTTCTCAAGGCCAGAGCATTCTATCCAGCTCTATTCCAGCTGTGTTCTGCCTGCAGCAAGTAGTTTGTGATAGCTGTTTCATCTTGCCTTTTACGGCCTGTTCTCACATCTCTGGCGTGGCCCATCCTCCCCCAGGCACAGTGAGGAAGCTCTTTAATTTTGCAGCTGCACTGTGGAGAAACAAGGAACTCTGGGTTTGTATTAATTTTGAAGAAATTGATATTTTGATCGTCAAGTCAATCCCAGATTATTTTGGGCGAATGCAGTTTGACAGACCATTATTTCGAAGGGACATGGATCATTTAACCAAGCCTAATTGCCTCTGTGTCACAATTAGTCACTCGGGCTGAGGAGGAATTGGTGTCACCATCATTTTGTGTTTGGGAGCCAGTGACTGGATCTAATGAAAGTGCTTGAATCAGAACTTTTATGTACTTACATTCATTATAATGCAAAATTGGCCACATCTCCTCATGGGACTGGGCAAGACTTTGTGTGAAAGTGTGGTTGCTGCTGCAAAGGTGAAAAGAAGTGCTGAGGATTTGGGAGAGGAGAATGAGGTTTTCAAGTACCTCCTTGGCTGGAGATATGGAGGGCTGCTCCTGCAGGTATGGAGAGTGGTGCTAGTGCCAGTTTTGGCTCTGAGATACAATTAACCTGCTGGCAAGGGTGACAGGCTCCTGTTTGCAGCACAAACCTAGTGGAGGGATGAAAATAGCCAAAGGTCTGGAAAAGGGAAGAGTTCCACTGTCCTTGGACTGCACCATCACCTGGTGGAGTCACCTTGAAAAGAAAGCCATGAAGTTTCAGACCAAAGTTGCAATGCTGTTCCTCACGATGAGGTGAAAGATTCTGTCCTCTTTAATTTCCAGGGGGTAAATGATGCTCTGTGGTTGTGTCCTGGCAGTGGTCAGGGGTACACAGCAGGAGTAAGGCCTTGCAAGCCTCCACTGCCACCCCATAGCACACCGTGTGATGCTGAGGTGGTTTATTTGCTATTTACACTTTAAAAGTGTAAATGCTGAGGTGGTTTATTTGCTATTTACACTTTAAAAGTGTCAGGTAAATCTTGCTAGACTTTAAAGCTCTCAGTTGTCTCCTGTGTTGAGTTCAGTGGGAAGGTTTTGGGAAGGAAAGGTGGGAGGGCAGTGCTCTTTTGCTGCAGGTACCACAGGCACTGGAATGCCATGCAGAATTGGAGGGTGGCAAGTGTTCTCTGGGAACTCACCCTCCTCTGTCCCACAAAGCCAAAACTTGCAAAAGTCTTTCAATTTTTCAGAGAACTGCAGACCGTCAGCTGAACATCGCAAGCGAGCAAAGGAGCCAGGAAATGAACTTCTCCATGAAACAAAAATCAAACTGACTCATTTGTTTGCAAGGTTCTTTACCCCAGCAAAATGAAAGCCATAATCACACAGGGGAAATAGGAAGATAAATTGGGTGTTATTTCAAGTATCGCTTGCTCACATCATTTTATTGTGATGTTTGCAAGAATGGGCATTTGTTCCAAAGCTTTGGAATCTGGATTCAGACAGATTCTTGTTACTCTAAGCTTTTAGTAAAAAAAAAAGGATGTTTTATGCCTCATAATCATAGAACACAGCTTGAAAATTGTGGCCTGAAATTGACTTCAGAAGCTCAGCAACCAGAAAATGAGTAAGGAGAACTCAGAGGACACTTTGTCAGATTCAGACCAGGAGGCCCTGCCTTTGAACACCTCTGCCACAGTACAGTACAGATAATGAATGTGTTTCAATGTCTGGGAACATCGAGGTGGTGGAAGTGCGAGCTGATTGTGACCGAACCAGCCTCCTGGGGAGCTCATTTGTCTGCAGCATCTCTGCAGCTTGAACTCACTGGGAACAGGGGAACAAGGTGTGTGGGTTATTTGTATCACTGAATGGGGGAAGGACTTGGCACTGACATCAGGGGAAAATGTTGTGGGAGCTGCCAGACCCTCTGACTGCTGGATTTCTTATTTTATTATGCCCCAATACCGTCGTCAGACAAATGGGGTGAGTTGGATTCAACTCCTGCTCCTCCTCTGAACAGCTTTGACAGCTGCTCTGATGGAAACAAAACTGCACTGGCCCTTATCCTGTTTGGATCAAGAGAAATGTTTCCGTACTTTCAAACAGCCGAAGACACAGCTTCAGAAGGAGAGTAAATTTTAGGGACAGATCAGCTAATCTGTGTGTGAGTTGGAAAGCAGTGCAACATCAGGGAAAATGTGGGCCTAACACAATCTTTCCATGCTCTTGAGAAACCAAATACCTCGACCCACTATGGCTATAGGGGAAGGGAGTGAAGGGGAGATAGGATCAGTGTGGTACAGGTAAGGTAAGATTATGCCAGGCTCTCTCACATCTCTGTCCCACTCCGAACAGCTGAATGCCCATCACAAGAGGATCCTGATGTTACACACACCATTTTGTAACCATCTGAACTAAGTGAAGCCCTGAATGGCTTCTAATGTGCCTTACAGAGCTGTGTCCCCTCTTCAATATTAATGTTTAAATCCCTTTCAGAAGCACAGCAATTAATTTCGCTGTTGCCTTGGTGTTAAGGAGCCAGCACAGACAATGTTGAGTGTTCCTGGAGGCAAAAGTCTGGCTGAAAACACCTCCCACTCCACTCAGCTGCTGTCCTCATCCACACTTATCCAGGAGAAGCTGGACTCAGGTCCTTTGGCGCAGGTGCTGCTGGTCAGAGAAGGTCTGCTTCAATGAAGAAGGGACAAATGTCTCAGGGAATGCAGGGGATGAAAAGTTGTGTCTTGTCCCTGTCCTGCTTTTATCTCATCCCCTATTACTCGTTCAGTGCTGTTTTGGGCATTGATCTGCCTTAACTTGCCTAGGATGCATTTTCTGAGGTGGGTGGCTGTCACCTGTCACTCCAAAGTGTCACACCTTTGAAAGCAGAGGTTATTTCAGAACAGAATAGTTATAAAGTAGCAACAAGAAGGATCTGGGGTTTTAAGAAATAATCTAGGACTGCTCAGAACAGTTCCTGGGGAGAACTTCCCCATGCTGTGCAGGCCACTGGGCATCCCCTAGAGCCAGAGCATCCTGCAGCAGAAAAGGCCAGGCTTCTCCAGATGGAACAGTAATGAATTTGGATGGATTTGCTGTCACAGCCAGCTCCAGCACTTGGACAGCTGCAGATCCAATAGCTACCCACAAGCAGCTGCGTGGCCAAATCTGTGCTGGGGATGGAGCTATTTCCAGGCGTGCTACAGGCGCTGTGGACATGGGTGGCACATCCGTGAGGCCTGGGATGTGTCTCTTGGTACCTGTGGCTGCTGAGGCAGAGCAGGAAGCCATGCGGCAGAGGTGTTTGGAGGAGCAGGAAGCAGCGCCTGAGAGGTGGCTGTGGCAGCAGGGAGGGGGGATGTAAAAGAGGGAGGGGGAGCCCGAGGACCCATATTTCTGGGCTATGGGGCAATCCAGCAGCACAGGCTATGGCTTATTCAGGTGGGTGCTGTGGGGAGCAAACATCCTTCCACACGGGTTTGGGGACGGCATTTCCTGGCACGCAGCCACTAGAGGCTGCTCTGCTCCAGCTCCTGAGCTTCCACTCCTTGGGATAAAGGCAGCTTTGCTGCCTGTGCTGGAGGCACCAAGACAAGACCCGAGGTTTTTTTTCCTCCCCTCTTCTGGGGGCAGGTGTCGCCGCAAGCCTGGGACCTCGGGGATGTACCTTGTGTCCCTGCTCACAGGCAGAGGAACTGAGGTACGAGAAGCTGCATGGGGGACGTTGTCACAGCCAGAGCCCGGTGCCTGTCTCTGGCTGCTGCCACGCAAGGGGCAGGAACACACCGTGTGTGCGTGCGTGCGTGTGTGTGGCAATAACAGCAAAATCTGCAGACCTGCTGGGAGAGCTTGGGGGGACCCGACTCTGGGAACAGCTGGGCAGACCTGATGGCTGGGAACTGACCTGAAGCACCAGAGTAGTTTCTCTGGGAGAACTGTAGTGTCTCCAGCTGCACATGCACCCTCAACCCTGCACTCACACACCTTTGCAAGCCCAGCACCCCTTTGCTAAGCCCCCTGTGTGGGGGCAAGCTGACTTCTTCTTAACTTCATTGTCGACACACCCACTGCAATGTCCTATTCAACAAAAACCCTGTCTGTATGGTCCAGGCATTTCTGACCTGCATGGTGGCAGATGCAGAGATGTAGCTGTAGAAGGGTGAAATCTGAGCTGAGTGGGTTGGAAATATCCCTGAGACAGTCCTGATTCCCTGAGAGAAAACCATGGTGATGGAGATGTGAATTCCAGGCAGGATGCATGAGCTGATCCCATGGGGATGCTAGATGCCAGAACAGATTATCCTGATGGTCCCTCACAACCTTCAGATGGCTCAAGAGCTTCTGGGCTGATATCATCAAATGCTCAGCACCACACCTTGCTGTCTGCTGCCTTTCATTTGAGGGGGGGTGTGTGGGTCCCAGCCCTGCTTTGCACGGTGCCACCTGTGACACTGGGTTAGCTGGCAGACCAGGTCTAGTGTCAATGGATCTGGCATAATTCCTCGATGTCCCAGCCATTCTAGAAGTAGCTGTGTGCTCCACCGTGTGGCAGCAGGCAAGGCAGCGCTGCGGAGGGGTTGTTCCCAGGGTCTCAGACAGGTTTGGGGTGCTCATGGGTCAGAGCTGCCACTCCTCCATTTCTCCTTTGATCTTGTTCATTGCTGCTCTTCTCTTTTCTCCTGTGCCCTACAGAGGTTGTCATAAATCTCTGGTTCTGCCCTGCTGTTAATGGGCTGCTTTGTCTGGAGCCAGCAGGATCCTCAGGTGATGTAAATTGATTGTAGCTGCCCTGTGATGAGGGTCCTGGCACTGAATTAGTCCAGGTGAGGATCTGCTCCATAGTCTCTATTTCATTGTTATCAAAGTCCAAGCATGGTTTCTAGTGCCTGGAAGTCACTGCCTTCTATCACATTTGGTCTTTGGCAGACCAATGTGTTGACAAAGACATCTTCGTTTATCTTCTCAGCACATCTGTTGCAGCCGGATGCTTCTCTGACCCTCACGTTTTCAATAACCTTTTTCCTCCTTCCCTCCAGCATTATAGAGCCTCTTATTCGTTTGAGAGATAAGTATTTATGTATGTGTTGGTGAGGAAAACTTAATCAATAATGCCTGTGAATAACATTTCTTTGTGTATTAGACCCACCAGATCTCCTTCCGTCCTTCCTTTGTTTTGTTGGGGGTTTTTTGGAGCGGTTTCTTTGTTTATTTTTATCCTTTCCCCCCTGGGTTCACATTCTGCTCTGGCCTTTTTTTTTATTCCCCCCAAAATTCAATTGTGAGAGGGAGAAAGTGAACTCCAAGTAAAAGCTGTCATTTTGGAGAGACATCAATCTCATCAGTCCCCTCCACCGCCCACCATGCCTGTCCAGAGGGGTTGTCCACCCTGCTGCCCCCAGCCTCTCTGTGAGGAGCAGGGAAGTCTCTCCCTGAAAATTCAGACTCACATCTTCTGGGCACAGACTTCACTGTTGGCAAGTGATTCACCAAATCTGCAAGTTTCAGAACTGAGCGGTGAAATGTAGCTGCAAAATCTTTATGCACAGGTTTGGGTTTGTTTTTTTTTCTCCAGGTGATTTAAAATTGAGAGACATGAAATTGTGTCTTCCAGTGCAGGGGTCTTAATGAGGCTTCAGCTGCCCTCTTTGCAAGGGCAGGGTGCTGTGGGCACTGGACCTGTTGCCTTCTCAGGGTGAGCTGAGGCAGCCCAGAGGTTGCTCTGGCCAAGGATTGTGATGGGATGCTCCAGCTCCTGCTGTAGCTGAAGGGCTGGATGGTGGGAAAACCCTGATGGTAAAACCCCCTCTAATCTTTCTCCCTGCTGTATTTTCTATGCAGTGGGTGCCAGATGGGTCTCATGTAAACCACACTGTGCTGGGACAGTGACAGTCTGGACCAGTCCTCCCCCCCTGGTTCAGCTCAGCACTTCTGCACCTTCAGGTAGGGTGTGCCAACTGTTCTGGACATCAGCATCCCTGGGGATCCTGCTCTGCACTGCCCCGGACATGGCTGAGCTGCTTTTCCCGTGCCCCTGGAGCAAGTGTGACAGCTACATGTGTGTTCTGCCCGGTGCCTGGGGGAGTGAGTGGGAAGCTCATACACCATGGAGATGTGTGTGTGTTTGAGGGAAGCAGCTACAGGAAACTAATGGACTGTGAAATTATCCAAGGAAAGGAAAAAAAAGGAGAGAGAGCAAACTGCACTGCACCCACAACCTGCTCCACTCTCAGCCAGCTTAATGCTCTGGCAAATAAAATATAGTTGTTTTATACTGAAGACAGGAGGGGCTGGTAAAATGACTCTTTCCAGGTTATTTGGGTGACATGGTGTGAAGCTACACTGAAAAGAGCCTTTTCCTGGGGGAAACTACAAGGAAGTGTTGTTGCATTAAAAGAAAAGGAAAAAAAAAGGCTTTCAGGGGAAAATGGATAGTCATCATCATTCTCATGACGGTAAAGTGGACTGATCCAGCAATCTTTATCCCAAGGGATCCCAAAGTGTGTTGCCAAATTATGTATACAGAAATTCCTTGCTATTTTTCTGGAGTTCTACCTTCAGTGGGGGAAGGACACATGGAGGCAAAATGTGCTTGAAAACAGAGACTGCAGGGAGAAATTGAGGGTCATGGAGTAGCTACTTAGAGCAAAATTCAGCAATGGGGCAGCATCCCTGGGTGAGAGGGACAAAGATTGCTAATGGCCCTGAATGGATGCAAAGAGAGCAGCAGCAGCTTTTCATCACCAGGCTTCCTATCTAACCTAATCTGGTCTAATCAATTCTGCTTTTTACATTCCTGCCACAGCAGTGTCTGAGATGGGAAATGAAGTTGTCGGCAGTAACTAGAGCTGTTTGGGAAATGTGTTATTTTTTTCCCATCAAAAACGTCTGGTGAGAACATATGTTTTTGTTGAAGCAAGAGAAAAGCCCTCTGATTTTTATTTAGTCTATTCAAAGTCTGAAGCTCAGGGTTTCAGGTTGCTGGAGTGTCTATTGGAATTACTGCACTTCTCAGCTCACAGAGAGGAATTGTCTGGGGAAAAGTTAAGTGTCCATTTGATCAAAAAGCCGTGTTATTGCTGTATTGCTCCAGGAGTAGAACATGACCAGTCTGCCTCTGCCAAAGAATCAGTCAGAGATCATTTATTCGTCCTGCTGCAAGCTCACCGAGTGATGAGAGTCAGTTTATGGCTGCACCTTTCTGCACAACATCATAGAATCAGAGAATACCAGGTTGGAAGGGACCTCCAGGATTTTCTGGTCCAACCTTCTTGGCAAAAGCATGGTCCAGACAAGGTGACCCAGCACTGTCTCCAGCTGAATATTAAAAGTGCCTGATGATGGGAAATCTGCCACTGGGAAGGTTTTTCCAATGGCTAATTATTATCATTGTGAAAAAATTTCCTTTTGTGTCAAATAATCTTATTTATCCCCAAATTTTGCATCCCCCAAAACAGAACCTGTGGCTGGGACCCAACTCAGGACACAGCAACAACTTCAATCCCCTGTTACCAGGTCTGAGATGGACTTCAGGGTGCACCTGCTCAGGACCCTCCTTTTACCCTGCGAGAAATATCTGGAGAAGGATAAGAGAAAGATCAAGAGGAAGTTCTGGGACTGTTTTGTGCTGCTTGAACCTGTGCAGTAATTCGATTTCTCCAGTGCCATGCCAGTTCTATACCAGCTGAGAATCTGAAATCTGTTTGCCAGGTTAATTTGCTTGCAAACAACAGATAATTGACACCAGTGCTGCAGCTTAAATGCTACGTGAGAGAATGTAAGCTGATGTGAAAGAGCAAACACCCCCAAAATAAAGGATGGTGGCCATGTGCTCTGCTAAATGCAGCTCCAGCTGGGATGCAGAAAGTAGAAAACATGTAAATAAGAAAGAGTTGGAATTGTCTGATGTGACTGCTTTGAGTCATGCACAAAGGCAGCTGCAGGAGATGGATGGGCAACCAGAACACGTGGGTTTTCCTCCACCTCTTCTGTTTTTTCCTTTGCAAAATATTTTGTGGAAGAATAAAAAAAAAGTCCCTGGCAAATGAAGCTGTGCTGGGGGTCTGCGGTCCTGTTGTGGGATGAAGCTCCCGCAGAGCTCTTCTGACTGAGATCCTCTCCTGTCACCTGGCCGAGAGGACCAGCCCTCCTCTGGTCCTCTGTGCCAGCAGGAGAGGTGGCCCAAAGTCCCTCACCCACAAAGGATGCCCTGGGTCATCATCTCCATCCTGTCCACATCCCAGACCAAACCAGGTGGTCCCAGCTGAGCGGTCTCAGGGGGATGAGCTGTCTGAGCTACCACAGCTCATGCTGTGGCCATGTCCCTCGGGTAAAGAGAGCTCTCTTCCCATCATGGGTCTGCCTAAGATTAGTGCTCTTGAATCCCAATAAGCAGCGTGTCCCACTGCGTCACCAGAGTGGGAGCAGCCTGGAGCGATGCCGGGCTCCAGCAGTCCGTCACCACTCAGCCAAGCACGGAGCCCCGCTCTCTGCTTATGAAAAGAAAGTTACATTAGAAAGGCCTTTTACCCAGATACTTAATTAAAATAATATTGAAACAAGCAAGACACACTGTGTGCTAAGCACACGGTCACAGCTTCCCACAGCTCATTTGCAAGAGTGCTCAATAATGGCTGCGGGTAATTATTTTTTAATCAGCCAGTGTAAAGAACGATTGGCATGTTAACAAATGGTACTTATTTTCTCTTGCTCCAACGGGGCGAGATCAGAGGCGATGTGGTGCCAGCCAAAGAGTATCCCCTGGCACAGCAAAATCCTTCAGCTCGCCATGGCTGGGCCTTGTGTTTGGAGATACAAAGAAGTGGCTGGGATTAGGGAGAGCTGGGGGCAGGCAGGAGGAGGCTGTGGGCATGGGCAGCCCAAAAGCACTGAGATGCTTGGGAATGAGGCTCTGTGTGCAAAAATAGGAGGAGAAAAGCTAGACAGAGATACCTTTGCAACTATAAGGCTCCCACCCTCCTTCCTGTGTGAGCCGGGAGATAATTCAGGACACTTTTGGGATACTGGCTTATGTCTGTGCAGGACCAATACTTGGGTCTGGGAGACTTGCGCTGGCCTTCTCGTTAATTAGCTGAGATGTCACCAAAGCTCAGATGTGATTTCAAGGGCAAGAATAGTGTTGCCAGCCAGTGGTGAGCTCTACCCCTTGTGAATATTTTGCCCTTCCTAATTGCCTACTGTCCCACTCCCTGAAAGTCCAGGGTGGCTCAGAAGCAGGGCAGACCTGAATTAGTGCAATTAGACATTTTTCTCTCCTTTTAAAAGCTAAGTGTCTGTTATATTTTATTCCCTTCAAACAGCAGAGCCATCAAGGGAGCACAGGACCTTTTCTCCAAGGTTCCTGCTTTTCTCCCTCTGCCTGCCTCCAAGGACAAGCCTGGCTGAACCCTGAAGAATGCGCTTTCTCAATTCTGGCTTTTTCTTCCTCAGTTTGTCAGCCCTACTTTGACTCTCAGAGGGTCTTGTGCTCCTGACAGTACTTGGGTAACTTTGAACATTAATAATTCTGCTTGTTCTAAAACCACACTCTGGGTGCCATGAAAATTAATCAGGGAGCCTCTGGAAATCAATTTGCTGCTGTAAGGTCTCCTTTCTGGAAAGCTGGGTGCTGTGGGCCTTTGGGGTTTATTTTAGGATGGCAGTGTTCCATATTTTTAGCCAAAGGATGTTCTGTCTTGGGCTTTTGCTGTGGAAAGATGCTCCTTGTTTAATTGCCATACATGTTCTGCCTCCTTTACGTGACAAGGGTTTACCAGCTCTTGCTCTGCCTCTTCTGCTCTGGGTTTACTCAGTTGACTTGGACTTAGGAGGGTGCCAGCAGTGTCTCCTCAGCTTTGCAGGGTTAAGTCATGCTATTTCTCCCAGCCTTTCTGCATGGCTCTGGCTCTTCCTGATGCTACTCTCTGCTCATCCTACAGGTATCAAACTCCTGGGTTTTCAGGTTTGCTCCCCTTAGGAGACATCCCAGCAGGTGACGAGGAGCAGAACTCTATCTACAGTCCTCTGATATTGCTGCTCAGCTGAGCAAGAAGTTGCCCTGTTGTGGCTCAGGGGCCATGTGTTCTTGAAACGTCATCCTCAGTGGCTGGAGAAAGTTCAAAGATGCTTCCTCACTTGGGAAATTCAGTCTCATCACCACAAAGGGGGCTCCCAAGTCTTCCAGATAAGCTCTTGGTTTCCCAGCAGCTGTCTTCATGTGGCCTTTGTGTTCCCATGAGACTGTGTGGGCTCATCTTCTTCTCGTCTTTCCATCTGGTTGATTTATTTCATTAAGTTGCAAAATTACAACTGACACATTCCTCCCACAATTGAGTTGTTTTTCGGGGTGCAAAAAAATTACTTGTCATACCACCCAAGTGCTGTAACTTCTGATTTTCCCATCCTTGCAGATGTGCTTGGTGATTCTGGGATTTCAATATCCACAGTGCAACAGAGAGTTTCACATCAGCCACTGTCTCCAACCTTTCCATTGTGAAGTGCTGTTCAGGGGGCAGAGGTGGGCAATGGAGATTTCCCATTCCTTTGATACATGTTTAATTTATTTTCATTGATGTTGTTGCTAATTATTTTGTTTGGTTCCCCCAGGTGCAGTGAGTTCTCATGGTTGTCTTTCCTTGCAGAACCTCCAACACAAATAAACCCAAGCATGGAGTAAGATCATAGCAGGGAGCTGGCTAAGAGGGTGCTGATGCTGCTCCCACTGGGGATGACTTATGGGTCCCATTTGGGGCCTTGAGATGGGTTTGAATTCAACACCACCAGCCAGCAGATGATCTGTCTGTCCTCTTCCCTCCTTTACTTCCCACTCCCAAGATGAGACTCCATCTGTTCCCATCCTGTTTTCTTTCCCCTGAGCCAGTGTATATCATACATTTTGTGCCCTCGTCTTTGAGGTGCCCGAAGGTCAAATTTGTCAGAGAGCTTTTCCCTTTCTGCTTTTTAAAAGCAATTTGATTAAAACAGGTCTCTAAGCCATGCCCTTGCCCAGGCTCAGGGGACCCAGCCAGGACTCTTCTTCTTGCAAGTCAATTTTCCTTCCCTGTCAGTCCATTAAAATGCTTTTCCCTGTCGGAGCTGTTCTGGGTGAGAGCACTTTGCTTTATTAATATGGACATGTTTGCTTGGGAATTGGAAAAGGGGGTTTTCTAAGTTAATTTTATCCTTTGAAACAATTCAGTGGTTCTGGCTGTTTGTGGTTTATTTTCCTGGAGTAAGGATGAGATGGTTTTGCTGGGGAACTGACCCGTTAGGGTTCTGCTCAGCTGGCTGGGGGGACATGCTCAGGTTAGTAAAATACCAGCAATCAATAATTAGGTGCTGCTGCATCCCTGGTCAAATCTACATTGCAGGGAAAGGGTAATCTGGGTCTTGACCCATTGCAAGCATGGGGACAGAGATGCCATGTGCTCACCTGGCTCCTGGGGCAGCTGCTAGAGGTGAGGTTCTCTGACCATACAACACACTGCACACCCTGAGCAGTGTTTGCATGTGTCAACTAAACAAATAGCTTGCTCTGAGATCTGAGATAAACTGCCTTTCCAATCCCAGAAGAGTCTCCATATCCATTACAGTTCCTATTTAGACTCACTCTTAGCTGGAAAATGAGTACACATCTCTGCTAGTGGAGATATTCAAGGTACACCCACATTCACATTTGAAGTTAATCTTGTAGTCACTCTCTGTCAGTTCCAGTAAAATGAGCTCCCCTTTCTTCATCAAACCTCAGGTGGAAGTTGGGATTAAAGTGTGAAATTGATGTTGCCCAGCAAAGGCCTTTCTGGAATGGCCACTAAATACAGGGACCAAGCACAATCCTGCACACCTGGGTACATGCAGGGATGTGTGTGTACAGGCACACATCCCATCCTTGCTTTAGAGATCACACACATTGACAGACAGAGCCAGTCCCTGCTCCCCAGCCAGCATTCAGGCTCTCAGCAACATCTAATCTCTTCCTGTTGTTAGTGATGATTGCCATAAATACCCACAACATGAATGTGACTTCAGCCAGGCAGTTAAATTCCATTTGTTTTCCCATGATTTCAATCCCACCAACCTTGGCTGTGTTAAAAAGTGTAATTTTTCTGCCTTTCCCCATTACCCTCTGCTCTCCTCCATATGGAGATTATGAACTGGGGGAAAGTAAATGTCTTATTTGAAGTAAAAAAAGAGAAAGATAATGTTGAAATAACTGTTGTCGGAGGAAGATACATTTTTCAAACACATTCTCTGTGCTCAGCATGAGGCAGCAGCTGCCTGTGTTTCAGAGCATTATGGTACATTAGCCTCCACATGCACAAAGCAGTGTTGCTTGCTTTGTTTATTATTTTAATTTCCACATCTCTGGCAGGGGTAGATGGTGCCAGGGTGACAGCATGGGAGGAGTGAAAGGCTCTTCTTTGCCATGCAGTGAGGCTGGGGACAGCAGAGGTATCACTCCCCAGGCAGCCAGCTAAGGGAGCAGGGCAGGGAGTAGGACACTGACAACCCAGCAATGAACATGATAATTCCTTCTCTTTTCCTGAAAAAAAGAGGTGATCTGGAGCCTCCAAATTCACCCTGTATGGACACCCTGGAGACTTAGCTACAGGGGTCTTTGACGGGACATTGTCCCAGCTACTGCATCCTTACCTGCTCCGGGGGAGGAGCTGTCTCACTAACAGTGTGGGAAGGTCAGTGTCTGTCTGTGGAGAATGATTTGGGTGAGTTAAAAGAGGTTATTTTTTCTTCTTTGTGAGAGGAACCCTTTCTCCCTGAGCTCTCCGTGCTCCCCATGTGAAAGCAAAGATAGGAAAATGTAGGTTCCAGTCAGCCCCCATCTTCACTCCATTCTGTGCAGATGGGCTTCTTTGTCCATGTTTTGTTTTAGTGTCTCCAGAAAATTAGGGCAGTTTTTGAAGAAAAAAAAATTACTTTGTAATGGGGGGGAAAATAGAAGATGTTTTGACATTCTGTCTCCAAACACCCTCCTTTTGTCTCCACCAAGACTCTTTGCTGCATTTGACCTGAATTCTCAAATAGCTCTGGCCCTCCTGAAAGTCTGGTTTTCAACAAAAATACCCCTCTTGATTCACCAAATAATGTTGCCTGTCTCCACTCAGGAGGCTGCCCACAGAGTGCTCTGGGGTGCCAAGACCTCACAGGGCTTCTGAGTTCCCCATCAGCTGGGTGATTTAAGCAGAATATTTGTGATTCTGCCTCTGCACTCATCCCTGGGCTGTGCTGATAACTGCATCTGTCCCACTCCATTGCCTGGAGAACCCCAGAAGATGGGAAGCTTGGGAGACACCTTGCTCCTCTGAGAAGCTATTTGCAAATATTAACATAAAGCCTGTTTGCATGCATTCAAGGCCAAAGCTAGGCTGAGCTCCTCTTATCTCCAAAGCCCTGGTAAGATGGGGGGAGCACACAGTATCTGATGGTGGGTGGATGGGGATGAGAGGTTGGATTCATTAATGTCACTTTTCACTTTCTGCCTGGTTCTAGTACCAGCACAGATTTGCAAGGGAATGCAGTCAGTAGGTGTACTAGTTTGAAAACAAACCAGTGGAAGATTGCAAGTCAGAATTATAATTTAATGGAAAAAAAAAAAAAGAAACAGTACAAGGAAAAACACTGACGAAGTTGGATACAACCTGACACCCTGTTAGTCAGGGTGGTGGTAGCAGTCCAAGTAAAGTAAAGTGGTTCTGTTGAAGTGGTGATCCTGCAGAGAAGTCTGGTCTCCACCTGAAGGTCCAGTGGCAGCTCTTGTCCTCTGGGAATCCAGTAGGCAGGGCTGACTTCTGCAGTTCCAAGGCCCAGATTATATTCAGTCGGGAATACTTGGCTCCTCCCCCCTGGGCAGAGCATCTCACAATGGGATGAGGTAATTCCATGAGTCATGTGGTGGTTTCTTGATGGCCCATTAACAGAGATAACACCCGGAGGGAGTTATCAGGGGTGAGTCATGACAGGAGATAACGAACAGTGCCCCACCTGTTTTAACAGCTTGTGGAGATGGTAATAGAATATATCTTATATTGCAACCTAGGACAGTGGGTAGCAGAGATGCTTGGAAAACTCTGTCTGTGTTTGCAAATATGGAAAGGAAGTATAAATCAAAGTAAACTAATCCCAACAGCTCTAGAAATGGGCTTGGCTTCTGATAAAAAAAATGAAACTGAAATAAAACATTGTCTTGAGACCCAAATGATTCGACAAGAAAGGGCTGAGCAGCTCTGGCAGGCCAGTAAGGAGTCACTGACACATTGACCACTGCCGAGTGCCAAATGGCTGGTGGCCTTGCTGAGCTGGTTTGGCCATACCCTGTGAGCAGTCTAGGGCATGGCTGTGGTCACCCTGCCTGAGCTCCCAATGTCACAGCCAGTGGGGCTTTCCAATGTTCTGTGTGGTTGTGTTAAATTGTGCCTTCTCAGAACCGAGTGGATCCTGGTCAGGATCCAGATTTCCAGACTTCAGGCCTTGACAATGAGGAGTCTGCTCTGAGCTGGTTCTGCCGGAGATGACAAGAGAAGGTGGTGTCCTGCCACATCATCATCCCATCTGCCTTAAAACCCCTTCCTGGAGTGGAGCAGAACATCCTCTGGAAGTGCCTCTCTCCCTTCTGTCTGCAGGGTGAGCAGGACAGGGCCAGTTCCAAGGCAGCCAAATTTCAGGGAATGGAGTATTTTCCTATATTTAAGTAGCTTTTCATATCCCAGTGGAACAGCTGGGAAAGGTATCTAGGGGGCCTAGTGGGAAAGGTGCAGATCCATCCTGCATGCCAGCACAGCCAAATGCCGGTCCACAGCAGCCACTGCAGGTGAAGAGATAAGGAGAAGGAGCAAGACTTTGATTGCTGTGAATAGGCAGCACATGGAGAAAACAAAGAGAGCCATTGATCTCCTTTACTGCCTGGTCCTGTCAGCAGGAATGGAGCAAACAGCTGCTCAATCCCACTTTGTCAGAAAATCCTGCCCTGAGTGTTAATTTCAGCTCATCCAAAAGAACCTGACACCAAACATAAATCACAGTCAGAGACAGATGAAATAATATGTGTGTATGTGTCCTTACTCTGGTGTTATTGTACAGCCCAAAGCTGGGACTTCAGAGTCAAATGCTTCAAATTCAGACACAAAACTTCTGGTCTAACCTTCCCGTAATGCCTCTGAATCACGCCAGCATTTCCAAGCCAGAAGGGGCGGCTCTGTCCAGCCTTTATTTTAGGTAGGACTGAAATTTGGAAAGATGAAATGAAATCACATGGCTTTGCCAGACAGCTGACAGTCAAAAATAAATGTGTTTCCATGGGAAAAGGGGAGAATTTTTAGCAAATGTATTAAGGCTTGCTAATCTCAAACCTCTGTTTCGCTTTCCTTACAAAGCCAGTAATTGCAGAGAGGATCTGGAGGAGTTGGAGCCACTTGAGATGAGTGATTTGTAAGTAGAAACTACTTTGAATTCACTTTTTGGAACTGATGGCAAAGGGGCAGGGTTGGCTGGTTTCTAATGCAGTGTTTTCCAGGTATGTTGTATAACTTTTTTCTTCCAAATCTCTGGAGTGGTCCATAATGAGCAATTATAAAAGGCTAATCTCATTAAAAGGAAAATCTCCTCATTCATTTAAATCTTAAATCTCTTTCTGTTGGGAGGGGAATATTTAAATGAGCTTCCTCCCATTATAAAGTTACTTCATGGTCTGTTTTTCATCACAGTTAAATCAGAACAGGGGCATGAGGTGCTTTTACTTTAATCTGTTTTTAATCTGATTTTCCTTAAATGAAGTTGGATCATTTCTGGTGCAGAGTCCTAGAAACCAGGGAGATGATGACTAGGAAGAGGTCATTTATTCTGCTCCATGGTCCCAACAGGGACCCTAAAGTTTCATTAATGATCATTGCAGTCATAAAGAAACTCACTCATTTTACCCATTGGCCAATAAATGCTTTATAGTATTTAATGAGACTCTTCTTTATTTAAAGATGGGAGGGACAAGAGCCCTTTGTAGAAGCAGAATCTCACGGGGAGAGCTGTCAGCAGGGAGCAACATTATCTGCACATCACAGGGGGCTGGAGAAAGGGACCCAGAGCTGGAGCAGCAGTTTGGCCTCCCCCAGAAGCCATGTCTGGGAATGGGGATGCTGGGCGGTGACAGAGGGGACAGCAGCACCCTGACATCGTGGGGGACGTGGTCGCAGGCTCTGCACGCGCACGGCGCTTCGTTATCTGGGCTGTGCACTGCAGCTCTGCCAGCCTGCGTGCCCGGATAGCACTTCTGCCCGTGCCAAATTCGTCACTGGGCCTTTCTTCCGCTCCCCTTCTGTCCCTTATCAGCCACCCCCGCGCCTCAGTATCCGCCAGTGCTGTCGGGAGACAAGGCTGTGCCTTCACCACCGCCCCCTCCTCTCCTCAGGGCAGGACTTGGCCTCTCTGGTCACTCAGCGGGGGAAGGCAGAGCTCAACAGGACAAAAATCAATCCTAATAATAAAGTAACAGACCGCTCCAGGAGAAGCAGAGTACCCGGAATTACTTTTCATTCAAAAGTCAGCCCAAGATAAGGCGTCAGCCCAAATGCCAATATGCTAATGTTGATCCTTTAGCAATGTGCTCTGCCAGTATCTCTATCTTGCCTGTTCCACATCTGTGACGTGTCTCTCCTCAGCACCAGAGATACATATTTTGCATAGAAATTAGGGCAAATCATGCCAATGTTTCAATGTGAGTGACTAAAAAAGGCCAACACCCTTATGCAATCCTCTTAAGTGTCCTCTTCCTTTCTACCCATCACCCCATCCTGCTGAGCTTCCCACCACATTGTCGTTGGAAGTGACTCCATGGTTTTAGGTTTAATCCCTGCCTTCCATCTGGTCCACTCTTCAACTTTCCAAAGGCAAATATCCAGAGTTTGATGTGGGAGGATGGAAAATATTTTGCTAAGGGGAGGAGAAGAAGAACGGAGGGTTTGTTCAAAGAGAGAAACTTCAGAACGATGGGGGACATTGTTTGAAATGGTCCAAAGCAAAACTTGGGGCTGGGACATTGTCAGAAAATGGCCAGCAGTAAAACTGGGACCTGGACCAGAGTGTCACAAATGGTTGCTTTGGCAAGAAACTGGGGTTCTTTCCCAGAAGAGGGTTTTATCCTGGCTGCCTTTTCCTTTCTCTGTATTATTTCATATTGTAGGCTACTCTTCTATTCTGCAGTGAAAGTCCATGGATATTCTGTTCTTGTCCCTGTAGGAAGAGAGGAGTTGCACAGAGACAAGGTTCAATTGTTATCTTGTCTAAAAGCATTCACAGACAGTCAATCCTGTCTCTCAATAAATGAAGTATTTCCTCTACAGTTTTTCTCCCTGGACTCCAGCAGTCCAGATTACTATTTTGCAGCAGCTTCTTCCCTCAGCAGAACAATTCTTTCTCATTCATGGATTGTTCTCCTTGAATTCAATCATGACAGAAGTGGAAATCCATTTTTACACCTCTTGGGTTTTTTTTGTGGGAGAAAATCCTTTCCTGTTGTTGAAATAAGTCCAACATTGAAAATCTTTTTAAACCTGCACAGAGATTGCTTTCTCTCTTGGTCTTGAGTAATTTAAATGTAAAATTTAGGTGAGTAGTTCTTGACTGTAGGAGAAGGCCAGCTGTGTTTGTTTTCTAGGTGTCATCATCCAGAGCATAGTAAATAAGCACAAAATGAAATAAAACTAAGGAAATATTATGAAACGGTATATTCTTATTAGGAGATCTGCAAGTGATATTTTCAGTTTGGAATCAACGGGTAGCTATTATTATGGAAACAGCAACCTTAATAAAAAAAAGACTGGTAAAATGATCTGTGGAAGGAAAAGGTCTAAATCCCTGTATATAATTTGGAATCCACAATGCTGACTTTAAAGGAAAAAAGGTTGGAAAATGGTTTTGTTTCTTTTCCTCTGAAAATGCTGACTTTAATGCCCCCCCACCCCAAAAAATTCCATTGAAAAATGCAGAAAATATTTCAAGTGAAAATTACCCAATACTATAAATATCACTTCCATTTTTGAATGTAAAGATGTGATTTATTTGTGAGGAATACTGCAACTTTCTAAAAAAGTCTACCAGTACTTAATCAAGCTGCCTGACTCCCAGCAAAGTGTTCCAGCTCGGAAAAACCAAAGCCCAGCCTAACTCCCACCAGCACAGACAGCAGTGAAAGGACCCTGAGCAAACCCTTCTCTAGTTCTCCAAATAAAGATGGGTACTGTAGTTCAACCTATTCTTAAACCCTGCAGGGATGGATGGATGGATGGATGGATGGATGGATGGATGGATGGATGGATGGATGGATGGATGGATGGATGGATGGATGCTCAGTATCCACCACCAGTAACTCTTTTCCCTGCTTGGCTTGTGATGTTTCAGCTGTATGTTGGCTCACAATCTATGGGATAGTTCCTCATTTTCAGTCACTATGAGTGCCCAGATACCAGCAGAAAAAACAAGTGTAGCCTTGCCCTGAAGTCAGAGCCTGGGTTAAACCGCAGCCCAAGCATCTCCAGCTGGATGAGGGATACATTTAAGGAGAGACTTTTGCTCCTTTTTCCCTCAGGGCCCCAGGAGGCCTGTGAGAACGTAGGAGATATGCTGGTAAGGCAAGGCTGGAGAAGCAAGACGGATGGCAGAGCTATTCCTGCCTGTGAGTTCTTTCTAATCCCGAGGCTGCAGAAACAGCTGGAGCTACTGCTTACACTCCTTTCTTCTGAGAGCAAGAGTCCTCACAAAGACATGTATTTTTTCCAAGTGCACAGCTTTCTGGCTGCTATTTTTGCTGCGCTGTCTGATCTGCTCCCGTGGCATGATGATATTTCTGTTCTTTCCTTTACAGCATCTTCCCTGACAGGATGCACAGTACCTTGCAAACATCCAGTTATGAGTTTGCCTTCCCCTTTGGCAGAGAGGGAAACTGAGGCACACAGCCACGGTTACTCAGGGCAAATAGGAGACCTCAGGGGCTTAGCTCTGAGTTCAGTGCTTGCTAAAGGCCGTCCTTCCCCTCTGAACCGGGCTACTTTAAGTTGCCTCCGCGTTTTATTATGTACAGGATTGTCGTCAGACGTGCAAAGTAAATTAGCACCGTATTCACAGCCATAATCACCTACCAATGATCTCATACATGTGGCACAAAGGGAAAGGATCTGCATGGGATTCTGTTCTGCAAGTATAATCCGCCCATAGCCTCCTTGTTAATTAGCTCTTCTCAAGCACCCAATCTGTGGCAATTATAGCAATCAAAAATGCATTCAGCCCCCCACCCCTCCTGCTCCCCATCAGCACCTGACAAGCCGCAGGCACATTATCCCAAACCACGGCAAGCGCACGCTGATAGGACAGAAACCTCCCTGCCGCCTGACTCAGGATTCATCACCCACAATACCAGCTCTGGCACAATCCCTTGCATACCAGGAATTATTACAAAAAAAGAACGAAAAGGAGACAGAAAGAGAGACAGATTTCAATTTTCTCCCATAGTTTTGGGAACCCATAGAAAACCGAGTGAAAGATACTATTTAGCCCATTGGGTTCAATTGGCGTCTTCTTCTTCTTTTTTTTTTTTTTTTGCTGATGTCAATGGAAAAGTGAATCTCTCTTATTTTAATGTTGCCTGAATTTAAAGTGCCTCTCGCCACATCGCACCAGGAGGCCCAGGTGGGATGAATGCCTGGGCGATGGATGCATTGTGCTGTGCTCCTCGAGGCACTCCTTGTGAGAGCAGCACTGGGATTGCGCTGGGGGAGTTGGAATCCCACTACAAAGACCTGCCACTGAAATGCAGCTCCTTCCTCCTCCTGCTGCTTCGCAGTGCTTCTTACTCCAAGATCTCTGGGGCATGTGTGCAAGAGCAGCTCCTGGTGGGGAACCTCAATTTAAAGATTGCACTATGGGCACTCCTTGCTCCCCTTGGGAACAATAATATTGTATTTCTTGGGCAAACACCTTTGATTTGCACTAGTACCTGCTATCTCAGTAATCCTAGAGGTAAATTTGCTCCTTAGCTTCCTGAATGGATTTTTTCTTTGCTGTCCAAGTATACAGATAAAAAGCACCTTTTTCAGCCCGGATCCGGTCACTGACCTGCATGTGCTCAGTTCCAGTAGCCCTCCACAGCTACTCATTGCTGTGTCTCAGTGCTGGCACACGCGACAATCCATGTGGGTGCTTCTAGGTCAGTCCTATGCAAAATCAGCTGGCTGAGCTGGTTGCAGCAGGGTTCACAAGTCTCCCAGCCCAGCCTCAGCCTGGCTGTGGGCATATCATCCTTCAGGTAGACTGATCCCTTGGGAAAGCTGAACTCTCAGTCTGATGCTCCAACCTGACAATGTGAGAGATCACAAGCCCAACTGGTTATAACATTCTGGGTCCTGTAGACTGCATGATGCTGCAGGCTGTTAGCTCTGGAGTGTTGAGAAAAGTCCACCAAGGTGAGAGATGGTCCAATAAAGCACAGGCTGAGCTCAGGAGAGCCCCCAGATAGCTACTGCATCCAATATTACTTGCCCCTTGGTTTCCTTCAAGGTCATCCCAAGGAGGGAATTACTGCTGTTGTTCACAGAAAAAATATGCCCCTCAGATACTCTTGAACTCCTCTGCCTTGAAAATAGATAACAGAATACCCACATCCCCATATGGCCTACATAGAGCTGAGGCAGGCTGATGAGGGAAAGACTACAGAGCCAAAGAAAGGCAGAGCACCTCCACAAAGAACATCTCTCCAGGTATTTGAATGACTTACATTGTGCCCTCTTCATCCATCACAGCACTTTGTCCATGGCTCCAGCCCACACAGAGAGCATGTGGGACCAGTTCTGCTTTTCAGGCTTCACTGACAGCTTGTGTTGCCCAGGTCCTCACTGCAGCCTGAGACACCTGCCATGGCACAGGGCTGCTTCAGCAGGGATGGTGAGGATGAAGTGGGTAGGAAGGTAGGAAAAGGCTGTATGAGCAGCAGGACAGTTGCTGCTGTAACCAGTCGAGAGAGCTTTTCCATCCCTGTCTAACCAGAATAGTCTGAGGAAGTGTCCCTAGGCAGAGCCAGCCCTGCAGGGAGCATCTGCCCTGGATGCACATGGAGACAGCAGTTCCCAGCCCCTGTCCAGGGAGGGTTACAGGGTTCTGGGCACTGGCCCATCCACAGCGGCACCAGTGGAGACCAGCTTAGATACAGCTGACATCTGGCCTTGGGGTCCAGCAGGATTTTCTCCTCCTGGCATTGCCATTTTTATTTATCCCCTGCAACCCTCTGCATGTTGCTGGGCATCTCCTTCTTCTTGCCTCTCTGCTTTCAAGCTCATTTCTCTCTAATCTGGACTTGCTACAAAACCACCCTCACTGCAGGTCCTGCTGGCCCTGAACTCTTCCTGCCCTCTGGCATGCAGGCCAGCATCAGGCAGAGAACCAAGCCTCAAGTACCAGAGCTGGCCATCAGCCATCCTGCTTCCATTTGCTTGCCCAATAAATAAAGACACTGCAAGAAGTAGCTCCATCACTTGAGGGGATTCATGTGGCAGCTGAATGTCATGTGCAGGATTTTTCAGACATGAAATGACTTTCCAGAGCACTGTGGTTGCCTCAAATCTACTGCTTATGTCCATTTGCTTAGAGGTCCATGGTAGGGTTTCTTTCCTCTGAGCAAAAAGCCTGTTTGCTCTCTCCCCTCCTTCCACGTATTCCTGGTGGGGGAGAAAACAGAATTGCATCCCAGGATGTGAACCCCTGAGGGCTGGTAGGAAGAAAGCCCAACTGCCAGCATCCTCCATGAGGGCAATGCTGAGCTGGGGTCAGGGTGTGCTGCTGCATGGAAGTGTAGGAACCTCTGCAGAGGACCAGAGCCTTTGCCCGGTATGGAAATGGCTGGAGAATGGGAACTAATCAGTATATATGGAAATAGTGGGAATATTAGCTGAATTAGTTAAGCTGTCATTCAGCTTCCCTTTTCCCTTCCTGCTTTCTTTCCTTCCTAAGCCAAAAGAGCTGGTTTACATTCTAATGGCTTTAATTACTTCACGAAAATGTGAGCGGATGGGGAAGCGCTGCCACCAACAACGCTTTCATGGTCGGCTGAACGCAATTGGAATTAATTTGGCTGAGATGGCTATTAGCACTAATACTCCAGGGCCTGTCTCGCTGGTGGTGCTGTAACTTCCCATGCCCCTGATGGAGTGGAGGCTTCCAGGCACTTGCTCAGTTGCCCACCTGCTGAGGCACCTCAAGGAGAGTTGGGAAATGCTCCCTCTTCTTATCATCTCAGTCCTGGCTTTATTTCACTTACATGCATTCTTATTTTGGAAATGACTTAGAGCTGTCTTTACGCCTGTATCAAGCCATCTTTCCTGTGCCTCCATCCCTCACAACTGCACTCTCTGGCATCGAGAAAGATGTGAAATTTGCCCAAAGTGCATTCCCGCTTGGCTCTGTGCCTGTGTGCACATCTCTGTGTATACGTGTGTATTCTCTGTTGTGGACCTAGGGGCTGGGCTCCAGCTGTGCCTTGGCGGAAAAAATAGCAGGAGCCCCTGCTCAGCTTAGTGACATCCACTAGCTCACAACATTTGTGGGAACTTCACTTCTCTAGGATCTCTTCCCTCTCTGGAAATGGCCTGAAGGTTTAAAAACTTCAGGAGAGGGTACTGGCAGCCCTTTGGACAGTGTGGTACTCCCAGGTTGAGCTGGTCCATATGAGCCTCATCTCTCTAGGCAGCCAAGGGAGAAGCAGCAGCTCTGGCAGCACTGGGACAGCAGCTCTGTACCTGAAGGCTGAAATCAGCTGCTGTTTTCTGTATAAGATCCCCTTTTCTACAGCCTCAGGATGGACTTAAACCCCAGAACCAGCCACTGCTGCTGTAGGCTTTCTCCTCCCTCCCTGCCTGTGTGTCCTGCTTAGGATCAGGCCAGGAGTGCCACCTCGCAGGCAAGTCTTGGAGGCAAGTGGCTGCTGGACTGGCACAGGCGTGCTGGCAGTAGGTGATGTACGGACTTGAGCAGGTGTGGACTGACCAGGAAATTACATCTTCGCATATTAGCACCTCTCAGGGTTGTGTTTGCAGCAGGTCACTTGGATCAGTCACAAGAAACAGAAGCTTGTCACTGGTCCTTTATTCTCCTTATTCCCGTGTCCCCTCCAGCTCCGTCTGATCTCGTGGGTGCTGTGAGAGATGCAGGATGTGTAGATGCTTTGGTCTCTCTTGGCCCTGATTTGCACTCCTCTGCTGTCACATTTAGCCTGGCCCCTACCACTGCTGCAACAGCCAGGGAGAGAGATCTGGCAGGGTGTTAATAAAAAGCCTGAAGGAGAAGGAAATTAAAGCAATCTTCTGCACTGTGTCCTTTCCTCTACCCCCACTGTGCTCCCTCCTCCCTGTCTCTCACACACACTCTGCTTCTCATTGCAAACGCTCTCTCCTGGGATGGATTTTCTTTGATCCATCTGCAACCAAATCCTCACAAATGCCATCAGCTTCACTGACTTACAAATCTGTTGTGCTTGAGTGAGCTAAAAAGCCTGCCACTGCTTTGGATTTCATGTCCCTTTCATGAACTGGCTGGAAAGAGCCAGCACTGGGACCACCTTAGCAATTGCTGGAGACTGGTATTCCATATCCTCTCCTGCTTTATCTGAAGTGGCTGTTTTCTGTGTTGCACTGGGCTGGAGGTGGGACCAGCAGTGCTGAGAGTGAAGATGCTGGTGGGTGCTGAGTGGGGCCAGGGTTACTCCTTTGGGAGTTTTTGCTCTTGGTCTTATCTTCAGGCAATGCTTCCCCAGACTCTTGGGCCACCTGGCTCAGACTGTTGCCTCCGTCTGGCTCCACTCTCTTCCCCTGCATCTGCAGTGGTCAGACCCTCAGGAGTGACTCCAGCTGCTCCCTAAGCATGGACCTGGCTCTCCCAGCTGCAACGGGCTGCTGTCCACCTCACCTTTTGCCCTTCTCATGGAAGTTTGATCTCAACCCAAGAGTCTTCGACTAAGACACCTTTCTGCATCTGTGCTGCTGTGAAGGGAGAGGACAGCAGTACTTCTCATAACTACCATGATGACCCTTGCTGAAGAAGTGTCCCAAACTTTCTGTTTGCCTCAGTTTTACCCCTCATCAGATTAAAGCTGTTACCTCTGCCTGGCTCTCAGGCTGTGCTGGAGCACCTCGAGGTGTCCTCAAAGGGGTGCACAGCACATCCCAAGGGATGAGCTCCCTGGGGCAAGCTGAAGTGATACAGGGTCTTTACAGCACCATGGATCAGTGGATTAAAACTTTGATACACCCTAGAGCTTAGCAGGGCAGTAGGTCCATATCAAGGTCTTTGGATGCTCTAGAGCATGTGAGATGATCTAGAGATGTGAGTCACCTTCTTGGACTCCAGCCTAAACCTGAGGCCAGGCAGGTTGCAGGTTGCAGGGGAAGTCAGTCTGGTTCCAGCCCTGCAACTGGATGTGCCTGGACACAAAGAGAACAATCAAATATTAATATTCATCCTTGAGCGCTGGTGATGGACTGATTACTGTCTGCAAGGATGATATGAGACTGCTCACAGCAGGGACAGCTTTCTGAGGTATAAAAGAGATTATTGTATATTTAAAATACAGACTTTGAGAAATGTTTTCTTGGCTCCAAGAAGAAAAGCTTCTTTATTTGTGGAGTTAATTTGCATTTACTGTAGCCTGCATTAAAGTTACCCGTTTCCTTTCATTCAAGGGACTTCTCCTTTGTTCACATGAAAGCAGGCAGATTAACCATCTGCAATGCACGTGTTCCTCCTGCTAATTGCTTATGGGATTCTTCCTTTTACACTCCCCAGAACGACTTCCCAAAGACTAAGCCAAAGTCACCGCAACTTCCCAAGAAGATTACCTAGGAGGGGAGACTGTCACAGCAACGTGAAAACACTGAGCACGGACAAACACCAGGGGATGGGCCCAGCACTAAATTCTACTGATACACTCTAGGTTACAACAGCAAGTAGAAACTGTGTCTGTCAGACACCGCTTCCCTGCTGGCCCTGTTAGCATCCTGCAAGCAGATCACAGGGGGACGTCAGGCGGCTTTGAAAGGAGCTCTTGACTTCTTGGGTGCATACGCAGCGTGTCACGAAGTGTGGCAGCTCCTCCAGCCTTCCCTGCCTGGCTTGCTAATGAGAACTCCTTTGATTCAGCATCCCTCTTTGCCCTTGCTGGTATGTAGCAGGGCTTTTGATGGCATCATCAAGTGGGCTCTGTGGTGCTAGGTGCTGTACATAATAAAAGAGACTTCCTGCTCTGAAACATTTACAGTCTGAAAGGGCTACACAAAGGAGAGAGGCTGGAAACCCAGAGAAATGAAGACTCAACTTCAAAAAGGTATCTAAGAACCTCAAACCATCACCAATGCTAAGAAACTCCCCGGAGGCCAAGGCAAAACTGGCACACGTCCCAGATGGGTATCCCACCAACAAAAGGGGCTTTTTTTCCTCTTTTGAGCAACGCTTGGGAAAAAGTGGCTGAGGAAGTGATTCACCACAGTACCTGCTCTGCAGGAACAGGGCTTTGTGCCTTGCTTCTGGGTCTGCGTGTTTTTCTGGAGAGGTCCTGCTCACCTATACCAAACCTGCAGTTTTGCTAGTTGTTGACAATTTTGCAGGTGCAAATCCTTATCTACCTGTCCATCCAGGACACTCAGTCCCTGTCTCTTACAGGGTTCAACGATGCATGAGATATGGATGTGTATCATGGGTATGCCCTGCTTTTTGGACAGAACACAGGGAAGCTGGGTGCTTTCTAAAGCCTTTGATGTGGGAGGGACCCATCAGCTCATTGAGCATAAAATTGTCCAGCCAACGTCCCTGCTGCCCTTTTTCAGCAGGCCTGTCTGTGAACCAGTGAGCAAATATCCTTTAGATCCCCCTCAGGGGGACCTGATCAGGCTTTCCCCAGAGGTGCTTAGCTTGCAGGGATTCAACACTAAGATTTATACATGTTTAACTAAGTGATTCAATGACTGCGAATTACTAAAGCAAGTTAAAATAAGAGCGAGTGATGCAGCTGAGAAAAGGCTTTCAGAGGAGACAAGATTTGTAAGTTGTCAGAGGGAACTCTCTTCCTGTCCTTCATTTAACATGAAAATTTGTCTATTTTTATGTTTCTAGCACCAAAAAAGAGGATTTCTGACTCATTCTGCGGGGTTGAAGAAACACAGCTTCTTAGGCTCAAAGGAAGAAGACAGCGATCATGGGGACTAGAGCATCACAGACCACCCCCCCCAACAATACTGTATCAGTTTTCAGCATCCAATGTCACTAAATCCTTTGTGGGAAAGCACTGCATCTCTCATCTGAGCAGCCCGGAATGAAGATTTCATCTGAAGTGCCACCTTGCCTTTGCACAGGGGGATTTGTAAAGAACAAAAGCTTCAAATAATCCTCCTCATCCTAATAAAAGGATAAGACACAGTTACAAGCAGTCTGGGGAAAATCTAGTTAGGTTTCAAATTTGGACAGGCAGCTTAAGCCAGGGAGATTAAAGAGTTTGACAGACATAAGTATTTCTGTCCTCCTGAATTGTTTTGTGAGCAGAAGACAGCAATGTAGGTTCTTAGATGATCCTGGCAGTCTGCTGGGAAGAGCCGTCCAAATTCCTTGATTTCCTTCCTGTGAGGGAATACTGGTTCAGACTGTTGGCTGGCACAGATTGGCTTTTCCCCTCTGATGGCAGGGGAACCCAGCCAATTCCAGCCTGCTGAGCTCCTGGCTCGCTTTCCGAGCTGCAGTGTTGAGGGTAAGCGTGCTGGGAGAGTCTTCAGTGAATGAGCCCGTGTACTCAAGAGAGACCATCTGGTTTTACTGGAAGCACTGCAGATTAAAGGTCTCCTAATGGTATTTAATTTAGATTCCACCAGACCTCCAGTGGATAGCTAACAAAGGATCAAAAATGTATTTCTTAAAACATCTCCACTGAGAGATAGCAAAGCTGCTGAAGCTTAGTGGATGTAAGTGTGTAAACACTGCTCAGCAAGCTCCTCAGCGCAGGCTTGGTTCATGCAGAACAACAAGAGAGAGCAGACAGCTCTTAAGCTTTTTTCTCATCTCATGGCTTTCCAGAGGGTTACGATGGTGAAATGGGTGCTGGAGCTTGGTGCAAGGGCTGCATGCTGCTGGCAAAGTTTGTCCTTTGCCTGCAACATACCTGTATGTAGGCATATGTGTGACATAACCTTGGTGAATTTGGACAAGACAGGTAAGAAATGTGAATGTGTTTCTGGGGAGGAAACTGGGTACCTCTTTATGGATACTCAACATCTTTCAGATCCAGACTTAGACTGATGATAAGTGGGTTTGAGATGCATCCTTTGGGATCATCTCCACTTTTAGGGATTGTATCTGTGGATCTTTGACCCTGCTGGATCTCAGCCACATTCACAAGAAGATTGCAGCTGATTGTTTTATGCAGCATTCACCTGACTTCTCACATTCTTTCTGAGTGAAGTCCTCACTTCTTCCATTTGCTGCAATCAAGGAGTATTAGCTGGGACGCCAGGAGTGGTGCTGGACCATCGAGCTGTGTAACTCTGGTTTTGACCACAGTAAAACCTTATGGAAGGAACTCTGCCCTGCAGAACACTTCACTGCTGTTTCCCCAGCCCCTGCCAGCAGTGAGATTTCCTGCTGTAGCAGTGCAGCACTGTACAACCTACGCTGAGACTTCAATGGTACCATAAATCCTCGTTCCAATGCCCCAATTATCCCTCTCAGTGCACATCTGACTTCAGAATCCCATTAGACAACTTCACTTATATTCTATGAGCGACAGAGTCATTAAGTGCAGTCTGGTCACCCTAATTCCTTAATAATTTGACATGGGCATTTTTTCACCTTTTTTATGCCCATACAGGGAGGTGATTATAATCAGGGAAGTGTCTTAGTTCAAATGACATAATTGGTTTTCATATTTATTCCCCCTCACTGATCTTAGTTCAAATGTGCTCAGCTCACAAGTCAAAAAGATGATTTCTTCTAATTATCAGTTCTGTAGAGCTCATCTTGGGCTCTGCAAATCCAGCTGTATCCTTTGTGCCTCTACCCTGCTGTCACCAAGAATAAAGTGTTTGCAATCAGGAGACAGTCAGTCATGTTCTGTTGCTAATGTGCAAGGCAGAACGGAAGCTCATTTGCTCCTTCACCCTGCTACTGGCTCTGTTGAGTCAAGAGCAGAAAAATGCATGTTTTCAGCTGGGGCATGACTGCAGGAGGGAGATGCAGGGGGCTGTGTAGGGGGAGTAAACACAAGAGGGATATTCCAGGCTGCAGGAACAGCAGATGAGGTGAGGCTGATGAATGTAGTGGGGGATGAAGTCACTCGTGAGTCAGTCTCCTTACACAAAGGGGGAGTGGAAGGACCGTGTCCCCTTGCCTGCAAGCTTCCTGCTCTGTGGGCTGGGATTTTACAGCAGGCTTCTGCAGCCCTTGTGACTATTCCTGTAGTCAGGAGTTTGGGTCACACAGTTGTATTTATAGGTCTGTGACACAGTCCCAGATCTGAGGCCATACTTGTATTGACTGATGTTTAAACAATCTCTGATACTGATGCCATGGACCCTCCTCATTGAAGCTGAGGTCTCTGCTAATTGAGCTCCTCCTGAACTTTCAGGCCTTGTATTTGTAGGCCAAGACCAAATCATGGTTCTTGATGAGAAACTGGGGTTGGGCTACTCTTGCCATGGGAGTGGGAAGGGACAATATAAAAGAAAGAACCAGGAGACTACAACTTTTTCTCCCTGCAGCTGCTGCATGAAGCCACTTCTTCCCTGTGGATGGAGCCACCATGGGCTCCACACTCTGACACATCTCCTGGCAGCAGCCACAGCCAATCTGACTGTGAAGTGTTGCCCATGCCAGAGGAAGAAGTGGGTCCACAGCCCTTATATCATTCTCATCCCGGTGCTGGCTTAGCAATGACTTAATTTTGTGCACAGAGCTGGTGCTGCCAATGGATTTGATAGACAGCTCATCAAAATCCAGGGCTCAAACGGGCCTTTGCTAAGGACCTCTATTTAGTGTGTCCATCTGTTGTGTGGATGGCACAGATGGTAAAAGCCATATTTCAGCAAGACCTCTGCACATCTCCTCACCTGGCAGCCTGGGGGGTGAGCTGATGGCAGGGCAAAGGGGAGCAGCACGAAGTGCTGGAAAGCTTTGTGGGCAGGTGGAGAAGAGCAACTGAGGATCAGGCAGCTGGGGGCTGAAGGCAGATTGTTCCATGAGTCATGCATTTTTAGCAAACTGGCTTCTACCTGGAAGAGAAGGATGGTGCCTGCTCCATCTCCCAGTGCTTTCTGCCCCAGGCTGCAGGTCCTGCTACAGCACAGGCCTGCACACACAAGTGGGCTCAGCACAGAGCAGCTGAGCAAAGACCTATGGGCTGTGATAGCTGGGGGTACAGAGCTCCAGTGTCTTATCTCCTGAGCCAGGCATCTCTGAACTTCCCCAAGCAAACCCACTGCAATTTCAGACATCTGATGACACATTTGCTACCTCTTGTTCCCTCTCCCTGTGCCACCTGAGAGCTGTGGGTTTGTTTTCTGTCAGAGCTCCAGCATCTCAAGGGGATGTTGGCATGCCGTGTACATGGGATGTGGATGAGATGCTCTGGGGACTCTCCTGCATCACGTGGCTGCCCTGGGGCTGCGATTGCTGGGGATGTGGCTTGAAGTCCCTTTTCTTCCTTTCCAGTCTTGTGTGCCTAATTCCTCTGAAACAATCCCAAAAGGGTAGTCAAACATTTCCATAATAAGGAGCATTCTAAATAAGCAGTTTCTGTCTCTGCCTCATCTGTAGGCTTTTCTTAAGACAGCAAGTAGTTACTTTTCAAAGTAAGAACAAAAACCCAAAGAAACCAAACTGAATTTATTTCCTTTAAACTGTTGTAGAAAACGTTAATTACGATGATGAGCTTGTCATGCTCTGTGCGTTTTTTTCAGTGCTTTTACTTGGAGGGAATGAGGAAATTCTACCTACGTTTAAAGTATGGACAATTTTATACACTTATGCATTTATATATATATACACATATATATAGCTAAGCTTTCCTGATCTTGCCTACAGCTCTTTTGCAGAAAGCTTGTGTTAGTCTTGCAGATATGGATACTAAACTTGATGCATGATGCAGTAGTTCTGTACCTGAAATAAAGATAAGGTGAACAATTCCCACAGCTCTATTAATAATTTTCCCAGCAGGAAGAATAATATTCATCCTCCACTTCAGATTGGTCACTTTCTGCAGTGTTATAAAATACCTCTCATACATCAAAAATCACTCCAAAAGGAGGGAAGGACTGCTTTTTTCTTACTTGAAACAAAAAGGATTAACACAGAGTACAAATGCAAAGCTGATAGCTAATGGCATTTCTTTCTAAAGCTCCTATTACTTTCAGATTTCCAATCACCTGATGGACAAGTTCACCCCAAGTTACAGGAGCAGGCGCTCCCTTTTGTTTACCCCTTTGGCATGATGAAGGAGATTTCTAAAAGCTTTTCCCATTTCTCTGAATTTGAGCCTGACAAAGCAGATAGTCACAGTGAGTTCAGAGCAGACATTACCAAGAATTTTCAAATATCTTGTTTCTGAGGATCTGCATTATTTTGCTATTTAGTGAATCCATCCATCCATGCATCCATCCATCTGCACTGAACCCCGCAGTTATCTATGCACTGATGTACAACCATTATTTTTGCACAAACACACCAGCCCACCCATCCACCCTCATATTGTGCTGGGGCTGGTAATGCAGCGGGAGCTCCCAGACTGGGATCTTGTGGTGCTTGTCAAGGAAAAACATCTTTTCTTCAGCAAATTTTACACTGGTCCTCCCAAGGTCACCTTTCTGATAAATCAAACACTTAAGGGTTGCCTTGGATAATATCTCACAGCCTCTCATCAGGCTCTCACATCCCCGCATGGCAGGAGCTGTCACACTGTGAATGAAAGAAGCACCCTGGGAATTTCCACATCCAGACACGCAGCTGAGCCAGCTCCCAGAAGAGTGTTTGGGAGCACAGGGGTAGCAGGCAGGCAGGGCATGGCAGAGCCAGGATCTTCTGCCCTGCATTTGTCGTCTACCCCTGCACATCTCACATGTCCTGTTCCCACCTCATCTCACCGCTACTCTTCCTCTCTTCCCTGGGTGGGGAATGATGCTGTCCCCATCCCCACCGGCTCTTGTTGGGGAGGAAGAGGCAGGGAGCCATGGGATGAGGGAAAGGGACAGCATTCAAGAGAGGAGAAAGATGTTGGGACAGTTGATTCATGGCTCATGAAGGGGAAGGATAGGAATCTACACCCTGCAGAGGCACCAGCCCAGCAGGAAAGGTGCCGAGCAAGCGTCTCTCCCCTGCAGAAGGTGCCAGGGGAGGTCTTTGCAGTTGCCAGTGAGGGACCTCTCCCCTGTGTCACTGCCACAGTATCGCCCCTGCAAGAGCTCCCCTTCTCCTTCTTGGGTGTTTAGAGACTTCACAGGGCAGTCCCAGCCTTGCATGATCAGGGCTTGGCTCCATCGCCTGTGTCTGGTCCCTCAGTCCTGTCCCCGCAGCGCACAGCAGCAGGCAGCTCTCACCAGCCATGCAGGCTGGGAGGGCTCTGCAGGACAAAACACTGGATTTTCCCTTCTATGAGTGGTAGCAGCTAAAGCAGCTCTCCTGGCAGCTTCTTGGAGAGCAAGCATGCTGAGAGGACCCTCTGAAGAGCAAAGCTCCATTTTCCAGGGGTGCTTGGATTCGGTGCTTTGCCACATGGGGGAATAGAGAGCTCCAGTTCTCAGGGCAACGGAGAACCCAACTCACTGCCAGGTGCCTCGGAGAGTCCTGCTGGTGTGGCTGGACATGCTGGCTGCAAACCACTCTGTGTCCTTGCTGAGGTCACCCAGTGTCCATGCCAGCCATGACAGTGGCCGATGTGCAGAGCATCCTGTCTGTCTCCAGCACCAAGAGAGGGAGCAGGACCCTGGAGAGCCTCCATGGGCTGGTGTGCACCTCCAGTAGCCCTCAGACTCCCAGGCCAATTAAAATCCTCTTCAAACGATGTGCCTCATCTCCAGATCCCTCTGGGGAACTTACACCTCATTAGTGTAATTGGGAGATATTTTCACTCCAGCTCAGCCCACCCAGCCACTGAACTACTGCGACTGTTGTGGGAGTGAGTCCCGCAACTCGAGACACAACAGGGTGAAGGGGACCATCAGCTCTGACATCTCACAGGGGCCTTCTGTGATCATTTCTTGCAGGGTTCAGCAAACAATGCAACAGCACTTTTTAAATAGCATCTGTTGTTTCTGTGATGCCTGTGTTCCAACACCTCTGCCCCTGGAGCTCCACTCATTTCATAAATGCTTGCCACCGTGTCTAGGTACTCACAAGACAGGCTACAGCTTTGAAAACCTCCCAATTTATCCTCAGGGATTAGGAGGCAATTATCCAGCTCCCATCTCACAGATAGGGAAACTGAGGCAGAGGGCTGTGAATTAGAACATGAACAGTGCGGTGTGCTCTCTGCCCCTGGAGAACTGTGGGGTTAGAAAAAGCAGATGTGGGGAGTTCTCCCTCAAAGAAAACCTCCCTCCAAAGCTGTTTTCAAGGAGCCAGGGGAAGGCAACCACAGTTTCATGGTGTGGATTCTCTAAGGCATCCTTTCTTCCTGGGACAGTCTGGATATGACTGCCCATCTTCTATGAGACTCTGCCACATCAACTGTGCTGTGGGACAAGAAGCTTCTGGCTCACAGTGGGGGCAAAACTGGTTTTAATGGTGCTGGTACTGGAGGGAAAGGCGGTGGAAGGCAGGGGATGAGGTGAGTTAGCAGAGCAGCCTGTGCTCTACCCTTCTTTCATGTGCAGGGAATTTAAAACATACAAAGATTTTCCTGGATGATAGTTGGCTGATCAGCCTGAAATAAATGAGACAGCAGCATGGGGAGGTGTGAGACCAGTGCTGTGGAGTGAGGAGGGGGCAGCTGTGCCAGCTCCTGTCTTCTACACTGACACATGGCAGGGCTGAGGAAGCTGAGCCCTGATATCCTGATCCCCAGGGAGCTGCTGTGCTCCTGGGAGCCGGTGTCCTGCACACTGCCTCACCAGAATGCGTGCAGGTAGGACCATTGTCACGCTGGCCCCAGCTGATCAAATCAAGCACCTCACTGAAGGAGAAGCAGCAGCACCAAACGGCCACATGCTCAGCACAGCAGGAAGTCCTCCCTGGTTCCCACCTTGGTGATGCAGCTGTAACCATATAAAATTGCCATTTTCCTGAATATTTTCTGCCTGCAAGGACCATGTTTGCTGCCTAATGCAATAGACACAGACTGGGACAAAGTAAATTCAGTGACAGCGTAAGGACAGAAGGTTTTGATAGAACCTGACTCAACGAAAAACAAATTTGCATGGCATTTAAGAGGTCTTCTGCTTCCTCTAAGTATTGGCTCCAAACGGATATAGAGCAGGACTTGTATGGCAGGATTCTCCCCTTCCTGTCTTAAAAGTATTATGAAAGATTAGTGCCTGCTGTCATCATGGTTTGCAGGCATGTTATTGTTATTAATTATGGTTATTACTGCAGCGCAGACCTACGCAGCATCTGGCCCCCAGGCTGCCTGCAGAGCTGGGCTGCCAGCACGGAGAGCAGCTCCCTCTGCCCGGACAGCTTGGGAGCCAAAAACTCGGCAGCTGCCGGAGCAGCAGGAGCTCACCCGAGCCGTGGCCAGCTGGCTTGGCAGCCAACACGCCGTGCCAGCGAGCCCGGCGGCAAGCGGGAGCTCTCCTGCCTCCAAACACTGCCTGCTGCCTGCTGCCTGCCGCCTGCCAGGAAAGGTGGGAATCTCGGCAGCACAGGAAAGGGACACATCCCACTGGGGAACAGCGGCCGTGTCAGGGTGTCCGGCAAAGCTGGGTGTAAAACAGGAAGGAGCTTTCATGAGTGTTTTCAAGGCATGGATTTAACTCTGGAAGTTTTGCAGAGACCTTCTCTTTCACGAGCCTGGGATGCTCAGGAATGCTGGGGGGTTTTATGTGGCATTTTTTGGAGGCGGAGGAGGACTTTGGTGTTTTTAGACGCTCTCCTTCATCTCCCCTCTGTTGTCTCTTTGCTTTCTTTCTTTGAAGAAAAGTGAAGAGAGGAAAGGGAAAAAAAGGAAACACTCCAAATTGAAATGGGAGGGCTTGAAGCTTTGCTGGAAAGCAAAGGAGAAGAAACCTCCCCTGGTGGCCCTTCCCTGGGGGAAGAATGAAAGGAAATGTGGTGAAATCAAAGTACTTGTGGAAATGTAAATTCCCAGTAAACACCGTGGGGGAAGGAGTCTGTGAATATTTAAGTAACTCTACTTAGTTGTATCAATGGCAGCTCAGCCCCGGCGGGAAGAAGGGGGGCTGCCACCTCTCCGAGCCCTGTGACATGGGACCCCCAATGCCCCACGGCAAGCGATTCATCCCGGGGAACTAATCAGCCCTGCCAGGGAGAGATGCTCCCTGCTCCGTGGGAGTTTCTATTTTTGCAGTAACTTACAGTCATCGCTGCTCTAATGGGAACGGCCGGGTGTTAATGAGCATCCCTGGATGGGGTGTCTTGGCTGGCTGTTCTTGACAGCAGGATTCACGAGCCCATCCAGCCTTGTCACCCCCTGAAGTGGCCGATGGGCCTCAGCGGGACCTTATATGTCACTTGGACAGGAGAATTAACAAAGATATTTACTTCATCCAGAATTATTTACTGAGAAAAATGCTGCAAGAGGAGCAAGGAGCAGCTCTTTGTAGGACAGGGTACTTGTCTTTTGTAGGAAGAGTTCATGCAGATCCTTGCCTGAGAATCTGAGGTCCTGGGAGAGAGGGCTTAGCAGGCCCAATGCTTCCGACAGCACGTAACTCTACCAGGTGATTGCTCAGTAAGTGGCTTGTTTGAATTACACAGGGCCTGGGAAAATGTTTCTATCTGGGAGGACATTTTGGTAGTGAGCATCACAGATCCACATGTTAATGGGGCAGTCCCAAATGCCCAGAGAGGGAGGACAGAGGCCCTATGAACCCTGAAGGGTGAGCAGGCTGTGTCCTGAGCTTGTTGCACCAACAGCTATGAACTGAAATGGACACAGAGTCTGCAAATCTCAAGGCTCAGCTGTGATTGTAACCCCAAGGTCATTCCAGCAAATTCAGGGATGTCTGCTGCTACTTAAACCCAGAGAAGGCAAAACCTTTGGTTTTACATTTCTGTGTCTAGATATCCTCTTCACATTGAGTCTTTGGGCAGGAAAATGAGAGAAGGCCAAACCATGGGATAAAAAGTCATGACAGAACCATTATTTTATGCATCCTGATGATTTGTTTCTTTTGGTCCTGGCCTTGCTATGGCTCTGTGGGAGTCCTGGACCTAGGAGGTCCCAAAGGTGCCCAAAATGCTCCATGAGATTTCTCCTCCTGGCAGTCAGCACGAGCTCCTTGCTTGACAGGGAATGCTGGTCCCATGTCCCCTTCAATAGCAGGGATTGGGAGTTGTGACCAGGGAAGAAGAAGTGATTAGGAGCTCCTGAAACTTGCAAAATTAGTCTGGAGCTGGTAGATAACAGAGGCAGACTTGCTAGGTCCTCAGCAGTATGGAAATGCGGCGGCAGTTCAAGAGCTGTTAAAGAGCCAAGACATACACAGACTTCATTAGCCACATGTCAGAAACCACTTTTTACAGTAAATCCTACTTAATAGCCATATGCTAGGAGAGAATTAAATGCTTTTTAGCTCTCAGACAGTTATGTAAACTTGAGAGAGGAGAAAAAAAAAAAGATAACAAGTACCAGCAGAGGAGTCTTCAGTACACACCAGTTATTAATGTATTTATCTAGGCCATTTATTTATTGAAGATATATTTTTTTTTCTGGGACAGGCCTATTAAGTCTGACAGCTTAATCGACACCCAATGGGAAAAATGCCATTTTAAAAAGTAGTTAGACTCCCATTGATTTCAATATAAACTCCATTTTTTATTTTGTATTTTTCCTCAGCCATCACAGTCAGTTTGACAGACTCATTAACAAGATACTAAACTGCCCCACTTTTTTTTTGAGGACAATAAATTACTATGGAGAAAGATGCTGTTGTCTTAACAGATGCTTTTCACAGTGTAAACATCCCTTGACTGATAAGCAGAGAGGGAAGAAGCAAACTAGCCTTTTCATGCTAAATAAATAACAGGACTGGAAAACTGGCATTGAAATCAATGTTGTTTTGCTCTGCAAAGGGTGCTGTACTGGAGAACAGGATGGTTTAGGAGATGGATAGTGGGATACTGAGAGTTTGCCTGGTTGTGGTTTGCCATGTTAATCCATCTGACTGTGGGGGAGAGGAGCTCTGCGGCTGTCTGGGGTGTGGCTGATGAGGGCTGCGGTGTGGGGCTGGATGTCCCCACCTTGCTCTGGCATGGTGTTGGGGTTTGGAATCCTTCTTTTTGTTTCTCTCATCTTAGGGAATTTTTGTCCCTCTTATCTTAGGGAATTTTTGTCCATACGTTGTTAAGACACCATAACGACTGGGTGCTTAGGAAAAACAATAGAAAGACCAGTCGAGTAAAAAACTTGTAAGTAGCTATTCTTTTATTTGGACATTCCCTCTTGAAGGAGGTGGAGATCTCGGGACAGCTGGGCTGGGAAAAGGGAAGGGGAGTAGTAGCTCGCCCTTTTTGTTTCTCGGCATTCAGAAGAGAGGGAAGCTGCCGTTGCTTGTCACCACTGTGGAGTTTTCTTGGCTCTTGCTTCCTGTCTGCTTCTCCCGGAGCCAGCCCCTGCCATCTGTGGCTTGGGAATCGGGCTGCCCTGCCCTGCCCAGCCCTGCCGGACCCCTGCTGCAGCTTCGGGGTTTTTGCCTGCAAGAAGCCCCGGCTCCATCCCTGCTGGGGCCACGCCTGCCATCACTGCCAGGGAGAGACAGCCGAGACCTGCGCTACAGCGCCCCCTGCAGCCGAGGAGGAGCCATCGCACCCGTCCTGCCCAACTGCTAACAGGGAGCAAGAAGAGACTGGACTGGGGGTTTGCTCTGTTCTTGTTTGTTGTGGTTGCCATTGTTGTTGTCTATCTGTCTTGATATATATATATGTATATATATAGTAGTAAAGAACTGTTATTCCTTTGTCCCACAACATCGCCTGAAAGCCCCTTTTAATTTCAAAATTATACTAATTCAGAGAGAAGGGGATTACATTTCCTATTCCAAGGGAGGCTCCTGCCTTCCTTAGCAGACACCTGTCTTCAAACTAGGACACATGGACAGAATGGGTCTCTCTCCTGCCAGGTCCCTTCACCCAGGTGATGGGCACAGTAAGGCTTGCAGCAGGAGCTGGCTAACCTGCAGCTCAGAGCCCAAAGGGACAAGCCTGAGGTGACACTGGCTGATGGCTCACGGGCCAAACTGGCTCATGCTGCTACATCATTTGGCACAGGTCAACCCCTGCCAGCCACAGCACTGTCTGGATCCAGGCCCTTGCCAAGATCCAGGGTTAGCTGATGGCAGTTCTTTGCTGGTATGTGGGTGAGAAACCCACACGTGCGCACAGAGTTCATTAGCAAGGGCCAGAGCCAACATGCCAGCACAGAGCAGGACTTCCTGAATGCCTGCTCCAGGAGAGAGAGGCAGGACAGACCTGCAGGTACCTCTGCATGGATTACCAGCTCCACCTGGGCAGGGAGACAGGGAAATGGCCAAGCACGTAGGGCTGCTCAGCATCATCTGGCTTCTTTCAACTCTCTGAGGTCTCTCCATGACAGGCGTTGAAGACTGAGTTCCCCCTTTGACAACAGCAGCTCCACCCAAGGTCATGTCATGAGACCTCATTCCCCAGCATGGCAGCACCTTCTCTCCCAAAGAACAGATTCCTGCAGTCAGTCACACCAGCATGGGTTATGTCTCAGGGTCTGGGGCTTGGCCAAGCCACCTGAGAGTCACTGACCAAGGCTGCCAGTGCACCCTTATCTTTACAGTGAGTGCTGCTGGGCTGTATTGGTTGGTTCTTCCTTTTCAACCACAAATAAAGGGGCAGAGGTTTTGTTTTAAAACTGAGATTATACCAGACAAGACAGTCTGAGAGGAACAGTTCTGGGTCGAGGCAGCTTTATCCCTGCCTAAAAGGTGGTCCTGGCTGTTGTCACGCCCGTGGTGTTTGATGCTGGGGTATCAGCAGAATGTCACAGCTTCTGCCGTCCCCCAGTGCCTGGCATGCCCTCAGGGACAGACATTGGCTGTGCTCAAAGCCTCTGAAAGACCATCACACTGGGGGAGAAAGCAGGAAATAACAGAGTTAAGTTTTTGTGTATTTATACTTAAGGCTTGTATTTGACCCTACTCAGGATGCTTTTCTTACAACCACCACATCCAGGTCTTCTCCCATGGGTCCTTCCTCAAAATCCATACTAACTGCAGCATTGAGTCAGAAAGTTCCTGGTTTTCCTGGCATCCCCTTTCTTCCTCCCCCGCAAACCAGCCCTCCCCATCTACACATTCCCAGCTCAGAGCACTGCATTAATGTTCCATTTTATTGCATGCTCTTAATGACGCATCTGCAGATACTTCCCCTCTCTAACTGAGCAAATTCTTGCTGGGATGGAAATTTTAAAATGAGAGTCAGATTGTTTCCACATCACAGGGCACAGCCAGGCTTTAAATACGACCAAATTCCTGAAATCCGTTATCCTGTCACCTAAGTATTTAAATAATTAACTACAGAAACATCCCACAGGCCTGGCTGAGAAGGCGAGAGTGTTTGCATACTAATTGATCACTAAATGCAAAGCAAACAGCTCATGGATCTGTCAATAATTACTTTAGAAGAGGCAGCCACAGTCACTAAAATGAACTTAATCTACTCAAAGACTCAGCAGCACTTACAGGTGTAAGCACTGGCTCTGGCTGTTCACTCTAATGACTTTATTATTTCAATGTCATTAGCCCTGTTCCTCTCCAAGTTTTGCTAATGGGCACGCACATAACCAGGCTTTGCTACTGAATCATTCTCCCACTTCTTTATTTATTCCTTTCACTCCGTGGGGGCTGCAATTGCTTTCTATATCTATGCACACACATATATTGATCTTCTCTCTTTTTTTTTCTTTTTTTAATTAGAACTGAAAGGACAATTTTCTTGCTGAAGGTGGCAATCAGAGGAAAGCATGGTTCATTTCCGAGGGGCTCCCACCTCCAGATCCCCAGCACATGCTGTGCATCCCAGGCTCCCTTACATAAAGACACATCAGAGTGAGGAAATGAGCCTGGCTGCTGTTTAACCATTGGGATGCTATTGCAGATCTTTTCTAGGAGCCTGGGATGCTGAAACAAAGCCAGAGCATCCTCTGAGAGTGTTGCTTCCCGAATCCATCACACCCTGGCTCCTGACCCCAAAGGCATGTCTCTCCAGGATCTTGGCTGAAGCACCCCCAAGCACACTTGTTCTCTGCCCAGCTTCTCTCTTCTATCCCCTTCCTTCCCTGCCGTCCCAAAGCCCCTGCACCATCTTGGCTTCAAAATGCTGCACTGCCTGTACCAAAAACCTTGGATTTGCTCAGGGGAGGCAGCTGCCTTGTCTTCCCTGGGTCCCCCCTGCCCAGGATTGTGTGGCACTACAGTGGTGGCTTGCTTCAGCCTTTGTTAATGAGGACTGGTGCAGGGGACTCTGAAGCTCCCTTAATAAAAATCTCCCTGGGACTGACCCAAATCCATCTCAGAACTCCAGGAGTAGATGTTTTTTAGGATTTTCTGTGAAATGAGATAGCAGCAGCTGCATTCACACCATTCCCAGGTGGGAGATGGATGTGGTGGGGCAGTGACTGAAGGGAGACAGATAATTTTACACTTTCTAGATATTACCTGAGTAAAAGGAGGATGGAGGCGAATAGAAGGAGGTCTTGGTCTACAGGGAGCTTTACAGACTCGCTGAGCTCTGCTGAGCATTAGTAATGCCCCTCAGTGTGCACACTGCAGGAGGGGAGTACCCAGACTCCCCTGCTGCCTCCAGCCCCGGTATCTCTGCACCCCATGGCCAGGTGGATATGTCCCCTTTCCTTTTTTCTTGCTGGGACAGGAGGTCTTTCAAACAGCCACCACTGCATTTATGCAGCACATGTCTCCCCAGGCCATGCTGGGCAGAGATGGGAATTCCACCTCATGATCCCTCTAAAATCATTAGTATTTCTCCATTAAACAATGAGCCCTCACTGCCTTGGCTCAACCCCTGGTTTAGTCCTTTTTGACTTTTGGCTCAAAACCCTTGTTTAGTCCAAACTCTTAGCAGCTTGGAGGACCAGACTCACCCTTTTCAAAGCCAGTCAGCTATAAGATGGGAGGAAAGTTTCCCTGCAGGCATCTCAGCATTGCCTGGAGGTGGTGGTGATGTTTCTTTGAAGCACTTGAAGTCACACATCTCCCAGTGCAGGATGAGTGTGGCAGCCAGCTCTGACTCTGCCATCCCCAGCCCTCTTGAGGATGAAGTAGTGATGGGGGTTGCTTCTTTCAACCCAGTGCACAGAGCTTCTTGCTAGGAGTGTGAAAAAGTGCCTCGTAGGAGGATTGTTTGCCTTGGCATTAAGCTTGAATAAACAGGCAGAGGACACTGGGTGAGGGAGAGAGGGCACTGAGCTCAGACGCACGCTAATGAATGTGGCATCCTTGAGTGTGTGAAGGAAGGGAAGGCAGACAGAGCTGTCTGTGTGGGAGGCCTCAGCACTGACAGTACACTAATCAGTACAGCCTCTGCCTCAGCCCTGCTATTGCTCAAACCATTAGTTGAGCTGTTATCACAAAGCTTTCTCATAGCCCACCCCTGGGTGGTTCTGGCTCACAATAAAAGGCAACCTTTGGTCTTCTTCAGAGTATCCTACTTACAAGATCACCCGTGACCAACGAGGGGCTACTCCCACATCCACCAGTTGCATCCTACACCCCACTCTCCAAACCGCAGCCTGATTAAGCCAGTCCCTTTTTTCCAAGTCATGTGGTGCAAATATTTATTGAGCCACTTTGCTCAGGGCATCTCCCTTTGTGAGAGATTGAAACAATTTAAAAACCCAGGTCCTCTTTCCTTATTTTGTGGGGTGCAGGGATGATTTGTGATGCTGTCACAAGTCCCTTTGTTGACTATTGTCAGCAACGTCCCAGCCCCACCGTCCCTTCTGCCCATAAGGTCCCTGTGCTGTGTGTCCTGGGTTGCAGCCTTTTCCCTCCTTTGTTTCATTAATCAGTGAGGTAGGAACAAGAAGGCTGGAAACAGCTTTTTAAACAATCCCTGCCACGACTCCACCACCAGCCTCTTTGACTTCGTGATTTATTTCTTTTCAGGAGTGAGCTAGACTGTGAAATCACTTTGAAGTTTTGCTCCTGAGAGGAAACATCAGGAAAGTATTAATACAACCAATTTTTTTTTTCTGTGATAGAGGCAAAAAAGAAAACCAAGGCAGAAATAAGAAGAGCTCCTGCAGAGTTGTTTACTCTAGATTAAACTGTCCTAGACTCTCCAGATATTAACAGCTTTAGCTGAGGAACAGCCTCAAAGTGATTAATTTATAAGGCGACAAATATAACTTGCAGGCAAGAGGCAATTTGACTGTTCGGCTGGGAGCAAAGAGGCTGTAAACAGGTTTTTTCACCCCGTGAACAATATATTTGCTTTCAAGCTGGGGATAAAATTCAGAACTCTGGATACCTTGGGTTTTGGTATCTGACCCAGGCTTTTTTGCCATAACTTTACTGGTCTTGTTGACAGTCTTTTACTAGCTAATGGACATTCATAACTCTGTGTGGCCTGAAGGTCACATAGCCCCCTGAGAATTGCTGCAATGAGTGATTCATCCAAAACTCTGCTGGGTTGTTGTGCTCAGGTGGGCAGGGGAACATTCAGAGGGAAGGCAGATCCAGGGGGCTGAATGGGTGCTGGAGCTGCATTCTGGGTGCAGGCACAGTTACCTGTCTCACAAGTTGTCTGCAGAAAGCCAGATCATCTCTCAGGACTAATGACATTAATTGTGCGTGGATGAAAGCAGACACACGCTGCTTAATTTATTCTTCCTGTATTGCTGTTGATTGCTTGTTATTCTATTACCCCCCCACTGGATAGATCTTGTACTCAATTATTGCACTGATGACCCGCCTTTGCTGCTAATGTGACACTCATGTTTCCTCTTCACTACAACAGCCTCTGAAATAACATAATGCATCAGTTCTGTGCAGCGGCACACGGGGCTCTGTGGCTCTCACCAGCTGGTGCCGAGCGATCCCTGCAGCAAGAGACACCATCCTTCTGTGGTATCGGCTTAATGAAATATTTTGTGAGTTGGAGTTGTCTCTGCTGCTGTCCCCAGGTCCTGTGTTTTGATCAGGCACCAGAGGCTTGAGAATTATTGATCTGGGTAAGTTGGAGAGTTGTGTATAAGGTTGTCCCCTCCAACAGAAGGACTGATCTCGCAGGAGATATATGAAGGCATTGGCTCACTCCTTGTAGCTACTGAAGCTTTCCCATATGTCTTCCTGTTCAAATGTGCTCTGGCTTAACTAAGACAAGAATTAGAGGAAGGCTGAGGCCTGCAGGAATGCCTTTGTAGCTCAGCACATCAGACGATGGGCTGCAACACAGATTTATCTTCTTCCTAATCATGCCTTAGAAGATTACCCCTTCCCACCCACAGCTGGGACATGATACATTTTGTGCAGCAAGATGGGAGTGTTGGTTTGCCTCCCAGAGTCCCAGTTTTAACCTTCTGCATGGTCTGGCCAGGCTCAGCAGGGAAGTGGGTCACAACCACACAGGCGGAATGACACTTGGAGGAGCCGTGTCTGCAGAGCAGAACAAGCTCATCCTGCTGCAGTGATTTGCCTGTCTTTAGCTGTCCACTGAGCATCCTGGGTCCAGGGTGATTTCATTCCTTTTTGTGCTCTCTCTGGAGGTTTGTCTCTGATGCCTGCAGTGTCTGGCAGCTCCCTTGCACCCTCTGTGTTGCTGTGCCCATGCTGCGTAAGGAGCATGCTGGAAATGGCTTGCTTGCCCCAAAATCATTCCTGGGGCTACCTGGGACAGACAGGTATGGAAGAGTGGGAGGCTGGTCTTCTGCAGAAGTGTTCAGAGTCACTCTGACCCTGCTCCAAGCAGACCCCCAGTCCCCTCCCACTCAGCCTGAGTGAAGACCTGTTGCACCATGTGCAAGAAGGGCCTGCATGGTTTTCCCTTCCTCACTGCCTCCTTCATCACTGATGTATTTCAAAACAAGAATTTTTGCAGTTCATTTTTTCCAGTTTCAGGGAAAAACCCTTCCTCAAGGCAGTGATTCTCTGACTCAATAGCTTTGTTTACATCACTGGCTGCATACGGGCTTGTCTCCTAATAAAAAAGTTTAAAAGAAGACTGGTTTGAGGGAGGTTCCCGAAAACTACTGCATCTCCAGGTCTTGGCAATGTTGCTCTCTGATAAAGCCAATGCTTGGGATGGTCTTTGGGAGTTCTGACCATTGCAGGGCTATTGGACAGACTCCATGCAGGGGTGGGGAATGTCTTCTTCCCTGCACTGGAAAACGTAAAAGCAAATTATTCTCAAAACTCAGCCTCTGAATGGCAGTTAAAGGCTATGCTGGGGCAGATCCTTCCAAACTATGGCCATACCACATTAACTGAGCCTCCTTCTGCCGCCAGCAGTGTTTTATCAGCTCCATGAATTCATGATCCAGGGCTTGCTCCTGGCCTTTGGCGATGACTGCGTGTTTGACTGCTCAGTCCCTGGGGCATCCCTACTGCTCTTCCAAAGTTTCTCCCATGGACTAGCAAATAAAACATCCCTGGTGCTAACAACTAATCTTGGAGATGTTTTATTCCCCCTTCACATAATGTCCTGGTTTCTCATAAACACAGGAGGATGCAGCCTCCAGTTCTGCGTGGTACCGAAGTGCCATTAGGGCAGCCGGCGGAAGCACTGAGCAGCAGGCAATTTAGGATGATAGTGTGCTAAAACAGCTGAACAACCCACAGTCAATTCAAAAGCTTTCTGGCAGCTCTCCCTTCATTTTGGAGATTTCTATCTTACAGACCTATATAGGAGTGGATTAGTAGAAATAAATTGGATAGCAACTCTGCCTAATGTGTCAGCAAGGCTAGATTAAAGCTCTCGGATGCTTTGTAATGCTTGGGGGTGCTATCAGAGGTTTCTCTCCGGTCCTGAAGGAGACTTTTGTGAAGCTTTGCCCAGAGCACAGAGGCCAGAGGGGAGCAGCCAATTCCAGTGCTGAGCCTCATGGTGGTGGTTTGAGGCTGTTCTGCACCCAGGTGCTGCCTTGTCCTCATCTGGCTGTGCTGGCTGTCTGTTCCTCTAACTTCTCCATGGGCACTGGAAAGAGAAAGGGGTCTGTCAGAGCACAAGGAGGACTTCGGGCTTGGTGCCATCTCCAAATTGCTCCATGGAGACGTTGTTACTCCTCCTTGGCTGCATGCAAAGCAGAGGAAGGACCCCCTGGGAATTTATCCCATTCGAAATCCTGAGAGGCAGGGAGCTGCCTCCAGTGTGGGTGAGCCTGCCTCGGTGCTTCTACAATTCCCTGTGATCCTCACCCTCCTCTCTGATCTTGTCCAGATGCCACCACCACTTGTTAACTACGGCATCTTTGCATCCAGCTGCTCAGCATCACCCGGCTCTGATATTCAGAGATTCACAGTAGAGGATATCTGTGAGCACGTTCTTTTCTGCCCATAAATACAGATATTTTTCCTTTTAAATCATGACTATATGAACTCCATTCTATTTACTCCATTACCCACAGGCAAATTGTAAAATGATAGCCCTGTACTTCAGTAGGGAGGCTGTGCTTTGAGCAGCTTCTGCAGCTCAGAAACTCTTATTAATGCTGTGCTGTGAAGGAAAGCGTTGGGGACCAGGGAATATGAGATTACTCAAGATAAAAATGATGGGAAATACTCAAAGAGGAATGTACTAAAAAGGCCCCCCAGTCTATTAACCAGCGAGACTGGGGTGTGTACTGAAGCTACCCAGTTTAAACCTTATTTGCCACTCCAGGGGATTTTGCTCACTTTCCTCATTTAATCCACTTACTTTTATAGGCAGACAGGCAGATGGACAGGGACTGATTCCTCTCTCACTCCTCACCCTGTTATCTGCTGACTTCTGTCTGCCTGACACCATCATTTTGTGGCCTCTGCCTGCATTTTTTGAAGGTGTTCAAAGTTGTTCTTTGAGAGATAAATCCTCCTGCAGCTTAAACTGAAAAATCTGAAATAGTCCTGGCTGGAGCAGGAATTAAGCAGCAAACCCTTATTTATTTTCTCCTCAATGCTCAAAGCAGACCTTTCCTGCTGTTCCTATGAGGTGTTTCCTGTCCTGCCCCTGCAGACCCATCCTCTGCAGAAGGGCACTTCTGGCATCAACTTGCCCTGGGAATTGAGGAGAATCCCCTGACTGAATAGGGGATGCTCTGGGGGATGACTGGGGACCACAAGGGATGCAGGAAGGAAAACAGCCCCATCTGTCCACAGAATTTCCCATTATTATGCATTTCATCTGCTTGCCTTAAAAGCACTCACATACCTGGATGGAAACATCCTTGTGCATAGTTACTTTATTAATATGCTTGTTTTTAACAAAATGCACTAATTCTGAACATTAAGTTGTGTTTACTACACCTCTGGAGACGTTTTGGAAACCGCCTAGCAGTAATCTGGCCTCTAACTGTAATCAAAATGGGAATCCCCAGAAAAATCTATGAAAGATGGTATCTGGGGTCTGAACCGGCAGGTAATGGAGCCCTCAGAGCTAATAACTTCATGCCCTTTTGTTGACTGGCAGCTTCAAAATTGAATGTCTCTGGTTGTTGCTCTTGGGAGCAGAACTTCCTGTGGCTGTTCCTCGGCAAACAGTGATTAAACTGCAGCTTTATGCTGCCAGGAAAAAAAAAAAAAGATGGAAAAAAGTAGCTTTGTAAACAAGCTCTCAGGAGAAGCCCTCCAGTTTGCCCTGCATACCTTATACATTCTCAAAGTGAACATAACCTTCCTTCTTCAAAAATCTGAGGTTTACTTCAAAATTGGCAGACAAAATTTAAAAAAAAAATTTTTTTATTGTGATTTTTACAATCAATGTTGGGAAACTCTTTTGTCTTTTTCATTTTGCCATTGTTCAGGTTCTTATTTTTCCAGCTTGACTCTGAGCTGCACAGGCAGAGGAGAGCAGAAACAGGGACCTTGGGCCCTGACTGCACAGGACAAAGGCATGGGGATCATTCCTTGTCCAGGCAAACCTCTCTGCTGGCTCAGTCCTGCTCTCTTGGCTGCTCAGAGGCTCTGCACCCCAAATGGGAGCTGCCTTAGACAGACGTAATAGGGTGCTAAGGAACAGCAGGGCTATGTGGTATCGTTCCTGGCACATGGAATTACAAGCCTGGACACAGCCAATGCTTCACTCTCGGCTGCTGCTTGCCCGTATTTGCCTGCTGAGCACATTTCTGACAGAACATTTGAAAATGAGACATCCCTAAATGCCACAAATGAGCAATCACCTTTTTTTTTTTTTGTTTGATTTGCTATCCTTTGACTTGCTTCTCCTCTTTTCTCCATTTTCACTTATTGGTACTCAGGGTCAGACATGACTGCAGTGGGTGCAACACGAGCCACCTACAACTGCCCCTTTGCCGTGCCAGGGCTCTGGAGCAGACACCGGCTGAGAGACCGAAGCAGATGCTGATAACAAAAAAAGCTGAGGTTAAACCCAGGAAAACCATCATTTTCCTTATGCCCTTCAAATAAAACCCCCCTCCTGTTGAACAGGGGCTTATTATTGCAGCATCTTGAGAGGAGGGATGTTGCCATATAGCTAATGTGATGATTTCAGGTACAGTTGCTGATGCCTGATTAAACATCTCTGGGATCAAGCAGACTGCTTGGATTGAACGGGCCATTATTCTATCCTGCTAACAGCAGACTCACAGAAGCACGTTATAATTAAAATCAGGATAAATGTCATCACTAAATTTTGATGAAAAGAGCTTCTGCCTTTGCGCACATCCAGGCATGTTGGGTGAAATGCAGAGGACAGATTCTGCAGCTTCCTCTGTTTCCTTTCCCTTCAGCACAAGGGAGCATATTGTGGTTGTGTATTTGGGAATTTAGGGTATAAAATATAAGATAATTCAGAACTTGAAGGACTAGACTAGATCTGTTCTTATTGACTGAGTCAATGACAATGGCTGCCATGCCCTGGGTTCAAAGAAGCTGGCACAGGAGGTGGGTGGTGAGACCCCAAGTCCAAGTCCTGCTGTGGGTTTGGGGATGCACTGGAGCATTGTGGACAGCCTTGGTCTATGCAGTGATGTGGAATGTTTAAAGGAGTTACAGAGAAGACTGAAGTAATGCAGGAGATGGGAGAGCTGCCTTAGGTGGAGACAGTAAAAAAATGAAGGTTCTTAGAAGGGACAGGAGAAGGCTTGAGGAGGATGAAAGCATGAAGGTTTTAGGTAAGGTGTCTGGTTAACTGCATCCCACAGCACCCTCACTGAAACTAGCGGGACACCAATTTAAACTAGGTACAAGGTGGCAGGGATTTGCACAGAGGCAGGACATGTCCTAAACATGCTGCCTGGAGATTGTGGACTCTGACAGTGTCAGCAGGGTTGGTGCAAGAGCAGGTGTTATTGAGGCTGTCCTTCAATCCATGGCACAGGGCAGAAGCAGCACAGAGCACAGCACTACCCCACTGCTCAGCGCTCGGCAAGCTCTCCTGGTTTCCCAGTGTAAGTAAAGGCTGTAAAATTCCTGGGGCTGCTTTGCATGTGGGATGTTTGTCATGATCAGCGTGGGGTGCCACTTAAAACCCGATTCATCCAGATCCCCCTGGAATGACATGTTTAATATGAATTATCTTTTATCCTCCAGCAATTTTCTGACTGCTCCTCTCTATAGATATACGAGATATGGAAAATGCCATATATCTCCTTTCATGCAGCCAGGTGGAAATTAAACATCTTACTTCCTCAAGGGACAGATTTTCCTCTGAGCAAGAGCCCAGGTGACAGAGCTGCCAGGCTGGTTTGTCCCTTCTGATTGCAGAGACACAGCCTTGGTCACAGCCCCTTGGGTCACAGACTGTTTGTGCCCAGCAGCCCAGGTAGCAAGCACTCCTCCACCAGAGCAGCTGACTTCCACCTCTCTTTCCTTGAGATAAAATCCTGTCAGGGATGCTCCATTGCAGTTTCTGCATCATGAGATGCCTGAATCTTTTTGTAAATGCGAAGTCCCCAAATTTGTATAGATGAAGCATAAGAAAAGGGACCCCATCCACACTTCCCAGACCCACACAGAATGGGTCATTTCCCAGAGATTTTCCTCTTGGAAGTGTTTTCCATAATTTCTCTGGGTTTTTCCCTCCAACCCCACCCTGGCTCAGCACCATCTCATTAGTACCACAGAGGTTTCTCTCTCTGAGATGTTGTGGTTTAACCCCAGCAAGCATCAAGCCCCTTGAACTGCTCACTCACTTCCCCACCAGTGGGATCTGGGGGAGAATCAGAAGGGTAAAAGCCAGAAAACCTGTGGGTTGGGATAAAGACATTTTAATAGAGAAAGCAAAAGCTGCTCAAAAAAGCAAAGCAAACCAAGGAATGAATTCACTGCTTCCCATGGGCTGGCAGGTGTTCAGCCATCTCCGGGAAAGCAGGGCCTCATCACACATAACAGTGACTTGGGAAGACAAACACCATCACTCCAAATATCCCCCCTTTCCTCCTTCTTCTCCCACTTTTATATACTGAACATGATGTTATACAGCCTGGAATACCCCTTTGGTCAGTTTGGGTCATGTGTCCTGGCTGTGTCTCCTCCCCCATCCCCAGTCTCCACTTCAGTGTGGCAGTACAAAAATCAGAAGAGGCTTTGGCTCTGTGTAAGGCTTGCTCAGCAATAACAAAAACATCTCTGTATTTTCAGCCCTGTGTCCAGCACAAATCCAAAACACAGCCCCATACCAGTCCCTGAAGAAAGTTAACTCTACCCCAGCCCAGCCCAGCCCAGCCCAGCAGGATTTGCTGCCCCAAGCCCTGAGCATCAGGAGAGCTCTGTGCCCCAAAGAGAAGGCAGCCCTATGGCTGGGGAGTCTCTGGCCCATTTGCAGCCTGCAGCAGCCATACACAGGAACATCCCTGAGCAGAACCAATGTTATGGGCTGAGCAATGCCTGGCTCTGAGTCTGGAGTAGGACCATCGGCCACTCCACAAAGCTTAGCCTCATGGGCAGCTCAGGGCCAGCAGCCACCCATGATGGGACACTGCAACGAGTGCCTAAGAGTCTCTGCATGTGTCCACTCCCTCTCCTTGCCTCTGCAAGCACATATGTTTGCAAGCACACGTGTGAACCTGTGTGTCCAGGCTCCTAACCCCGTTTCTCTGGGCAGAAACCACTCAAGAGCCCTTTCCAAGTAACATTTCCAATAAAGAAACCTGCGCAAATGGTGCGTAAAGCTTTTATGAATCAAGCTCTTAATCAGGACGTCGGGTTTCCGAGCACATCCTTCAGGCCTTGCAGCCCTTTAATGCATTCATCACATTAAGAGTTAATTTACAACACGCGGTTTGAGGCGAGCTCTCGGCCCTTCAGTGAGGATCCGCCTGAAGTGTGAGCTGTGCATTAACAACCCAAATGTATTCCACTCTCAGGAAAAAAATATTACCCCTGATATTTTTGCCCTTCAAGGGAGACTCTGGGCCATGGAACAACATAACAGTGGTGTAACAGGACCACCACCGCGTTCATGAATTTTAGATGCTTGCGAGAAATTATCTATTTTTCTGGACCCTTGCTGGGCTCAATCAGTTCCTCCGTGGTTGGTGACAATTAAAGAATGAATGTGATGCAAAGAGGATATTTTAGACACTGCTTGACACCAAAGCTCCCATCTCACTGGCTTTGGTCTCTTCCCTACCTTCCAGGACATGTCCCTTCTTTCTCTTTCCCCAAAAAGGATCAGCATGTTTGATGTGCTCCCAGTTTCCACGAAATGGACTTTCATGTCCTAAGGTTGTGTATCTCAATGCAGAAATTACAATTATGTTAGAAGAAGAGGAATTCATTGCCTAATACCCTCTGCCCATGCAGGATGTTGGGAATTCTTGGGGCTGGACTGGGGAGCAGTGTGGACCATGCAGTGTGGATATCAGAAAAGAACATCTTCCCCTCCTTCTCACTTTTCTTCTTCCCTCTGTTTTCTAAGCAGATGACAATTTTCAGACTATTTTTCTCTTTTGAGAGTGCTATTCTGGAACCAAACCACAAATCTGCTGGTGAAATAAAAAGGCCATGCAAATGCTTTGTTAAGAAGCATCTTTCCTGGGGAGATCTTGCAGAGCTTTGCAAAGCTCTGTAGATCCAGAAGGTCACAATAGTAACAGAGTATTATTGTCCCCATGCCCTCCTTTGTCTTCTTTCTCATACAAACTGGTCAAAAACTGAGGCATGGGACATGAGGGCAGGTTAAAAAGCCACACTGCTGGCACTGGGATGCTCTTCCCTTTCCTCCAACCCACTGTTCCCCTTTGCTGCACCAGTATTGCTGCAAGGCAAAGCTACTTGTCACATCCCAGCTGCAGGTGTGGGATCCACTGTGTTCAGTAAAGTTGTACCAGGAGAAGGGAGATGATAATCAGCTGTGCCCCTAACAGAGGTGGTCAGAAAAGCTTTACAGTTTTGGATGAAAAAAGGCTATTTTGATTTAAATGAAAATCCTCTTCAAAACATATCAATTTCAGCACAATATTGTCTAGGGAAAAGAGGCTCAAATTATCCTGTATTCATATACTGGCATTGGATGATTTCCATTTTTCATCTGTTTTGATTCAAAAACAAATCCACAGTTTATAACGTGTATACCTCTCATATAGCTTTAAAGGTCAAACAAAAAACCAGATTGAATTCATTAAAACTAGACGTTTCAAATAAAACAGTTTTTATAAGCTAATAACATTGGGAGAGTTTAAAACGTCATGGTTTTCTACTTCAGAACTAGAAAAGAAAAAGAGAATAATTTGTGAAATTTTAATGAAAAAAACAGGGGGTTCCCACGCTGCTCTTCTACTGATGGATTGGCATGAGGAAAAAAAGAAACCAAAGTTCACATCCCTCATCTGCGTAGTTTGGAGATTTGGATGCCTCTTACTAAAAAAAAAAAAAGGTTTACTTTTCTGTAATGGGCTTCTCTCATTTTGTCCTATTCAAACTGTTTCATTTTTCTACAAGGTAAATAGAATAGACCTGTCAGGCTTTGCCTGGACCCTGCTTAGGGCAGCATCCCTCCATCAGGCTGTTTCCCTCTGCCTTGGCCTAACTAATTTCAAACAGCCAGAAGATGCCATTGCTTTTGTTAGGTGAAATTTGCTCAATCCTCCACTTAAAAACCCCTATATTTCTTGGTATGTAGTTTCCTTGCCAGCCTCTGCTCATTCCTCCTGTTGTGTCTGCCTCAGTGTTCCTTGCTCAGCAGAAAGCCTCTGCCTATGAGCACCTTCCCAACGTTGCAAAGCCTGGTCACAGCTGAGGTTGTTTCTCTTCTCTGTTGCATGAGGATCTCGGTCAGGGTAATGCCAATGCCCAGCTTTTCCTGTGTTTATAATGGATGAGGAAAATTGGATGGGGTTATTGAGAAAGCTTCAATTTCTCAGCACAGGCAAATACTCGATTGACTCTTCCAACAGAGCAGAGACAAGTTCTCTGCTGCACAACAGGCAGACAAATAATCCTCACGCAATTTATCGCAAATCTCTTGATCCAGTCTTTGAATCTCAGAGCTTATATCATGTAAATACATATGAAAGCCTATTAGCTCCTTTGATCATATTAACCTGCTGCTGTTCACAATTAGTTTGAAGTCTTTGTCTGAAAAGCTCCACATTAGTGTAAGAAGAGACACAGGGGAGGAATTCAGCCTGTCAGAAGAAAATGACTTTTGAGAAGATAAAAATTTTGTATGGTTATGTGATTCAAACATAATTCTTGCCATTCTAACATGGAAACCAAATCCAACTGTAACACAAAGGGCTTCAGGATGCCACTGAGTCCTCTGCAAGGCTTGTCTTGGGGCAGACACAGTCTCTGGTTGTGGGTGGACACAGCATATAATGGGGTGACAAATGGTGACAGCACGGAAAAAAGGAAAAGGTCAAGGTCTTGACATTAAAGAATTTATTATCTAAATAAACACATATTTTTGGGAAAAAAGCATAATGTTGTTCCCATTTTAAGGTCTTATCAGGGGCTGGTCCAGATCAAATGCTGGGTTTTCAGCCCAGTATCTTGTCTTATCCATGGGATGATCCCTCCCTTTCTGGAGGGACTTGATTTTGTGTTCTTTGAAAATGTGTTGATCAGCTCATGGGACAGAAAGTTTTGTATAGTGCAATTTCACCTTGGCTGTTAACTATATCAATTTTATTGCCTGGAATACCCCTGGCTGGAAGGGATGGCCATCCTGTTTCCTGCAAACACTGCCTGACATCATTCTTTGAGTAAGCTGTTCGAGAAACTCATTATCCTTGTGAGATCTGTGCTTGAACCCATCTCTTCTGTCCCATTTACCTGACAATTTTTGATTTTTAACCCCTCCGATTAGGTGAATGGATCAAGGATCAATGACAGCGTTGTTTTGCCTATAGAAGGCATGGAAATTAATGCTTCTACTCTTGGATTTCTGCCTCCGCCTTGGTCTGCCACTATTTGAGGTGCAGTCTCCCAAAGGAGATGTACAAAGCAGCCACTTCTCACTTGTGCAATAGCAGCAGCGTCTCTTATCTGCAAAGACGATATAAGTGGTGAAACACTCCATCTGAGCCAGGCACAGCCAGGTTTCCAGTTTAATTAAACGTGAGGATCTGTTGTAGGGGGAAGGGAAGAAATCTAACCCTGTTCAATGAGGGTATTCCAGAGGGAGCTGGTTAAAATAATCCACGAGGCTAATTAGCCATGTTATTTTCTTGTTATTTCTGGGTACCCTGCATGGTATCAAATGTTATAGTGGCTATACTCCAACCCCAGTAAAAGGAAACAAAGAGCATGCACTAGACACCATGCTGGAAGAAAGTTCACTCTACCACATCTTAATCTGTGCAAGAGTCAGGGAGATCAGCATCTCTACACAGCTCTTTAGTCTGTCAGTGCTAACAAAATACAGTGGTTCTCCCTGTTTCATGTGTCTGGCAGTGCTGACATGCTCTGGTATTCCTGGATAAAGCCTGCCACACTGCTAAAAAATTCTGCTAAGCTCCTTGCTCTGCAACTCACCCTGCTGCCAACCCCGTAGCTGACAGTCAGTGCACACAATTAGACTTAAGTGCTTTGTTTTTCAAGAGGGTGACGGAGGCAGATGAGAGCTACACATGCCTCATGTTTTGTATTTGTACACATCCTGATTTAGCCCTTGCAAAGGTTTAAGTAGAGCAGCAAAGAGGCTCTTATGGCCACTCTGAAGGACTCTGTTGGCAAAGGGATCCGTGTCCTGACTCTGCCTCACTGAGTCATCATGAATTGTGTGTGGCAGAAGTGCACCAAGGTGGTGAGAGGAGAAGGTGAGTCCACTTGTAAACTTAACTAGAGTTTGGGAAACCTTCACCTGAATGTGATATCCTGGTTTGTATCAGACAAGAAAGTATTGGCTTAAAATACCCCAGCCAAATGTTTTGGTGCACAGAACAAAACCTTCAGAAGTGGGAGGAACTGAGCATACAGGACATCAGTTACCTGGTACGTGGCACTTTCAGAGGATGTGGGACCTCATCATAGGCAGACTATGTGCACATTGCAAATTAATCCCAGTTTCAGACCTGTTCTTGCCCTTCTAGCCACAAACAGTGTCACACCAGGCAGTGACCAGCAGCAGGGAGAGAAGGGATCACTCCTGTTCCTAGAGGCAGAGGAGATGGCTCCCAGTTGCACACACTTCCAGCAAAAGCAGTGCCACCTCGAGAGGACAGCGGAAAGCCTGTATTTCTTGGACGACTCCTTCCTTTGACGGGGTGGGGCACTGAGAATAATGACAACATCTGAGAATTGCCATGCTCCTCTCCTAACTGAGGCGGAAGCCTAACCCTAGGTGGAACCCTAACCCTAGGTTGAGTGGCAAAATCAGACTCGGACTGCAGCATTGACGAGAGGAAAAGTGTCACGCGACCAACGTTGGGCCAGTCCCGCGCTCACCTTGCCACGCCTTGTTTAGCACCAGTGTCCGTGGAGGTCGGGGCTTTGTGGTTTTCTCAACCCTAACCCTAGGCGGAACCCAACCCTAGGCGGAACCCTAACCTGACACGGGCTTTTTTGGCACTATGAGGGACTGCTTGTAAATGAGACAGCAGTCAGGCATTTCCAGACTTGTGATATTTTGGGGAATTGTAAAGAAATAAAGTGTTTACCAGTTGGATGGAGAAAAGAGAGGAACCAGGAATGCAAATACTCGAGGTATCTGTTCTCTGCTCCCCTGTCAGTAATGATACTCTGAGCTGTGCTCATTCAGGAGCAGTCATTTACCTGACAGATGATTTTCCAATTAACCAAACTTCCAGGTCGCCTCCCATGAGCTCTGTGGAGACCTCACCAATGCTTTATGCAGACCTGCTTGTCATTTCCACACTTTCAATTCCCCTTGCTTTCTGCTCTTCAGAAACTAGGAGAGTCAGGAACAGCTTCATACCTGGACATGTTCTGTATCCATGAAAATGCCAGAGAACTGCTTTACATCAGTTGTGGCAACGAGGAAGAAATGAAGGCAAAATCAAGGCAGAGGGAGCTCTGCTGCTCTCTCTGGGGTTTGTCCTGAGTGTTGGACTCGTGCAAATGCTACTGGATCAATGCCAGTCTCAGGGACCTCTGTAGCAAAAGGGTTGGGCTCAAGGAAAAGACCTGCTGGTCCCCAAGCACCCCCTGAGTTCAGCTACCCCTTGGGTTCAATCAGGTCCTGCAGGACTACAGAGAAACGTGGCTGTCCAGCTGAAAATTAAAGAAACCCACTGCCTCACAGCAGCAATTCCTTGCTGATGGATGTAAATTGCCACAGGCAGAACAGGAAAATGAATAACCATAAGGAGGCAAATGTGACCCAATGAAAAATACTGCCAACCTTTAACTTTCCAATGAAACAGCCATTTCTTGTGCCCATTGACAGGTGACACCCCCAGGTCTGCCTGTGTGATGGGCTCAGGGGTCTGGAGAGGGGATATTCCTTAGATGTGTGATCACAGAGTCAGGACACCACTTGTGTCCGGTTTACAGTCTGTTTTCATCACTGCTGAGTGCTGACACATGTGACAGTAACACTGAGGGGAATGTCTGGGGATTCCTGTCCTCAGCTATCAGCACTTGAGGTAGTCATGCAGAGTGGCCTCTCAGCATGAGGCATGTACCCGTAGCTGAAGCATTTTGAAGCAAGCTGAGGTTTTCGTTATTTTCTGAGTCTGGCAACAACTCTGTTGATTCATTTGAGAGTGTTTGTTATGCTTCTGAGAAGCTGGCAGGAGCCCACCCCCTCCTAGCTGGCAGAGAGAGCTTCTGAATAAGCTGAAGTTGTGTGCAGTGCTCAGGGCCCAGCCTTACAGAGCAGGGCTGTGCTCATACCACTAACATGTAGCCAGGTAAGGAGGATCTGAAGAACATCCTGGATACCTTATCTTGGCTAGATCTGTGCCCAAAACAAGCTCACAGCCCACAGCAGCATCTCTATCCCAGCCAGCCTTTTCTAAATGGATACTAAATGGAAGATAAATAAAGGTGGCAGAGAGCAGCTGGAAGCATGGGAAGATCTCAGCTATAAGATCAGAGCTGTCTTGGTGTTTCCTTTAGATATGGAAATGGTGATTAAACTTGCCTATTCATCCCTCAGTGCATTTTGGTTCAAGCCCTGCAGGTCACTGATGAAGAGACAGTGAATTATAGACACTCAGAGAGTAACAGACACACAGACCTCAGAGAGTAAATGGTGTCTCTGCTGGGCTATCTTCTGTGGTGGCATTTAGTCACATTTCTCTCACTGTCAGACCTGACAGGGAACCCGCTGTATCACCACAGAAATACTGTAAATCCCACTGGCACCAGCAATGCAACTTGCAGGGATGAGTGTGTGCTAAGGGAAGCCAGGATTTGGAAGAGGTACTGGAAAGCCAGGCTGCAGGTCGTTGGTATGCTAGAAGTCCCATCATCAAAACTTTTGCCTGAGTTTCTTGGGCAATTATGCACATTTCCCAGCCATGATCTCTTCTTTCTATGGGCTCACAGCATTTTTAGCCATGCCAGATACATCAAATGCTCTCAGATCTGCGCACTGAAGTTTCTCAGAGATGAATTACCACGTGTAATTGCTGTGATGGATAACAGCGCAAGGTATTGAACGGGGCCCTGGAGTCATTCAGGACCTACATTCGCCCCTTTTGTTCAGATGGAAAATTAAATGATTCTTAAAATAATAAATGTGCACCCTGGAGAGAAATACTCAGCTGCTCCCTCAAGAGGTGCTGTGCTGTTGTGTTGAGCAAGGCATAACGAAGGTAATTGAAAAGTTATTACTTTGGGGGCAAATTTGTCTTGGCTCGTACTGCCTTGCAAATAGACTTGGTTGTGAAGCAACCCTTGTACTGCAATGGGGGAACAGGTGTGCTTCAGGAAACCAGGCCACCAGATCTGGGGCCAGATTCTGCACTGCCCTCTTCTTTGTGCGGTCACAAAGGTCTTGACCTAATCCCAAGGCAACTGGTTGTACAGTAGTGCCTGATCTGACCAGGGTGAGATTGTGCAAGCTGACTGGTGTCACCTGGGCTGGGACAGGTCCAGTGCTGGCCAGGCCATGGGGCAGAACTCATTAAGCTGCAGGCAACTGGGCAGGGAAACAGTGTGCTTGGCTATAAGCAGCAGGATAAGTGCTGTATGGGAGAGACTGGCCCCAGCCAAACTGTTGGCATTACTGAGTCATGCCAAGGGAGACCACAAGGACTTGGCCATGCTTCCTCTTGCTGGAACCAGCCTTTCCGTCTCTTCCATGTAATTTTGTCTTCTCTGTGGCTGTAGTCAAACGGTGACTGTGGGAATCTCTGTCTTTGGTGGTATTAAAAACTCATCATGACGAGACAAGAGCAACATAACCTACCTTTAAAGCTGGACCCTTTGTGCAGGGGGGAGAACCAGAGACCTCCAGAGATCTCACCCTGCCTCAGTTGTGCTACTGCTTTGGTGCTGGTTTGAAAAGAAGAGGAATTAAACCTTGCCAGTTTTGCAGAGGCAAGGAAGCTTTGGGAGATGCACTCTACCTCACCAGAGCTGTGTCCCAGACTAAGGTACGGTTGAAAAATACTGTTAGTGCTAAAGGTCTTGAAGGGCGTTTTGTGTCTTTTAAACGAGGCAATGATAGTGACTTTGTCCCGTGCAGCTCAGAGAGGGGTGGGACAATGCAGCTTCACCTATGAGAAGGTGCATTGATTGCTTGAGATGTTTTCAGTGATGGTGCAGGAGTGGTTGTGTGAGGACCCAGTGTGCAACTGGTTATCCCTGTCCCACACACCCTGAAGAGAGAAAAGCTATAGAAAAACCAAAGGGAAAATTCGCTCCTCGGTATCTGCCTGGGACCTGACCTGACTGCAGGGAATTGGAAAGAAACATTTTAAAAAACAGGTTTTGGGTTTTTTTATTTGTTCTGTTTTTCCAGCTTCTTTTAAAAAATTAATTCAAATGAAATTGCAGTTTTCACATGTCGGTTTTCTGGTTTTAAAAAAGCTCTCAAATAATTAGAGTACTCAAAGTAAACAGTCTGTTGTGCTTTATTACCTGATGTGTGCTCCATTAAAGCCCTGTTGCACTTCTGCCATTTTCTGTATTTCAAAATGCTTTAAAGATGGGGCTCAAATCATCAGCATTAATTGCCAACCAAACAGAAATGAACCTTCTAAAAGGAAAATAATTTTATAGCTTTAATTTGATTAAATAGTAAAGCATGTTGTTTCCATCTCAGGTGGACAGTATAAACATAAGTAAAGTTAATATTTATTAATCTTAATGTACATTCCAGGTAATTGCAGTGCCCACCACAGCAGTGAGGGCTGTGTGACTCTTGCTCTCTCTCTGTATATTTACACACCCTTTGGGTAAACAGGAAAGAGAGGAAGGTTTGGTGCTAATGAGATGAAATTCTCTTTCCAAAGGGCTTCTGGTTGTAATCATGTGCTCAGGACTAGGGATGCAGGTAGGTAATTGTGTTTGGTGACAATAACCGGAATCCAGGAGTGGGTGAGCAGCTCTGGAAGAAACTGTGAACTACACACGCAGAGGTACCAGTGTAGGCATCCACACACACAGTCATACATCTGCTCTCCTGCATGGTGGTCATTTGCCACACAGAAATCTTTCCATACTTCCAAAATGGCTTTTTCCATGTTGCTTTTTAATTCTTGCCCCCTTTCTTGCAGTTTTAAAGCAAATCCAGCTGAGGTGTGAAGCATCCTAACACTGTGAGCAGGATCAGCACTGCACTGTCACCAGCACGAGTTGTGGGATGTTGCTGGAAGCCAAGTCTTGAGTTCAGGAACTTTTGGGTCAGTTTCTGGCTTGCTGTGACTCTCCCTGTGCAGAGAATGACACAGGGACAGAGCTGCTCTTGCTGGCTGGCAGGGAGGAGAGGCTGCAGACCAGCAGAGCTTTAGCAGGCACTGGAGCATTGCCTCTCCTTGGATGCAGGCTTGAACCCATCTCAGGACAGCCATGTGTGAAAGGATTTTCCTCCAACACTTGCACTTGCCACATCTTTGTAATTCTGCTCACTTCCATCACTGCAGTGAGCTCCTCAGCATCTTGTTTGATAGACACGGGGCTCTTCTGTAGGAAAGATGCTTTCACAGGGCAGGTGGAGATCCACGTGTGGGAGAAAGGCCATGACAGTTGCCCAGGGCAGATCAGACCCATCATGTTCCTGGGTCAGAACCATGCAAGGGTCAGAGAGCTTTCCTGTCTCTGACTTGCCTGTGCCTGAGTTGAGCCCACTGTAAGGACGTGGGCTTCACATGGTGAGCTGAGTGTTGCCTTCCTCACACCATCATCTGAATCCCAAGCCTGGCTGGGACCTGCCAAGCCATGACAAGATTGGCCCGGCAGCCCTGCAGACGGGGTGAGTAGATATAAAACCTGTGACCTCTAGATCAGCACTGACTCAAATCAACACAAGCTATTTCCAAGACCATTTCTGTTGGGCAGGAGCAGATGTAGAAATTTTCTAACCTCCTCTCAAATGACTTAGTTGAGAAGAAAAGAGTCCCAGAGCATCACAGGTCTAACATTTGATTTCCCCATCAAGCCTGCTCAGCATCTTGCAGGATTTGCCCTCCTGCATCCTGCCTTTTAATTGCTGACTGATTGTAATATAGGATTTTATTTTCCCTATAATGACTCTTGGGGCCCCCAGATGTTCTCCTCAAGTGTGGTTGCGTCAGCACTAGAGATTGAATGACTGATACCAGCAATTTTTACAGCTTGAAAGAAGAGAAATATGTGAAGGGGATTTAATTTAGCTCCAATATTGTGTCTTCATCTTCAAGACTCTACAAGAAAATGACACCAAAAGGTTATTTTACAATGAGAGGAGGGAGAATTAGCCCGAGAGAGGGAGAGATCACCAGGCTGGCTTTCTAATATCAGTTCATTACAGAGAACACATTTGTGCAGCCACTTCACTGCTGCTGTTAATTTAAACCTGGATGATTAAAAGCTGTAATTGCACCATTTTAAATAAATGTCCACTATCTGGATTATTATATTTTTAATTAGTGTGTCTCTGTCGAATGTTTTTATCCCTTTGATTGATTTGTTTATACTGTATTTATTTATAATTCCTTGATCTCCCTGACCCTGCTATCTCCCGAGAACACAGTTTGATTGTAATTCCAGCAAATGGAAGAGGACTGAACCAGGAAAGAGCAAAAGGTACCAGGTCAGCTTTCCCTTATGAGATCTTTGCAGCTCTCCTTCTTTGCCTCCTGACCCAGGTGCTCTTCTGCTCTTTTTTCTTCCCCAGGGCTGTGGGGGAGGCTGAACAGCCTAGAGAACTGTCTGGCTGGGAGGCAGGAGAGGGGAAAATTGAATTGCTACCCAGCAAAGCTCAGCCTGTGGAGCTGGCAGGAGCATCATCCTGTGTGTTAGGACCCATTCCTCAACAACTGCTTCACAGGCAGGAAGCTGCTCCTCTGTCTCTGGTGTAAGATCCAGAATAAGCATCTAGAGCCATGATACCCCATTGCATGTTGTTCTCTGCCAGGGACAAGGAGCTGCAAGCAAGAATGACTTGTAGAGATCATGATCTGGGCGCTCAGGGCACTCCTGAGTGTTGTTCTGGGGTTGTGCTCTGGGGCACCTGAGAGAACACACTAAGAATATTCAAGAGGCTGCTTGCTCCTGAAGGACTCCAGGGCATCTCTGTTGATGCATTTATCTCCTAACACGTGTAATATCTGCAGGACAAAGACTGTCCCTTGCTCTGACTTTGTTCTGCACCCACTGCAGGAGACTTCTGATGGTTGGCAAGGGTTCTGAGGCACTCTGATAACACGAATGCATAGTCTGCCTGAAAGGCAAATTTGCAAAGCTTCCAAACACTTGACTTTCTCCTGTTTTCTACAGTCTCTGGAACCCTTAAGGAATGGATCAGGCCTTCAGCATTACAGCAAATGAGTCTGCATGTGTCCCCTGGCTACAACATCATGTGTGGCCTCCCCATATCAGCTCTGTCAGCTGTTTAATGGCTTTTCCTCTAGCAGTGAACCAGATGCAGCACTGCAGCTTCTGAGTGGGGCAGGAGGAAGCCTGGTGAGAGCACAAGGCCAGGGAGGCTTTTGCAAAGGGATCGATCTTGCTGGGCAAATTTCGGTGTGGACCGAGTGACAAGGCAGTAGATGGAGAGACTTGTCAGGTAACTATACTGGAATGGTGTTTGGGCATGTGTACAGAGCATTTCCAGGAATGGCTGCTCATGGGGCAGTTGCTACTAGGAAAAAGGGAGCACAGCACTGAAGGAAGCCTCCTGGAACAGCACATCCAGTTTCCTGACCTCAGAGTTCAACACAGATATGAATTTGCTCTTGGAAGGCCACATACAGGGCAGCCAATTATGTTGTATGTAAGTCACACAGCTCCACTCCAGGTATGTCCTTTAGCACCAAAACAGAGGGTGTCACAAGGCCAGAGCAGGAAAGAGTGGAAGAACAGAACGTCTGCAGGCATCAGCCACGTTCTCATTGTGAATCCTCCAGCTACACAGCCAGAAGATCAGGCAGAAACCACACATGAGCAGCCCCTGGGCAGGTACAGCACTGGATGAATGGGATAGGTGAGAGGCTGGCCATGATTTTGTAGCAACATTAGAGAGAATTACAGTCTGCAGCAAATCACTCATTTTGGCCATTCAGAAAGGGTAATTACACTTTGAGATCTCTGGGAGGTAATTTTCTTGTTGGCGAGTAATCAGCCTGTGTGTTCCTTTTTTCTTATTTTAATTAAAAATATTGGTTTGCCATGTTCGCCAGGCACCTAGCTCGCTCTGCCTGAGCACAAATACTTAATAGCATTTTGTAATTGACTGAATTGTCTGTTAGTAAAAAAAGCCTTGTAATTTAGTGAGCATCATTGAAGTCCTTACTGCGCTGACACAAAGCTAAGGACTCCCACCTTAAGAACTTGGAGACAAGAGGAGTGTTAAAGACAAATTAGGGCGATTTTACATGAGAATAGCAGCATACTTGAAAAAGTGAAGCTGATGGATGGGCCGGCATGAGGCATTGGCATTCTGCACTCATCCGTAGCAACTCTGCTCTCTCCAACTCTTTCAGTCTGACAAGTGAAAGTGGGTTTGAAAGTCTGTGTATTGATTTTACCTAAGAGAAACCCGCAACTTTCACAAATCGCTTTCTCTAACTAATTTGCTCTTGGAACCTTTGTCTTTGGCAGACTTCCTGGGCAACATGGTGGTCAACGTGCAGGAAGGTAGAGATGCTGTTTAGATGCCCTGATCTCTCTCTCAGCTGGGAACCAGGGCACTGTTGGGCACGGTCAGTACCCAGCTGTTCCTCTGCCCTCTGCCCTGGCCAGATTAGTGCACTCTGTGCTCAGTTTTGACCCAAGGTATCAGTGTTATCCACCTAACTTTTTTTAAAGGGCAAAAAGAGATAACTCACATGGTTATTCATGCTGGAGTTTATTCTTTATTAGTTTGTGGTTCTCACCACCTGCCCATTGGAGTGTACGTGTGGAGGAGGCCTGGATAATTCTGATGTCCCAATGCTTTTTCTGCTTGTGGTTCCTCCTGCCCCTTGGGACGTCACCCCAGGGAGAAGCATGACATTGGCATCCTTCAAGGGGACCTGACTGGCAGGGAGTCTGCTGTGGGCTGTTTTGCTTGCAAGGTTGTGTTTCTGCTGCAGGGCATGGCAGGTTTTCCAGGTGGCAGGATGGCATCAACTCCTTCCCCTTTATGGACCCTCCCGGGATCTCTATGGATCTAAGAGAAGATGATTCCACCTCAGGGTATTCACCAAGGGAGGAGGAGGAAGAAGCTTCTCTGGTGTTCAGTTCTGTCTGGATGATGGCCAGGCTTTGCTTCAAGTAGCTCTTTAAGAAGAATAGGTTTTCTATGAAAGACTCCAATGTCTCCCCGGCCATTTTTTCTTACATTCATATATATAACTCCTCTAGACCTTCAAACTCTATCTGGAGAAAATTTTCTAGAAGATGATCTCTAAAACATCACTTGCTTTGTGCTTTGCAACCCTGTGATCTGTCCTGGGCACCTCCCTTCCTGGTCTTACAGTTGTTTCACTTGTCCTGTGCTTGGCAGTAGGACTGATTGTCCTTTGGAGGGAAGCTTCTACCTCGGAGCCAACTGCATCCTGAGTCAGGGTGAGGTGGTCCAGTATCCTCACTTTTTTCAGCTTGCACAAGTTGTGCAACAGTTTTCAGGGTCTGAAGTGGGAGTTTCTTTGTGTGCTGCCTCAGTGTTTCCTTTGGAAAGTCTTCATGAGCGTGTGGGCATCCAGCAGGACTGCATCCAGGTTGATGCTGTTGATGGTGCCTGGCAGAAGCCATGTGATCCTCCACAGGCACTTGGCCAGCAGCTCAGAAACCTTATCTAGATTGCCCTCAGCAGTCAGGCTGCTTTGGAGCAGCTTCAGCAAGGCACAAAAAGTCATCATCTGGTCAGATTTTTCCAACACCCATTTCATGAAGGCATTAATGCCTATACTAGCTTCCAATTTTTCTCTGTGTCTCGATTCAGGAATTCTAGCATTAACGTAAAGAGATTGATCACTACATTCTTAAGCATTTCCACTAAGGCCTCCTGAACTAGTTTCTTCTCCTGGAAGACAGAATTATGGGCCTGGATGACACAATTACATCACAGAATGATTTGTTCCTTCCCTCATTTCTTATCTGGTTCCTGCCGCTGGTTGATAAACTTGATTGATTGAAAACTGGCTACAAGGAACTCATTAATGTGCCCAGACATGGCTTCTAGTTTGTTCCTCTGTCTCAGGATCTCCTCAATTTCTTTCATTACCTTGTTGCTGGTATCAGTATCACCACTGGTAATGTGACAAATAAGGGAATTGATGGTGGCAGTGACGTTATGACATGTGTCATCACTGTCTGAGGAGATAAGCAGGGTTTGGAATTCAGGGTTCATATCTAACTGGATTATATCTTTCAGCCTAAAGAGATTGTGTTGTCTTCAGACCAGCCTGCTCACTTGCTCACTTGCATGTGGTGACAGTGTCTGTGGAGCCATATCCACCACACTGAAATTTCCACCTTGAGAGCAGGTAGGCTCTGGCTTCAAGGGTGCATCTCTGCATGTTGACAAGAGACTTCAGGTCTTGTGTTTGAACCATGCTGAGGTTTCTCATTGAAACACATTGTTGAAGAAATTCTTGACCTGCCAGGTTCCTGTTTTGCAATATGACCCAGCATCCTCAAATATGCTTCAGGAAGATCCCCAACTGTTTTGAACAGGCCAATTCCTTCTCTGCCCCTGCCACTGCTGCTTAGACTGTGAAGTTTCAGTAGAGCTGAGTGAATAAGGAGAGGATGAAAACCAAAAATTGCTGAGGGTAGAAGATTTGCATGGAAGCAGTTTCTTGAAATTTGCCATTAGGACAAAACCCACTGCATTTTACCCTAAGTACAACACTTAACTTATTTTCGTGTTATTTAACTTTATTCTGACATGTTAAAATCTGGCAACTGTGACATGAGAAATGCTCTTTAGAAAAGAGAAGCAGGCATCTAGTTTGGGAAGAAAAAATCCTTGTCAGTGCAGCAGCACTGCCTGCATCCTGACGCAGCTCTGGCCCCCGAAAGTGCTGCTCCGTGGAAAGCCCCTCTTTGCAGGACCTCTGACTGCAGCCCGTCTCTGTGTGGTGAGGTGGTAGCCGGAGGTGGGATAGCCCCTGGCTCAGAGGACCCACATCCTCGGCATCTGCTGGGATAGACACGGACCATGAGAGAGGCTCTCTGTGCTCTTTGGCTCTCTCTGCTGGCTGCAGACTCCCCAGTCCCGGGCTTGTGCTTGGCGCTGTCCCCCCACACGGCACCCTCTGGGGAACACGCTGCTGTGGGGGCCACAGACAGGGAGAGGAATATTGTGTTTGAGCCTCCAGGAAGAACCACAAGCCCTGACAGGTACAAGAAGTAAAGCAGGAGAAAAGAGCTGCCAGAGAAGATTTGCAAAAGAGCCTTGCAAATATGACAGCCAATTTCCAGGGGGATCCTTTTTCTTCCTAAACCTCAGTCATGAGCAAAAGGAGAGATTTTCCTTGAAGGCGGAGCACAGAGCTCTGTGTAAGGGAGCAAATGCTCTACCTTGGGGCAGAGCAGCACTGGGCTCATTGCCGGGCTGGGAGGGAATCACTGACTTTGGCTCTGTGCCTGGGACATCTCTAACAGGGGTTGTGGGGTGACTATGGAAGGCTCAGAGCACCTCTCAGTTGACCTCCTGGGAATGCTTTTCCAGGGCTGGAGGCCAGGACCACTTCATCCTTCTGCACCACAGAGCACAGCAGGCTGCAAGAGCCAGCTGCAAGGGAGGGGGAGGCAAGCAGTGGAAGGCATCAGGAGGGATGCTCTGTTGTTGTATGTGGGACTAAATCACTCTTGCTTGTTCTGCAGCCAGCCTAGGTGATAAACAAAGCCTGGATTTGCATTATTTTATGTTTTCTCAGGGAATATCTTTGTAAGAAATACTGTGGACCTTCGTTAAACTAATTTTATTAATTGAATGACCAAGTTTGTTTCTTTATCAGATGATGCTGGAAGTAGTAGTTTATGGCACAAACTGGCTTTTGCACTATACATATGAAGAAAACTGCACTTGTGGGTTTTTTTTGTGAATGTTAATTTTTTCTTGCATTCTACAAATTGTTTATGGAGTAAGCTTCCTAAGACTGGGATACAAAAGGTTTTCTGAGATACCCACAGTATCTGGCCAAACAGCTATTCTCAGAAGAGGAATTAGGTGTTCAAAAAAAACCCCAACAAATAATTCCCTAATAAAATAAAGACAAAGGTGAAGAAAAAAAGAATAAAAGTGGTTTTTACTGCGTTATTCTACTGATAAACTGACAAAGAGTCAGAAGGTGTTCAGTGAGCAAAGAGTACAGTCTGTTCCTTTATCACAATAACTTTTATTGCCTAGGTATAACTTCTCTCACCCTGCTCAATAAACATCCTGCTGCTTTGCTTGTCGAGAATCAGGACTTTGTTGCAGCTGTGAGTGCTTCTCTCCAAGCACCTGGTGCTCGTCCATACAGGAGTTGAGGGCAGCTCTGCTGCTCCCCAGAGATGCTGGCAGATGGGTGGGATGAAAGGGAAGTTTCCTGCGGTGCGAGCAGAGGTCTGGGAATCAGAGATGCTCCCGGTGGCTGCAATCAGCTGCTGTAATGCTTGCAAGGAGCCCCAGGGCCAGAGTAGAGGCTAAGGCACCACAGAGCATCTTACGGGTTGTTCTGGGGGGAGGAAAGTTGTGCCCATGGGTCCACATTCTTGGACTTTTCTGCAGAGCCAAAAGCAGTTAGATGGTGCCAGAGTGGACTCAGGATATGAAATCTGGGTCCCACAGGTACTTCCTGGGCAGCACAGCTAGGATCACTTCAAGCTATTGGTCACCAACAAGCTTTCTGGACCAAGGAAGACTTCCCCTTTTTTACCAATTAGAACTGCACATAGGAAACAAACTTGGTCTGCTTCCTAGATCAAGAGACGCCCCCTGGCATCATTGGAGACTTTGCCTTTGGGGATGGCTGAGAAGCTCCTGACTGACTTCCCATGGAGGATGTGTGTTTCCAGGCCTTATGCAACTTTTTCTGGTTTTCATTAAGGGCAACTCTTCAGGCAGCAGTTTCAAGCCCTTTTATGTGGTTCCTTATGGACATTTCCCTGCACTGCCTCAGATGAATCACCAGGTTGACGGTACCTGCTGGAGGGGGATTACTCGGGGTCTGCCTGTGGCACCAAGTGCAAGAGGGGAGATGAATCATCTGAGCATGGATCATCACAGCCCCTAACCTCCCCCAGGCCCGTGTTGAGGCTGTCCCTCCACAGAGCCTCCTCTCTGACCTGCAGAGAATGTCACTTGAAAGCCTCTTCCAGAAACTGCTCTGCCCTCTGGCAGCTCTGGCCTGTGGGAGCTGACCGTACCTATGTGCTCATCCCAGACTCAGCCTTTCCCAGCAAGAGCATTCCCAGCCTGGAACACTGTTCCATGGCTTCGTGTCTAGGGACTGAATATAGTTATTTAATCCCTTTAGCCCATAAGTCACACCTATCAAAGGGAAAAAAAGAAATCTTTCTTTTTCTTTCTAGTCTTTTTATTTCGGCATGGCAAGACCATCTCCTGCATCGTGTTTGTACAGCTCCCAGCACCTGGGACTGCTGGCTCTGCCACAGTGCAATTACATGTGGTGATACTGCACTCAATGCCTCAGAAGGCAGCTCCCCAGACTCCAGGAGCTCCTGAGCTGACAGAAGGAGCAGTTTGTCTTTCTGCCTCTAAACTGAGGACGTGCCTTCACCAGTACATTGTCATTAAGCTTCCCAGAAGCTGCCATGACGTGCCACCAGCTGTATTGAAACAGGCTGGTGTAGCTTGTGAATCACCGCCTTTGATTCCTGCTTGTGACTGAGGATCATCCTCAACCCTATTTGGGATGAGTTTCACTCCAGCAACTGGCAGGATTGAACTCCCTTCAGAAGCACGGGTTGAGTATTATGAACAAGGGGAAAAGCCTCAGGTGAGTAGTGGTCTATTTATATCCCATGAAAGATGGACTCTGCACATAAGAATATTCAAGCCCCTGGCACCTCCACCCCCCTCCTGTTCCTGTAGCTGCTCTCTTGAGGTTGTTTCAGCATTGAAAAATTAGCACTTTTTGAAAGCTAAGAGGAACCTCAGTCAACACAAGAGTGAGCAGTCAGGGATGGGGAGGTGTCTGCTTTACTGAATCCCCTAAAATCTGCTCCATTAATGCTACACAGCAGCAAAGGAATCAGATGTGAGCTGGGACCATTGCTCTCTCCTTACAGAGTCTGTCTCCACATATTCAAACAGGGTCCTATCTTACCCTGCCTGCTTTTTAGGGCTGATTATTGATCTACCTTACCTGCACTTCTCAAATACCTTTTTGGAGGCTTTTCCCTGCAGTGCAGCACTGTCCATTCCCCAAGGGGGAGTTAATCCTGCACCCTCCACAGCTGCACCAGACATAGAAGCCTGGGGGCTCAAAGAGGGTAAGGCTCTACTCCTGTCCCCAAAAAGTGCTGTGAAGATCACTGTGCCCTGCCCAGACTGCACTGCACCCAGCTATGGTAAAGAGGGCAGAGCCCCTAACCCCAAGGCACTGCATGTGGAGCAAGCATTTCCCCAAGTCACACTACAAAACCCACCCCACTTCCAAGGGAGGAGAAGAGGAAGCTCCCAGGAGTTGGGGAGACACAGGATCATGTCACAGCAAGGCTTCTCCAGCAGCTGCAGGATCCAACTGGTCCAGCAGCCATCCTGAGCCCTGCGTGCAGCACAAGCTAAGCTGTGGCTGCTCTGCTCCACGGAGGGAGGGAAGCATCCAGCCCTGCCTCTGGACCCCTCAGAGGGGCTGATACCAGCAGCTCCCCTCCCTGGGCATGTGCCTGCTGCCTTTGCCTGTTGCCAGTCGGATGTGGAGCAGCCCAGCGAGCTCTGTGGCAGGGCTGGGATTTCACACTGGTACTGCTACAGTTCCCAACGAAAAGGGATTCACCTTCCCCCTCCAGCTTGTATCTAACAATCCCCTGCCCACAGGGAAGGGAGCTGCAGACCAAGAATGAAAGCAATGGTCCACGAGCCTTCAAGAATGATGCCCCACAGAGAGCTACATTCAACACAGACCAGAGGCAACTTAACAAGCCTCCAGCTGGGGAATCCACCTCCTCTGGAGTCCTGCTCAGCCCCCTGCCCAAGAACATCTCTAAGATCCCCCATTTTTCACTCTCCTTTCACATACAATGGCTACAAAACACATTATTTTTAATCCTGAATGATGAATTTCTCATCAAAGTGGCACCTGTCCCCTGTGCAGGATGTTTGCTCTACGGCTCCAATGCACCTGTGAGTGGCACAAACCAGCATAGCCAGAAAGCCGAGACTCTGCAAAAGCATGAAAAAATTTGTCTTCCATTGAGAGAAGAATGTTTTTCTCACAATGTTATCTCCTACCCTGCTGAACCTTTCAATATTGCATTTCAATTTGATGAGGTGGGTAGAAAAACTGCTGTAACCAGTTTATTAGATGGAGAGGGGCTGGTGTCATGGGATTAACATCTCAGCTTTACAGGGATGTGAAACCTCCCCATGCACAGCAGAACAAAGGAAAACTTTCTGAAGGAATCCCAGAAGCAGTGTTTGTCGGGAATGCTGCAAGGAGTAAAATATGCCAGGTAAGAAAACCTTTTAGTGTCTGTTGCTGAGGAGAGAATGAGATGTGTGGCGTAAACTTGTACCATGAACCACTTTTATAATCCCCACCACTTGAAATGTACAGCTGTGATTTTCAGTGATGCCTTTGGTGATGGGTGTAAATCCCCTAGACTGACTTGAAGTGCCAGCGCTGTGGATTCGATTCAGCCACAACTGCAGGGAGTTGATATCTCAAATATCACTGCGGCTCTAGTTCTTTAGTAAGACCACAGAAAAAAGATCACATTATTATATACTCTGTGTGCATGTTCATACAGACTATGCACATGTGGATGTGGATGGTGTTTGCCGCCCTGAGACAGGCAGCGTTTCGAAGACAAGCAGCCTGAGAGGTAACTTCAGTTTTCTCATTGACCACTGAGCCTCAGCATCACTGTTTGAAACATAAACTTTATTGCAACAGAGAATTAAAAATAGTACATTTGAAAGAGTTGCAGAGTGCATGTCATCAAAGAACTAGTCAGAAATCACAACTCAAGCAAATCATGTACAATTGGAACAGAAAGTTTTATTAAAACAAGTGGAAATCAAACTCAAAATTTCCTTGTTTGTTTAATTTCACCATAACTGTGGATTGTGTATTTACAGTCTTCGCCTCTTGTGGTGAAGGTTCTGCTCAGGGCAGGACAGGGATGGATGGGGAGGAGAGGTGGGTTTCAAAAGCTAACAGGATGTGAAAGTTTTCCAGAAGAAGTTCTTGCAACCTGCTTTGCGTTCCCGGGGTGCCAGAGCGGGGTTTGAGTTAGCCGAGCGCTCCAGCTCCAGTCTCACTTCATCCTGCTCAGCCCCTCGGGACAAGTCCTCAGACTCCAGGGCTTCATTTTCTGTCTGACTTGGCTCTGAAAGCAGTTCTGCCAAAAAGTACTTGGCCAGTTCCTTGGGGGAAAAGAGAAAGGGAGAAAGAGATAGAGAGATCACAATTACTCCTTGATTTTTGGGGGCTCAGCACTCTGTTCCTCTAAGACACCTCTGTGTCCAGATTAGAGACATTCAGGATGCAGGAAGAGAAGAGGAGCCCTGGCTTTTCAAAGAGCCCAGCCTGACAGTTGCTCTGCAGCAGGTGCATCTATGGCAGCTACCTGGTGTGGGGAGTAGAGTGCTGTCCTGGCTGTGACAGGGAATGAACTCATCTTTACCTTCTCTTCCCACTGCTCCAGCACTCGGTGCCGTGCTTAGCAAGGATGCCACGAGCCTGCTGCTAACGTGGCATGGGAAAGGTCCTTGGGGGAGCTGGCAGGGCAGGTTGAATTGGTCACCATCTCACTGGGATTTATTTTTCTTCTAGTCCCTCCAAGCCTCGGCTGTCACCCAGCATGGGTAAAGACATCGTTCTGTGCTCTGGGGAACCTGACTTCATTTAGTGACCTGGAGAAATCATTGGGAGCTTCACCTGGGGCTCTGCTCTCTGCCCCAGCAGTGCCTGCTCCTCACTGCCCAGCAGCACCCGGCTGGACTGTCTCACCTCCCAGCACCAGCTGCCCAGCCTGTCGCTGCCTCAGCCCCTGTGGGGAACCAGGGGATCTGTCGGGGAAGAGGGGTCTGCAGCAAGGAACCGAGCGTCTGAAATGGGCACATTGGGGAAGTCAGGCGAGGAACTGGAGCGCTCTGCAGCAGGGGTGCCGAGGCTCTGACAGGGAACGGAGGTTCTGCAGCGGGGAATCAGGGGGTCTCTGGAAAAGCGGGAGCCTGCAGCGCGGCCGTCGGAGTGCCCAGCGGGCTGTCCGAGGGGTACCCGGGGTGTCCGCCCCGTCGCGGGGCTCTCACCTGCTTCCCGGCGGCGGCGGCCAGGGACTTCTGCAGGAACTGCCGGAGCCGCGGGTCCGAGGGGGCGGCCGAGACGGTGCCGAGGGCCAGGGCGATGGAGAGCAGGGCCAGGGCGCACTGGAGGCGGCACGACAGCATCTCGCCGGCGGGTCGGACGCGGGAGGCGGCGGCGGGAGGCGCTGGCGGCTCCGCTGCTGCTGGGCTCCGGCGTTGTGGATCTCCTCGCCGCCCGCCGCCTTTATAAACCCTTCTCCTGACGTCAAGGCGGGGGCGCCCCTCACCCC